>OZ012704.1:21258751-21589622 GCA_963942595.1 Cylloceria caligata
TTCTGACCTGTCGAGGACAGCTGCTTGCGAACAAAAGATTTGGGATGGAGGAAATGGGGTCCCATGAGCTATGTAAGCTGCATTCGGTTGTTAGCTCTCGAGGTAGAAGCATCGTTATTTTCGTAAAATGTCCGATTCTACTGATAAAAGTGAAGTGTCCGGTCCTTCGACGGCCGAAGAAAGTGCATCTGATGCAGAGGCCCAAGATATTGAAGAATCGAAAGTGCAATTAAAAACTGCATTAGTATATTGCGAACAACTTCTTTTGGAGAATAATCACATCGCGACCGAACCATCTACAGTAATTAAGAAGGCACACATGGAAATTGGCGAAAAAATGTATCGTAGTATAATGGAAGCGCTAACGGTAAACAAACTTGTGATAGAAGATGAACTGATAATGTTCGGAGAAGCTGCGGAACAAGGAGTACGGGATGAGGTCGAAGAATCCGCAACGCAATCAGACAACGACGACGATTACGATTCATAAGAAAAAAAGATGAAAGACGAAAAAGAGTTCATTCCTCTGGATTATAAAATAAAGGTGGTGAATTTAGCAAAAATGCATCCGAAGTGGCGCTTAAAAAATCTCGAAAAAAAGGAGGAAATCGCCTCAAGAGAATGGAGCAGTTGAAATTTGGGATAAACATATCAGAAGCAGTGGAACCATTGTAGACAAATATATTACAATTGATTCGTGGACATACGATAGTTTCGCAGAAGCTCGACACTCCAACCAGCAGGTCACAACGAGGAAGTTGCAGATATGGGCTCTAGCTGCTGCGAGCTAATTTCCTGATTTAGAATGCAAAGCTTCCGATGTCTGGGTACACCGCTTCAAAGTAAAACATAGGATTCGACAAAGAAAAATCACGAAATTTGTATCCGAGCGAGAAACTATTACAATGGAGGGAACTCGCACTGCGGCCGAAAAATTCAGAATCTAGATGACAAGAATTTCGTGATAAACACTGATCAAACAGGTATTTAAAAAAAAAAATTGTATTATCAGGAGTACAAATTGAAAATGCGGGATTTTTTTCTATTTTTGAACGTTTATTCTGAAAAAATGGTAACAAATGAATTATTCAAAGTATTGTCCATCGCTAGCCACAACTTTTTCCCATCTTTCTGGCAATTTACGGATACCGTCGCGAAAAAATTCGGCCGGCTTGGCTGCTATCCAGTCATCGACCCATTTTTGGGCTTCTTCGTAAGAATGGAAGCGCTGGTCAGCTAGGCCATGTGTCATCGATCGGAAAAGGTGGTAATCGGAAGGAGCAATATCTGGGCTATACGGCGGGTGGGGTAAGACTTCCCATTTCAGCGTTTGTAGGTATGTTTTGACCGGCGCTGCAACATGTGGCCGAGCGTTGTCATGTTGCAAAATTACTTTGTCGTGTCTTTGCTCGTATTGTGGCCGTTTTTCTTTGAGTGCGCGGCTCAAACGCATCAATTGAGTTCGGTATAGTGCTCCTGTGATGGTTTCGTTCGATTTCAATAGCTCATAATACACCACACCCAGCTGGTCCCACCAAATACAGAGCATGAGCTTGGCGCCGTGAATATTTGGTTTGGCCGTCGATGATGATGCATGGCCGGGGTAACCATATGATTTTTTGCGCTTCGGGTTATCGTAATGGATCCACTTTTCATCACCAGTGACAATGCGATGCAAAAAACCCTTCCGTTTTTACCGTTCGAGCAGCAGTTCGCATGCAAAAAAACGGCGCTCGACGTCTCTCGGCTTCAGCTCATACGGCACCCAATGTCCTTGCTTTTGGATCATTCCGAGGGCTTTTATACGATGGGAAATGGCTTGTTGTGTCACTCCCAATGAATCTGCGAGCTCTTGTTGAGTTTGACACGAGTCTTCATTGAGTATTGCCTCCAATTCAGCATTCTCAAACTTTTTCACTTGGCCCGGCCGCTCTTTGTCCTCAACGTCAAAATCACCACTTCTAAACCGCACAAACCATCTCTCGCACGTTGAAACCGATGGAACATGACTCGGATAAGCCTCGGAGACCAATCGATGTGCTTCAGCAGCACTTTTCTTCAAATTAAAGAAGTAAATTAAAACTTCCCGCAAATGCTGTTTTGTTGGCACGAAACTCGACATATTGAGAGCTCAAAAAAACTATGAATTTGACACTGCGACAAATTGACACATACTGAAAATTAAAGCTATAAGACGTAGCTTTGACATGAACATAGTCACAGTACTGCCTGATGCGTATAGCGTTAGTAACGCCATCTGTTATCAAACCCGCATTTTCAATTTGTACCCCTGATATATTCCACTTATTTTATCTAGGGTGCCAATACCAATCAACATATAACAGAACCTTTGCCGAGCGTGGGTCAAAAGTGGTTCTTTTAAAACGAAAGGATATGAATAAAGTGACCCATTCATACACGGCACAGTATGCTATGAGCCTATCGGGTAAATTACTTCCGACCGTCTACGTTTGCTTGCAAGACACCACCGGCAACTTTGGACCAGTGGTCCAAAAATCTATAAATAAACATTGTTACGTCAAAATCGCGGCCTAGCTTACGAACCCACGAATTTAACATAGATTTCACGTTTCGGTGTATCTTTTCCGTGCTCTGGTCAAGGAGAATAAATTCTCCCTTTACCACACCCGACGAGAAAATACCGAAGACGCAAGCCCGTTTTTGAGTCTAACCTCGCGGAAAATTACTCGGGATAGGGCTGGAGTGCGTTTTGTTCTTGGTTGAGGATAATCACTTCACGAATAATGGGGAGGGAGTTGAATGACAATTTCACTCGGAGCAAGGTTTCACTATAATTGGTAATTGAAAATTATACTTACGGTTGTTTGTTGCTGTGGTTCTTACTGTTGAACGTTAGATGGATGTAGATTAATGTAGTCAGACAGACTAAAAATCGAACGTAGACGTTGGTGCGTATTAATAATTATTTATTGAAATAAAACTACATGAGTAGTTTGATGTTGCACGTTCAATATTCCCGATTTTACCAGCGTTAATAATTATAAATACTGTACTCTTACTCTGTACTACTTGAAACTATACTTTGTGAAAATTAAGCCGTGGTGAAAAATTATCGTGCTGGACTGCTTTATTTTCCGGCAAACAGTACTACTTGTTGCCTTGGAAAAATTCTAATTCACTGCCGGCGACTTATTGACTGCCAGGCTAGTGATTAGTCCTCTACTTGACCCCCCGTGAAACTGTCGCCGGCCGATTTTCGCGGCCTTTTATAGGGCTCCTGAGCGTCGAAAATTCTTGTCGTCAAGCGCGTAAAAGAAGAGAAGGGATAAAACCCTATCCTGATTATAAGAATTTCCCCGTGGTCCATCTCGACCATACACGTATTCATTCCCCTTACTCCGCAGAGTAGCTTCTCGACATGCAGAGCCATAGATCTATGCAAGTGCATCGGTATGGCGCGCTCTGATTTGTCCGCGCGATGTGCTACACAGAGGACCACGCGATTAGGTGAGGGAATGCGTTCGAAGCGTTTTTCCCCTGAAAATGAGGCGATTTTTACCACCCCGCTTCTTGGCCTACTTTCAATAGAATTTCCTAGTTTAGGTAATATCCTTATGCTCGCTTCTCTGTAGATGTGTCTATGGTAATGGCTTAGTTTTCCAGCGTTTTTACGGAACTTAAATAAATCCTTCACATGAAACCACTAATAATAATTTTGTTACAGCTTCTGTAGTTAATTTTGACGTATGCAACCTGATTTCTGCGCTAATCTCTTATTAGTATAAATGGTTTCGTTGGGTTATGGCTTATTCCATACATCATTGGTTATTCGTTAAATTAGTGATTACTCTAGTTATAGCTAATGAATTTTCTTAAATAATTTGTTAGTTAGACGTTAGATTTCTTATAGTTATCAGGAGTACAAATTGAAAATGCGGGATTTTTTTCTATTTTTGAACGTTTATTCTGAAAAAATGGTAACAAATGAATTATTCAAAGTATTGTCCATCGCTAGCCACAACTTTTTCCCATCTTTCTGGCAATTTACGGATACCGTCGCGAAAAAATTCGGCCGGCTTGGCTGCTATCCAGTCATCGACCCATTTTTGGGCTTCTTCGTAAGAATGGAAGCGCTGGTCAGCTAGGCCATGTGTCATCGATCGGAAAAGGTGGTAATCGGAAGGAGCAATATCTGGGCTATACGGCGGGTGGGGTAAGACTTCCCATTTCAGCGTTTGTAGGTATGTTTTGACCGGCGCTGCAACATGTGGCCGAGCGTTGTCATGTTGCAAAATTACTTTGTCGTGTCTTTGCTCGTATTGTGGCCGTTTTTCTTTGAGTGCGCGGCTCAAACGCATCAATTGAGTTCGGTATAGTGCTCCTGTGATGGTTTCGTTCGATTTCAATAGCTCATAATACACCACACCCAGCTGGTCCCACCAAATACAGAGCATGAGCTTGGCGCCGTGAATATTTGGTTTGGCCGTCGATGATGATGCATGGCCGGGGTAACCATATGATTTTTTGCGCTTCGGGTTATCGTAATGGATCCACTTTTCATCACCAGTGACAATGCGATGCAAAAAACCCTTCCGTTTTTGCCGTTCGAGCAGCAGTTCGCATGCAAAAAAACGGCGCTCGACGTCTCTCGGCTTCAGCTCATACGGCACCCAATGTCCTTGCTTTTGGATCATTCCGAGGGCTTTTATACGATGGGAAATGGCTTGTTGTGTCACTCCCAATGAATCTGCGAGCTCTTGTTGAGTTTGACACGAGTCTTCATTGAGTATTGCCTCCAATTCAGCATTCTCAAACTTTTTCACTTGGCCTGGCCGCTCTTTGTCCTCAACGTCAAAATCACCACTTCTAAACCGCACAAACCATCTCTCGCACGTTGAAACCGATGGAACATGACTCGGATAAGCCTCGGAGACCAATCGATGTGCTTCAGCAGCACTTTTCTTCAAATTAAAGAAGTAAATTAAAACTTCCCGCAAATGCTGTTTTGTTGGCACGAAACTCGACATATTGAGAGCTCAAAAAAACTATGAATTTGACACTGCGACAAATTGACACATACTGAAAATTAAAGCTATAAGACGTAGCTTTGACATGAACATAGTCACAGTACTGCCTGATGCGTATAGCGTTAGTAACGCCATCTGTTATCAAACCCGCATTTTCAATTTGTACCCCTGATAATAAGTTTTCTTAAATAATTTGCTAGTTAGACGATTATTCTCGTGCTATAGGAACGAGAGCGAGAGAGAGAGATAGAGATTTTACTTGAGAACGACTCGTCTAACTTGGTTACTCGTACATTTTGTTCGTACGCAAGTCGGCTAGATCGCCGTTCAGCCCTAGCGATAAGGCGTTCGTCGTGGCGCAGAGAGTCGCCCCAGCCTCGCTTTCCTGCAGAGGAAGCTCTATTGAAACGCGTTACCGTTTTCTCTCTTTCTCGATTCGTTTTACTTTTAGTATTTAGCTGTAAAACAATCTTAACATTTCATTTTATCCTATATATATATGTATAACATATTCCATATATATAATTTACTAGTAAAACAAGTAATTTTGTACATGAAAACGAGAGAGAGCGAGAGAGTTCTTCTCTTGAGAATGACTCGCCTAGCTTGGTTACTCGTACATTTCGTTCGTACGCAAGTCAGCTAGATCGCTGTTCAGACCTCGCGCAAGGCGTTTTCGTTGCGCGGAGTGTCGGCCAGCCTCGCTTTCCTGCAGTAGAAGCTTCATTGCAACTCAATTTTAGTCTCATCTCTTTCTCGTTTTTCTGTCTATTTTTCCCTATTTTACCATAAATTAATCCTAATATTTCCTTTATCCTTTCTATATAGGCATAACGTGTTCTATATATTTATGATGGTGTTTTTACTATAAATTCCAATATTTTACGAAAGACATGTTAATATATAGGCATAACATGTTTTATATATTTATGATGGTATTTTTACTATAAATTCCAATATTTCACGAGAGACATATTAATGTAATCCCAAGAGAAAAGGGGAATTAATCCTGATGTACTGATCTTTCTTTTATTACCCGACTATACTTGGTAAGCTCATTAATTCGATGTGGGTTGTACTCGTTTTCGAGTGACAGCTATGGGTAGTTTCCATATGGAAGCATAATTGTTTTTTTTGTTGCTGATATTTTATCTACAGTATTCGTGTGAACATTTTAATAGTCATAACTCTTTCGTTCAAATCAACAGTTCCTCTACTTTTGTTAATTGTTTCGCTTAGTTAATAATTGTTCGTGATTTCATCATGTTTGTAAAGAGAGAGAGAGAGAGAGAGAAGACTTCAGGCAAGAGCGAGAAGAAAGGGTGCGGTCGCTTGGTCACGTGATAGCGTTCCCTCCAACCGCTCCCCTATGACCAACAACGCCCCGACGGCGACTAGCCGAACCCCTGGTCTAGGATTGAGGGTAAGGCCACGCTGAATCATAGATCCATAAATGGCAGTCGATAACCGGGTCTACGCAGTAGATCCCATGGTTTGAAAGTTTGCCTTCTGACCGGGAGCGCCGAAAAATTCCATCTTTACAAGATTAATTCTTCCCGGGAGACGATCGGTAGGGCCGCATCTTCACCCTGTTCCGATCTCTGTAGCTAAAATCGCTCTCCTCTCCTCTTAAGAAGTTCGAGAATAAAAGGAAAATGTGAGAGGTTACTTTTACTGTAGCGAAACTTAAAACAGAAGAACTTTAACGTAATCGAAATAAAAAAAATAAATGCGACGTTACGTCAGGGCGTAACAACATGCGGAAAAATATACGAACGTCGTCATCACATCTTCCAAGTCTGGCAAACTGAATACAGCACTGTACAGAGATTTTTTGACTGATGTTATGATGCCATACGTAAATAAGGAGAAATTCTTGTTGCTTATTGATTCCTGGGGCGGCCAAACGAATCCATTATTATATGACGAGATTTTTACCGCTGAGGAGGGTTTACCAACGTGCACTGTAAAGGTCATTCCACCAAAGTGCACTCCGTTAGTGCAACCGTGCGATGTATATTATTACCGCCAAGTTAAAAATGTTATCAAGTGTTCAGTTTTCGCACCTACCAAACACACACTCAACTTATGCACACGCTACACTCACAATCATCTGACGCCTCGCGTCATATGGTATAGCTCGCAGGTATGCTATATCGATTTATCGACCGCGCACTCACGCACATTGTCCATCAGCTCACATCCTCGATCGAAGCTCACTCAAGCGGCCAACGCTGCTAGCGTGGCACCAGCGGCAAGACCACTCACAAGGCTCACTTCCATCGCTGGCGGCGAATCACAACTCAAGCAAGCTGTGACGCACGTCCGCCCTCTTGATACTCTGCCTCGTGGTCGACGGATGTGACCATTGTTCTCACTCGAGTCGTTCGCGCTACACGTTCCCGCGTAAACTCACAGAGACATTCATTAGTTCCACTCACTTTGGTGTGCATTCAGTATTATAGTGTATTACATTCTTGGTCAAATCACCCGTGTTTCAACTCAGTGTCAGTGCGAACCACAATAAACCAACAGGACTATTGCAACATTCATATAAACGTCAACGGCGTGGTTCGTCGTTGGCAGCAGAGACGCCATTCTGCCTCGCATTGTTCGTTGGCGTTAGCTCACTCACCAGCCTGCAGTGTGGCTTCACTAGAGCTCTACAATCAGACCATATCACCAGGACCAACCACACGGGATCAACAAGTCAACTCAGCGGCCTGAGATCCCAATCACCTTCAGTACATCATCACACAGGCCAGAAAAATCAAATTACATACGTTCTGTAATCAACAGGTATTTCTCATGCAACCGATGTTAATTAATTGAATAAACATTGAATTTATTATCATTAATTACTGACCGCATTTAATTATTTATACTTGTCACCAGGATCCTTAATCTTACTATTCGCATCTGTTACTCGACATGCTACGTGCGAATGCATCGACTTGCTACCTGTCGATAGATTAAAAATATTTCAAACTCAGTCTCAATCATTTGCATACATGGTTTGGACTTTCGAGCTAATTCCAACTCACTCACACTCATTATCATAACATCAAGAGACTTCAGAATTGTTCTTATATTATCGAACAGGATAGGGAAAGTAATTGTAGGGAAGACTGTATCAAAATTCAATCTATTGTTCACCATCAACTGTCTTCTCCGATATTTTGCGACATGTTACGATACGCTTGGTTCGCTGCCAAATTATATAGCGACAGCAGATCTTTCCTAAACGTTAACGAGGTTTGCTTCGCGATTGACGTCTTGAAAAATCCTTGCGGATGCGGAAACTCGGCATTTATTACGTGCGCCCGATGCCGAAATAATGATGGTTTTCCATGTTTTTATGATCAGTACCACCCTAGTTCTTGTAGTTATGATAACCAATGAAAAGTTAATAAAAAGATTGGTTATTCTTTTAAACTCGTGTATTCATTTGTTACAATTCTTTCCCTACCTTTCAACCAAAAAATAAATAAATAAAAAAAGCTGCTCGTTTTTCCTTATAACATGAAAATGATCCACAATAAAAAATATTTATTTATTCCTTTATGGAAATATTAATATAATCACATAGTAGTTGCCATAGAAAGGATTTAATTATGATAATAATAATAATAATAATAATATTTTTAAAAAGTCCGCGCCGGGATTCGATCTGGCGATCCAGCGCATACGAAGCGGAGACGTTGCCGACTACGCTACGCGCCCTTGTTAAATATGATTTAACGCAGAGAGTATATGAACGCTCGGAAATTTTAAATATTTTATATCTCGAAAAAGGCTGAGAAGTGCATTCTATTACTTGCACCCATGCACCCAGGGTGCGACCTGCCTGTAAACAAAATTTGGTCCGAATCGGTGTTCCACGTACCTGGAGGTCCCCTTTTTAGTCTTTTAATTATTAGGTATAGCTGTGAGCCTGGCTGTATCTTCTTAGCAAGCACCATGTGTACCCATTGCTCTGCCTCGGTGTAGCTGCAGGCCTCACTATTCCCACCATCATTATACCTGTTTAATCTCTAGCAACAATATGAGCTAACCACACTGCTGTTTATAACTTTATTTAAAGGAAGCAAAGATACTGAAGCAAGGATACATAAGAACGTAACACGTCCCCCCTTAAAACGATTATTAGGAGAAACCTAATAATCGAAACAGCAAATATAAAATTATATCGTTTTGTTTATGCAATTAGTGAGTTATATTATATTTTTTAGCATAGTGAATTCGATCTAGGATTGGTGACAAATTTCATTGCCTTTTTTATAAAAGATTCGATTGAATTTACCTGTAGCAAAGAGATGGTAAGTACAGGGTGCGCCATCTTTTATGTCGGTATGTAAACATTGAATAACTTTGACATTTATCAACCGATTGACTTAAGTAGACATGTTTTTGAAACGTCAATTCAGTACAATTTTAACCATGAATCGTCCACCTCGCTTGGAATACGGTCAAACAGTCGCTCGAATAGTTGATACTGAATCTGATTTTTGGGAGCAAATTGTTTCGCACTCTCTGGCGCCGTTAACAAGCCAAATTGCCGCATTTGGGGAACGGAGAGATCACACGAGATCCATGAAACACCATTGCATAACCAAAAAGTGACTGTTTGGGCCAGCGTTTGCGCCAAAACCATCATTGGGCTATTTTTCTTCAGAGAAGGCGAAACAGTCGATGGGAATCGATATCGGTGAATGTTGGCTCATTAGGTCTGCCCACAAATGTGTGAAAAAGGTCTAGACGGTTACTGGTTTCAACAAGACGATGCGCCATGCCACACTGCAAATCAAACAATGCAGTTTCTGCAACGAGAATTCCCTGGACGTGTGATGTCAAAAAATGGCGACATTGACTGACCACCCAGATCTCCAGATTTGACCCCTCCTGACTTCTTTTTGTGGGGTTATTTGAAAAGCAAAGTGTTCGCCAACAATACTCAGACCATTGACGAACTCAAGGCAAACATTCGTGCCGAAATCATCGCTGTACCGCCCGAGATGCTGAAAAAAATGATGGAAAAAGCTGCAAAAAGGGCACATTTTGCTTTGGCCAATAGAGGCGGCCACTTGATTGATGTTGTATTCAAAAACTAGTCCAAATAAATTGTAATGGACCAGTTTAAATAAAAATACCTTATATATGGAAATCGGTTATTTTTTTTTAAAGTTATTTAATGTTTACATACCGACATAAACGCACCCTGTATAATATATAGTCTTATTGATACTAATATGCGTAGCTTGTTTTAAATTCAATTATTTATTGATTACGCACCTATAGAGATCTATTTCCCAGAATATTTTCCTTTTTCGTTAAATTAATGAAATATACCTATTATGAGACTACTTGGTTCTGTTTTAGATTTCTTAGTTACCTACTTATTTGTTACTAAGATACTTTCATTGTTATAGATCTTTATCTAAATTTAATTTACTTGTATTAATAGCAGTATGATTATATATTCAAATTATTTGATATGATACTTTTCTTTCACAGGCACTTTGTATGGTTAACTGGATTCTAATAGTGCCGATGTATTGATGAATATATATCAATATTTTATATGTAAATTTTATCTTACGTTTTTGGTGCATCGTTACTGGCTAAGGGGTGGATTTAGAAGATCTTGAAGTCCTCTAAGTTATTGAAGTTCTCGAGGTTCTGGGACTGATTGAAGTTTGTGAAATTCGTAAAAGATCTTAAAGTTTTTGAGGTTCTTGTAGTTCTTGAGATGTTTGACGCTCTAGTAGTTCTTGAAGTCCGAGAATTTATTGAAGTTTTTAAATTCTTGAAGTTCTTTGAGTTATTGAAGCTCTGACATTCTTGAAGTTATTGAATTTTGGAAGTTCGTGAAGATATTGGTGTTCTCGACGTTCTTTAGGTTCTTTAAAACTACAATTTTTGGATTTTTTTGGAAAGTGCATCCAATATGGCGCATTAGAATGCAAAAAATTGGTTATTTTAATGAAACTGGGTATTCATAGGTTCTTAAGGTTGCCAATTACGAATCTCCACTAAAATTTCCAGAATTCAAGATGGCAGATCCAATATCACGGACATGAATGCAACAAATTGCTTGATTTGAATGAAACTCGGTATTCATAGATTTTGAGAGCTACTGATTGCGAATATAAACTAAAAATTCCGAAATGCAAGACAGCAGATCTAATATGGCAGACTTCATCAATTCAAAGTTACTTATTTATGATAAAGCTCTTCAGCTAAGATTTTTCGGGTCACTGATTGCGGACGTGAACGTAAAATTGAAAAATTCGAAATGGCAGACTGAAATGTAAAAAGAAATTTGATTTAGATAACTATCAGTATTCAAGGGTCTTCTCGGTAAACTGGTTACGAATATTCATCATTCTTATGATATTTTCTTGAGATACGGCTGCAACAACCTTGTAGTTCAATAATCGTTTATTTTGCGCATTTGTTGTCATAGTGTTGAGTTTTTCGTGATTGAGCGTATTTCCACACTTGCGTGCACAGCGGCGATGAGCGTGAAATATTCTCAATATTGACTTTGCAAAATTCGATCGCTGCAAATGCTTTTTTCTGAAAATGGAAATGGAGTATACAGATGTACCGAGCGGTGATGACTCAATAGACGGCTTATGCGACTCTGACACGGAGGAAACTGAATGTAATGAAAATCAGTGTAGAACGTCAAAAAATGAGGAGAAACGACAAGAGAAGGAAAGTGAAAATGATAATACAGACAATATATCTCTGAGTAAACGATTATCGAATTTAGACGGAGTCTTGGAACCGTAACCAAGACACAGTGGCACTGTGCCTTTCACCGAACACTCTGATCCAAATGCTCCAAATAATCTTAATTCTCCACTAAATATATTGGGTTGTTCGAAAAATAATTTCGTTTTTTTTTATAAAAATAAAAGACGATTTTCTTATAGTGAATTAATATTTTATTCAATCCAATATTGTCCATTCTGATCCAATACCTTTTGCCATCTTTCTGGCAGTAGCATGATTCCACGCTTATAAAATTTTTGTTCTTTGCTAGCAAAAAACTGATCCAAGTGACTTTTGACCTCCTCATTTGAATTAAACGTTTTATCGTCTAAAAATTTTGTTGAGACCGGAACAGATGATAATCTGAAGCTGCCAGGTCTGGAGAGTATGGTGGGTGTGGCAGTATATCTTCTCTTCTTTACTACACGAATCTTTACAGCATTCGATCTGGCGAACAGGTCGAAGCTGTTACGATTAAAGAAATGTGGGTATTCTTAGGTATGAATATTTTCATGGGCGTGAAGAAACTTCCGTCATACCGCGACTGTTGGTCTAGAATTGAGCAGCTGTGTGATCGCTATATTTCTAATCTGATGACGGTTAATCGATGCGGGTTCTTACTTTCTTACTTACATGTCAATGATAACTCTCAAGAACCCAAAAGCGGGGACCCACATTACAACAAGGTTTAAAAGATAAGATCGCTGATAGAGAAAATTGCAGCCACGTTCAAAACTTTCTCCATACCCAATGAATATCACTCAATAGAGGAAAGTATGATTAAGTTGAAGGTAAGAAGTTCACTGAAACAGTATTTGCCAAATAAGCCCATCAAACGGGGATTTAAGGTTTCTGTACGTGCCGAACAAACGGTGTTTGTATGCGAATTTTAAATTTACACAGGAAAAGCGGAATAAGAACCGGAAAAACTGCTGGGAGCCAGAGTACTGAAATATTTGACTAAAGATCTAATTGGAAATAGTCACCGCGTATACTTCGACAATTTCTTCACCAGTGCGGACTTGATGATATCCCTGAAGAAGGCAGATATACTGGCATGAGGAAATGTGATAAGTAACCGAATTGGTTTACCCGAACGTCAAAAGCTTGATAAAGAATTCCGTAAGGCGAGTTTGAATATCAAACTTGCATACACAGGACTTACTTGGGTTAAGTAGAAAGTTAATCGAGTTGTTTTACTCAAATCCAACTTCCACGATTCATCTATCGCAACATCTGCCAATCGACGAAACAAAGATGGTATTTTACAACTCGAATCGTGTTGGCAAATGATACTGGAATACACTAAGCACATGGGTTATGTTGACAAAGCAGACATGTTGAAGTCTTTGTACGAAATAGTTCGGTAGGCAAATAAATGGCGACACAAGATATCTTGGCACTTCATCGATATTACCTTGACGAATGTATTTATTATTCATGCTGGGCGCAGAAAAAGGCGAATTTATATCTAAAAAAAATGTTAACCGGCTGTAGTCGAAGGGTTCATTGGAGGTGTTTTCTCTATAAAAACGATAGGAAACCTTTAACTACCAAAGTCGTTAGCTGAGCTAAGATAATTGTTCCTTCTTCGCGTGAGGCCACTCACCTAAGTAGAAAAAATGTGCAAACGTAAGCTACGAGCTGCAAGCAGCGACCTAGTAGTGACTCGAGCTACGACTTGCTGGCGATTTGCAAGCGATGTTTATTGTGAAATTCATTGCGACATTCGATTTCGGTCAAAGGAGTGAATAACTGCTTCGCCGAAATCAGTCAAAAGTTTAACATTAATCTGAACGGTTGATCATGGGTCGGACTCACCCGAAATATCAGATTCTATGAGTAGATTCAATCGAGGGAGGTTGGTTCCTCGTAACGGGCTAGAAACAACGAATAATTGTACATTCTTCTATTGATTTTTGAATGGACAACGGAAAGTTGTCTATAATAAATACTACCATTTTACATAAATTCACGTTTACACTATTTACTCGAGATCTATCTCCTAACAAATGCTACACGACTCTGTGGCAGGGGCCATAGAGATCACCAACGTGGTACAGCCAAAGGGAGAGGTAGGTGGAGTACTAAGCCACCCCAGAAGGACCCAAGGCGCACCATCCTGGCATGGAGAGAATTGCTTCATCTGCGGGGGGCCAGGGCACGTGGCTCGAGATTGCACCCAGGGATCGAGAAGAGTGAGCCTACCAATGCCCAGTGAAAATACTCGTACATCGATACACCACGTCGAGATCATATGCAATTATTGCCAAAAGAAAGGCTACTTGTGGAAGGACTGCAGGAAAAGGTTATCACAGAACAAAAGCGAGCCAGCGCAGTCCTCACAGCAGCCCCGACGTCCAAGGGACTCAGGGGGCAAGACTAAAAAGACCACGGCAACTGCAGGAACGGATCGGGCCAATCCAGATGTCCGCGTATTAGGAACGATGAGATTACACACATTCACGGCCCAGCAGAGACCCGCGCGCAGGCAGAAGAAAACAATGCAGCAGCTACTGCAAGTAACACTGCCTGCGTCCAGCGCCACGGCCAGCGACTTTGACATCGTCGCATCGTTGGCCGTAACCGGGGTACTCACTCTCAAGGTGGACACTGGGGCCCAGTGCAGCATGCTGAAGGAAGGATGCCTCAAGCCCGAGACCATCGTAAGAAGCTGCACCGTGGAGTTGCAGGGTGTGGCGGATGAAAAATTCACCTCCCTCGGTATAGCAAAGATCGTGCTCGAGACACCGGCTCTGAATATAGAACATTGGTTCTACATTGTAACGGTAATTCTTTTTATCGTTCACAATTATTTTTATTTATCGTGGGAAATTCGGGCTCGAAAACAAAACTAATTAATGTTAGACTTCGAGGTGGATGAGAATGCGGTTTATTAATAAGAAGAACAATTTTATATAATGTCAATACTCGGTATATGGTAACCAATAGTCCATACCATGCGCTGCGATCCGGTGATTCCTGCTGATAATTATATAATTTCTTATTTTATTTCGTGCACATAAATTCTCGGTATTCCGGGCTCGCAATTTCTGTTATTTTTTCGGACGAGAGTGTGGAGTGTAGCGCTCGATAAACACATATACACGCATACCTCCAGACTCGCCCGCCTCGCTCCTTGAGACGATGTCTTGCTAGTACTGCTGTCCCTCTCTATTCTACGTAGCTTCGCTGTTCGGCGCTCTCTCTCTCCCTCTTCCTTGCTGTCTATATTTCGCCTACCGATTCACATGATGTGTGACCTGGTTTCGCTTGCTCCAAGACCACTGACCTAATTCTAACTTCAATCTATTTTCTACACTTAGAGATCTATTCTTTATTCTATCTTCTTAGAAATTACTCTTAACCCTATCCTATCTAATAATTGCTAAGTACCTAATCTTAGTTCCTATGGCCTAATTTTAAACTGAATCGATAACAATTTTGAAAACGTCGATCTATTTACGGTTTATTTTCTGTGTATATCTCGCCTGTCTCTCCTCTCGGCTTGGTCTCTGTTTCCACCCACTTTTTGGCTTGTGTTACACATGAAACACAGTCTCCACACTCCAATATTGAAAATAACTCTCGATAAACTTTCAGTGATCTTAATGTTTCGATTTTCTATACCTTGATACTTTCACTTTTCGATCTAAAAAGACTAAGACCCTTCCCCTCGCGCAGGCCTTTTTATAGTCCTCGTCGGAGTTCGAACCCCTCTCTCCTCTTCTCGCTGTAATTTTTTTAATCTACCGTAATCTATTAATTCTTACTTTCGCCGTTGCCGCGCTCACCGCATTCCCCTCGCCGCCGAGCAGGGCCAGCTGGTCGCTGACCTGCTGTTAGTGAGGGAATTCCGGAGGTGTGACGTCGATCGTTTTTGTCATATCTCCGGGTTCAGTGGACCCTTGCCCGCAGTGTCCGTCGCTTCGAAATATACTATCGGGCTCTCATAGCCGTTCGATATAGAAAAATAGGCCAACAGTGGTAATTATATTACAACATAGTTCCAAATAACGTGCCGCTGGGGGTCAACGGACTGCCAGGGATGGACTTCATTAAGCATCGGCAGATATCTTGCACGGAGAGATGTTGAAATTGTACGGACACTGCATGTCACTATTGGACGGCACGACGTATCTTGGACGCACGGGTATGTCTGCCACCACGCAGTGAGACGGTCACCTACGCCGCAACGACGAGCAAATTCGTAGGTTTGCTTTCGAGAGTTGAGCTCGAGGACGGCGTTATTATGGGCGCCTGCATTACGCCGCCACGCGGTAGTAGCTGTGATATCAGTTTAATAAATACTACCAAGCAGGTGGTCGAGGTGCAACGCCCCGTAGTGAAACCCGAGCCGCTCGAGGATGCAGTAGTAGGTCAAGCGGCCGAGGCAGCCGCAATGGAAGTATGCACCGTCAGCACGGAGCGAGGGGCCGATCGCTTGGCGCGACCAGCCAGAGAGTTCGATACAGCAAATCTCAACGAGGAAGAGCGCGAAGCGCTCAGCGAAGTGACCAGGGAATACAAGGATGTGTTCCACCTACCAAAGGATAGGCTGCCATGTACGCCTATGGTGGAGCACGTAATACTCCTTAAGAAAGGGGTGCAGCCTATTAACGTCCAACCATATAGGCTGCCCGAGACCCACAAAAGAGAAGTGGAGAGGCAGACCTACGAAATGCTAGACGAAGGAATAGTTTAGCCAGGCAGGAGTCAGTGGAACGCGCCGCTGTTGGTTGTGGCGAAGAAACCTGATGCCGCCGGAGTAAGGAAGATGCGAGTAGTGGTGGATTTTCGAAAATTGAATGAAGTCACCATCGGCGACTCGTACCCACTGCCCAATATAACAGAGATATTGGACCAGTTGGGACGAGCCCGATATTATAAGACCTTCGACCTCGCCTCTGGATTTCATCAAATCCCGATCGCGCAGCAAGGTAAGGAAAATACAGCGTTTTCTTCTCCACAGGGTTATTTTGAGTACAACCGCATCCCATTCGGACTCATGAACGCGCCACCGACGTTCCAGGGGCTAATGAACGCCGCGCTAGCAGGGTTACAGGGCGTTAAATGCTATGTGTACCTCGACGACATAGTAATACACAGAAAAATCTTCAAGGAGCACAATGACAGGCTGCGAGAGGTACTGCAGTGGCTAAGAGAAGCCAAATTAGCAGTGCAACCGAGCCAGTTCCTGCGCAAAGAAACGCAGTACCTCGGCCACATCATCTCCGAAGAGGGTGTGCGTGCTGATCCTAAGAAGTTGGAAGCGGTAATGGAATTCCCGGTGCCAAAAGACGTGAAGGGGGTACATCCTTCCTTGGACTAGCCGGGTATTACCGGAAATTCATAAAGGATTTTTCGAAAACCGCGAAGCCACTCACGGAATTAAATCAGAAAGGGGTTAAATTCGAGTGGACGGCCGTAAGGGATGCCGGCTTTGAGGAACTGAAGTCGGCGCTTATACTTACTACGGCATCGATATTGCAATATCCAGATTTCGAAAAGTCGTTCGTTGTGACAACAGACGCTTCAGACAGGGCGCTCAGCGCAATCTTATCGCAAGGTAAGATCGGGGACGATTTGCCCATATGCTATGCGAGCCGCACCATGTCGAAGGCCGAGCTGAACACGACTACGGAAAAGGAACTACTTGCCATAGTTTGGGCTCACGCTTAATTCTGACCATATATTTATGTACTCGTTTCACGGTAGTGATAGACCACCAACCACTCACCTGGCTGTTCGGGGTGAAGGACCCGGGTTCGAGACTAATGCGTTGGAAAATCAAATTGGCGGAACATGAGTTTAATGTCGAATATAAGGCCGGAAAGCGCAACACAAATGCCGATGCGCTAAGCCGAATATTCATTACTACGAGGGCCCAAGAGAGAGCCAAGATCGAAGTCTGTGGGTCGGAAGAGGATAGCACGACGGGGCAAGTAGGCACAGCGAATGACCGCACAAAGCGGAGAGCCGAGAATACCGTGAGCCAGCACAGCAACGCGGCAGAGCGAGAGGCAGCACCTACCAATGCTTCAGAAAAGGATAGAAGGATTCGCAGCGTGCATGCAGGTCGCTCTGCTGATCCCCATAGCCCCGCCGCAAAGCCGTGCGGTCGAAGAGGGGGCAGACCATGCATGCGAGCAGCGCAAAGCGCAAGTAAGACTGCGAGCATCACTGAAAAGGACAGAGTGAGCGCAGCACCGCATGGTCAATCCGCGAGGCGAGGAAGGCCGCGAAAACTAAACGCTGCAAGGCCGCTCGAGACAGAGAATACATTTCATCTTGCGAGTCCTGTCAGAAAAATAAAATCAGGAGAAACGAACGAGTGCCGATGGTGATAACCGACACCCCATCAAGGTCATTCGAAAAAGTAGCGGTCGACATTGTAGGACCGCTACCAGAAAGCGCATCTGGGAAAAAATACATACTCCCCTACCAGGACGCGCTTACGAAATACAGTGCGGCGCTACCACTGCCGAACCAAGAGGCTTCGACAGTCGCTAGAGCACTAGTCGAGGAATTGATTTGCCGGCACGGGACGCCGGAAACAATATTGTCAGATCAGGGCATCAACTTCCTCAGCTCGACCTTCAAGTAGATGTATCGACTGTTGTGAATCAAAAAGATACAGACGACAGACTACCATCCGGAGTCGAACGGCGCCCTGGAAAGATCACATCACACCCTCACCGAGTAACTGAAAAATTTCATAGACGAGGATCAAGGAAATTGGGATGAGTGGTTGCCGTATGTGATGTTTACCTACAACACCACACGACATACGGGGACCGGACTGTCTACCCACGTGCTGGTGTATCGATGCGGGCTCAGCTGCCGCCCGCCGTAAAGCAGGAGCCCCTCAGCACCTATGCTTACGACGATTACGTCCACGAGCTACGCGAGTGATTACGCGCCACATGGACGCGACAATCTGGAAGGCACGAAAAACAGGTCAAAGCATGCCTATGGCCACAGCACACAGATGCAGGAGTACCGCGTCGGCGAACGGGTACTCCTACGTGACGAGACGGTGCGCAGGGAAAGGTCGTCAGCCTGACCTCGAAGTGGACGGGACCTCACGAAATAATAGAGAAGAAGCCCTCCGTCAACTACGTAATCCGGAAGGGACGGAAAACTCAGGCGGTGCACGCGAACCACCTGAAGCTCTTTATCGAGCACTAATAGCTCAGGAATTGAGGAATTTGAATACTTAATGGCTAGTTGAACCTAAATATTAGTTAGAAGATAAATGTGGGAAGGAGCCTCTCAGGACGCGGGGTAGAGAGCTCCAATTAAGTAGAAGAGGTCTTAGGAGACCTAATCTTACCAACAGAAAGAAGAGGGTCATTCAGAGATGAAAATACATGAAAAATATACATATGGAAAAATTATATTGAACGAAACAATTGAAAAGAAATTGCACATTAATTACGCAATCGAGAGTGGACGGAATACTGCGACCATGCTTGAAAACGACCTCGAAAAATGTATAGAATATTAATGCTGATGCAGGATAGTGTTCAGCGCAGAGTGTAAAAAGAATATATCGAGTAAATTGAAGAAATGAAGCCTTTAAGAGCATACTTAATTTAGGAAAAAATAAGCCAATGTGCATACTCAATTCGGTTGATATACACATAATCATTGGAAATTCGAATTCCGCAAATGGCAGTGAAATATGCCAAAATATTTCCATGTTTCAAGACAATATTAATATTTATGAAAAAATATAATATTACACTGTTAAGCCTCAGAATGAGGAAGAAGGCAACGCGGTAGTGCTCGTGCTAGATATACCGCTGATCGGGCAGCAACAGTACAGTATACAAAAAGTATACCCTATACACACGCGAGCAAGCAACGGTGGGTACTACTACGTGGACACGACTAGGAGTCATGTCGTCATTGACACCGAGAATCGTAAATGCCTCAATCGAATCAATGCAAACAATCGAATCAATAATTTTTAGTCAACTCTGATTGCCTCACTTATTTCTTTAGAAGTTAAAAGTCGTAGGTCTGGTTGCCTCATTAATTCTTAATAAATGAGTGAGGCAATTAGAGTTGACTAAAAATTATTGATTCGATTGTTTGAGATCTTTCTGAGATCCATAACACAGGGATCCAGACGGCGCTGACTCTACCCGGGTTGCGATTTGCCAAAAATATTTCATCCTAATATTTGGTCAGGAACATTGTCGCGTAGATTTACCACTCTATATTGTATGACGATGTTTGACTCAAATGGTAACTACTCTTTATCGGTGACTACCTGTCTCAGTTTAAACAAATTTATATTTCCCGGATTACAAAATCGTTTATTCATTTACTCTTTTTCTATTGCTTAATCGGATTTCACCTTAGAATGTTTGTTATGTAACGGTATTTCCTGTTAACATTACATTTTCATTACCCTGAAGGGGTTTGGTTCGGGCTCGAGCAGGAAGGAAATTAAGGGGGGATCCTGCTTTACAAGACCCAAAAATAGCCTTTTTTCGAGAATTTTTTCGGATGGGAAAAAAACAAAAGCCCAGCGAACTTTGGAGTATATTTCTTTATGTATTTCAAGTGTGAAAATACTTTTTTTTAAGTAGATACAATAATCAACTGCAGAGCAATGAGCTCTTTCCGTGAGCGACTTGCCACTGTAGTTTCCAATTGGCTGGACAGATGCAGTTCGTAATTCTTGTCTGAAACAAAAAAAAACGAAGAAGATTTTCAATTATCATATATTTTTCTTCCGGGTGAACTAAGAAAAAATTAAATAATTATGAAATCATTTTTTTTCACGTTTAAAAAAAAAGTATTTTTTCAACAAAAAATCACTTTAACGTGCTATAAAAGTTATTTAAAAATACTTTCTTAATAATTTTGTTAGTTCACCTATAAGAGAATTCAATAATGAAGAGAACAAACTTTGGTTCGAGTCGATAGGTCATTTAGTTTTTTTTGCTATCATGCCCGCCAATTTAGAAAAATCGAAAAAATAAAAACTCAAGAAAACGCGCTTTAATTTTTCAATTGGAGAAAATATAAATTTTTGTTTTCTTACACTAATGATCGGCTAATCAGCTATTCCTGGTCAATATAGTAGTCCTTCTGCTTCCTCAAACAGTCCGTTCTAATGCATTTGTTCGAGTCTACGAGCCGTAGGAGCCTCCTTGGTGCTACGTGACTGGCGCCTGTTCTCTCTTTCAATCCGTTGCGTGTCAGCGGTATGAGTGAACATTTTGCCCTGCTGGCCAATATTCAATTCCAGCAACTGCATGGTATTAAAAATTGCTGAATACCCTTCGTTAAACATGCCTGCAGCCAAGTAGGCGGCAATTTCAATGATTTTTTAGCCAGAATGCAGGTGCCTCGGATTCATGCGCCAGACTGTTGAGTTGAACGATTCGTTGAACTCAGATTACAATATCAGCAATCGTATCAAAAACTGTCAATAATTCAATAATGCGATAACAATGAAGCGGATTCACAATTATATTTTCGAGGCTGGTAGTTGATAATTTTTTCGCACTAGGACTCGTATCCAATTCGTCTTCATTGTCTTTAGTTGTAAATCGATTACCGTGAAATTTTCGTTTGCGCGGTTTACGGAAATCAGTCAAAAGTTTAACATCAATCTGAACGGTTGATCGCGGGTCGAACTCACCCGATATATTAAAGTCTAAAGGTATAATAGACTCAGAGATAACTGGTTGGATCCTCGTTGACAACTCGAGAACATTAAGATATTGTATTATTCTTTCCTTGCTACATAATAGATAACGCAAAGTTGCCGTTGTCTATAATAAACTACCAACTATGACTTTTACCGTAAGTTTACGTGTTTGTCATTCACTCGAGATTTACCTTCTTATCGGCAAACGATCCCAAAAATAATGACTTTCAATATTATCCCGTTGATCGTAATATCCCAATTACGCGATACCGGCATAAAACATGCCTATATAATCGTGTACGCAAAAACAAAGGAATTTAAATATGCGATGCGACAGGATTCGCTTTTGAGTAGATTTATCAGTAAAGCTGAACAACTATTTTGTATTATACTACGCGTCTCGTTCTCGATGATAATCTGTAGTAATGCGTGTTACGTCAAACTCACAACTTTTTAGCGTATAGGGACTTTTTGAAAGTCCCGCCTGCTGCGCCCTTTACCCGTGTGTCTACGTCGGCGCTGCGCTCTCCCATAACTTCATTATGTTTCGTTGTGCAACGAACTCAACACGTGCAGCGTAAAACGAAAGATTATTCAATCCAAAAATTCTTGCGTTTCATCGAAGGAATATGCCAAAGGACAGGAAAAGAAAACGCTCTCGCCCTAGATCTAGAGAAAATAAACGAGAATACAGAGGGTCGGAAGAAAAAATCGAAAAGCTCGAAAAGAAAATGGATAACCTCCAAAACATGCTGTCGGAATTCCTAAAGGATCGATGAAATGAAACCAGGGCGATAACGACGCCAGAACGATCGATACAAGATGAAGGTAAGTTATTGTTTGTGAAAAATCTTCATACGAGATTAGCACAAAAATGTTTACAGTAAAAAAGGTCTCACGGTCCACACGAACGTGAGACCGCCTCTCGCGAAAAAGTCCACACGAATAAACGAGGAAGATACCTCATCGAGATTCAACAAGAATCTGTTTGTGGTTTGTGTCTGATGACTAACTTTCATTCTGTTTCCCTAAAAATAGAAAACGCTACAGAATGGGAGGAAGAAAATTCGCAAGACGAGGCCAACAAGGTCACCGCCAACGAGGCACTCGCCAACAAGGCATCCCCCAGTGAGGAACCGGCCAATACGGCACACGAAATGGTCTCAATAGATGAAACAGATCTGGAAGAAGAAGAAATACAAAAAAGAAACGATATCCTGGAAGCTCTTATAAACGACCCCACGGAGGTAGAGGAGACATCGACACCTGTTAACGCCGATCTATATACAAAATGGAACCAGTGGATGGCGAATGGGCTGTCAGAGGAAAGCAGGAAGGAGGTCCTCAAAAAATATTCTAGAAAAGGCGAATTTTATACAGAAGCTCCTCAAATAAATTTAGAGATCGCCCACGCTCTCACTGAAATCGCGAAAAAGAGAGACAAACACTTTGTAGATACACGGAAGTGTGTGGGATCTGCGCCGATTTCTCTAAGCTCAGCGCTTCTCTAGCGAATTGGGTGACCACGTTTAACCGGTCGCTTTGTATCGGTTCGTTTTGTCGTTTTTCAACCACGAAAAGACCGAAAATACGGTCATCAATCGATGTTTTGTGATAACTAAGTTGACCGTGAAATTTCGGTCATTACGAATTTTTTTCCGAAGGTTTGGTGAACGATCATAAACCGATCAAATTTCGGACATTTCGAATTTTTTTTTGGGGCTGCTGAAAGCGGCAGAGAGGAAGGTTCGGCGAACGACCATAGCAATGACCGAAGTTCAATCGTCGGGAAGGGGGGGGGGGGAGGCTCCTGAAAACAGGACGAACAATATTAGTAGAGGATAGGGAAGTACGTCATTTTGAAATAATGTCTAGGTGAGTCTTTTCAAGAACAGCGTTGGCCACATTTGGCGTACGTCGCTTTTGGCCTATCGGTATACAGTACCGCATAACGGATTATTTATTATTGCTGTATTACCCTATGTTTTTTTCAACAAAAACACCACTTCGTATTTTCTCGTTGAATCGATAATAGCTAAATTTATATAATAAATACATTTTTTCGAAACGGTAATAAATTTTTTATTTTTATAACAGCTCTCTCTACTACTCCTGTAACTACCCCCTCACGTTGTATTTTTTGTTTTTGGAGGGTTTAGTTGCGATATCTATCACTCTTGAATTTGGCTGACAACCATCTGCGAATGAGGTTGGTCGTCAGTCGTTCCGTCTGCCGCGTGCGATGAAACTTTTAAAGTTTTCTGCAAGCATCTACAAGATAAAATGGCATTATTATTTTTTCGTGGTAATGAAACTGCTGAAATAGCCTAGTACGCTTTAACGGCAATGGTTTCTAAGTTCATTACTGAAATGTACTCATGGAAAAACCTTGGACCCCTTTGTTGCGGACAAGTCGGCAATCGCCTTCACTCGTCGTCCGTTTCATTACAAGTTTCATTCTCTCGTTATCTTCCCATAACGCAACTACCAAAGCATTCAGCCTTTTTTTCATTGTCGAGCATTCAATGGCTGCTGCACACAGGTTCAAATGGAATTTCAGACCGTCAGGCTGAAACATCACCTTTAATACAATTGTTAGTGTAAATTTTTAGAAACGGGGTATCAGCATTGACGACGTAGAATCTATTACATTCACAAGGGCTCACCCTTCCACTTGCGTCCGGTACCGGTAACTGTGCCGGTACATTCTCATTCGACTCTTCACCCGGATCCGAACCGCTCTCTTCTTGCGACCGGTCACACTCAATCCTCTCGAGCAGAACGTTCGTTAGCCGTTTGACATGTTTCTGAAGGGTCGGTATATCTCGTCTCAGCTGTTGCGTTTCACCGTCCGAATTTATTCGTTGTTCCGGTAACTGATAAAAGCAAATTACATTGGTAACTGCATTCTAGCGCTTGGCTAATTATATTTATTGGGGTACCTGTCTGTGCTTGTTCTTTTTCAGACCCTTCGCAGGGTCGCTCCGATGTATGAGTGGCGTTGATGTACACATTGGCGGTGTCCGATCAACCGGATAATCGGCGGAAATTTCATGCATGTTGGCCGTTTTCTACCCGACCATTCCACCTTGTACCGGTACTGTTGATTTTCTTACACGAATGTGCCGAGCCAATTGTACATCACTGGTGATTTGCGGTGGGTGACTGTGTGGTGTTTCCATCTGTTTAAAACAGACAGTAATGAAATTAATGAGTTGCTTCATGCATTTCGCTCACGATGTTTCATGATGTCATTCTGGTGCACACGGAGAACGCTACAGGGACTAATTGAGTTTCCGATGTATACTCATTGATACTTACGTTATGCACGTTCTGCTTCCTTTTCCTTTCCACCATGCGTTTCATCTGACCAGTTTGAAAGTGTATTTTGACTTGAAAGATGTTTCAGCTCATCGTTCACGTTGTGTACCGTGAGGTTTCTCTGTGCAGCCGTAAAAATCACATACTTCTCATCATTGAGCCATGACGAATCTTCTGTCTGCAATCAAACAATAATCATTATTCTGTTCATGAATACGACTTTTCACAAAGCTTCACACGTTTCGAACATTAATCCATGCCGTGCACTCGATTGAGCCCGATCTGTCGTCCGTGACAGTCGTGTCTGAGGTTGAGAATAAAATAAGACTCGAGACCCATCCTAACGAGTTGGCGATAAATCGACTACATCAAAATTTAGTAGTAAAAAGACTAAAAAGGTGCAAGCCTTTAGACCTACGTGAATGTTTCGGCTAGATCACGTCATGTTACGATATCAAAACCCAAAGGATGGAGCATCACTGGATGCCTACTTTGTTTTATATAGAATAAACGACCCGCAAAATTCTTTATTGTTATTTGACATAACTGATTATAATTAACCTGTTAACCGAGCGGGAAGTATAAATAGGTCAAACGTAAACAATATATATTATTCACTTATATTTGTTATATTTCCAACCTTTTTATTTTAGAATACATTTTTATAAGTATTCATCAAAATGAATGAAAGCGATATCAGCGATGACGAAATCAATGTACCGGCAAGTAGAAAAAGGAGACGTATTATGAGTTCGTCATCGGAGTCATCTGTCAGTAATTTTGACTACGACACGGAATTGAGCGATACGGAGAATGAAGATGGTAAAGAAGTTGATAAAGTTGGTCCTAGCAACAGCATTGTTTCTGAAGAATGGCTACCTCAAAATGCAGAAAGACCACCATTTCTCTTCACTGCACATCCTGGAAAAACTTTCGATACTCCGCCAAAAAGTTCCTTTCTTTTATCTTGAGAAGTTTTTAGATGAGAGTAGTATGTATACACCTTCGCTCCATCCCACTCCTATCCCCACTCCTTCCTCCACCACGCCGCTACCCCCACCACTCCAATTTTCTACCGCCGCGATACCCACTCTGCTTGACTAGTGTCGGTAACGTGAAGATAGTAAAGTGAGATGGTGTGGGTACCATGGTGAACAAGGAAGAGTAGAGATAAGAGCAGGATGGAGCAAAGGTGTACACATACTTGGAATAACATTTTTAACTCACCCTTGTGTTGGAGGCATCTACGACGACTCTTCAGGGTGGCGGGGCACAATATTTACGCCGTGGCACACTCACACTCGCATACATACACACAAACACGCGCGCGCGCGCACGCACATTCTCTCACTCAGTCACTCACTCACCCACGCATCAAAATCCACAGCTACGCGTCCGTGTAGTATGGACTACCCGCACCCATGGAGCGTAGGCATCGTCACGGGTACGCATCCGTATCCCGATCAGTGCATTGTTATCGCACGTTTCGTCGATCGGATGTAGATCTCCGTCCTCGTCAATTAAATGTTCGAGGCCGAATACTGTACACTTCACGAGCAAGACCGGTAACACACTAATCGGCGGCTCAGGGTGAAATAGGTGAGGCCAGTCGACGTATATCGATTCCTCGAAATCGACCAGCAACACATCGCAGCACCCGTCATCACTCACGTCGACGATCTCCCCGCGCATAGCCCTTTGATGCCGCACAACTACACAACCCACTCCAATGCGCAAGTCCTCGACCACAAAACGACTCCTCTAAATAAACTCCTAAATGTACATCCTGTCCAAATTATCCTCCAGTTCGGATAATACTACGCATATTTTGTCCGTCTGCAGACACACGGTATTATCACTGCTACCACATATTACCCGACATACAAAAGCAACCGATAGCTCTTCGTCTAGATACCTCAGATACATTTTGTTTTCGCGATTTAGACTTTCGTCGTGCACTGCTAAAGACAGACTGAATGCTCCAGATGATGCTGGCGGGCATCACAGCGTTTGAAGATAACAAAGGCCCCTCTGAATCATAACTAGATGTGCAACGCTTTGAATGCAATGTCAGCGGTTTTGCACGTGCGTACCGCTTTGCGCTGTGCTTATCGTGAAGCGAATGCTCTGCAGTAGAAGACGCAGAATATGATATCGTACCGCGAGAGACCTCGATTATAATTTATATATAATCATAAAATAAGAGACACAGTAAGCCGATGTATTTGTTTTTAATTAATCAATATTCAATTTGAATCACTTTACACATATTTACCGTCGTATGCAACTTCCCTGCAAACACGGTAATCTTCGCTCGGAGACTCCTCCGCCGTTAAATTCATTTTTATCACTGTCTGATCCTCGAGAGGCAAAAGTATTGTAATATTCACGTACTAATCTGTCGTTTTTCATTACATTATCGCTAAAGAGATTATTGAATCGCGACATGGTGAAGCCGCACGACATAAGATGCAGGAATACGATACAAAATTGTCCACACACATCCGACGTATTACTCTGTAGCTGCTTGAGTCCGTACCGATAGAACTTGCAGTTTCTTCGTAGTCGTGCGAGATGTTGCGGTATAACCGGTGGTAGCACGTAGCTATCAAAGTACATTCCCTTTCCACGATGGTTAACGTACATTGCGATCCAATGCTCTCCAGGTCCGTCGTGGTTATCCGTGTTAACTACGAGTCCAGCCGGTAACGACCATACACGAGCAATTCTGTCAGCTGGGTATACGCCAACGGTTGAAAGTGGTAGATACTGCAGACTCTCGTAGATTTGTCTAGTGTTCATGCTGAACACATAGTCAATGATTAAATGATGACCAATACGCTTTGAAAGACGTATATATATGCAAAATTTATTTCACAGCATCGTCGATCGTGTCACGACTACATGATGAAGATTTCTCCTCTTTCTTATTCTCTTCCTCTTTGTCTGCTGACCAAACATCCATGTATGATTCTCCTTTAAATGGGTGCTCGCGAAGCCAATTTTTTATTTGGAAAGCCTGGCGCATTGCACGATGCGAAGACGCTCTATCGTTTATCATAGCGTGTCTGAAGCATTTTCGCAAAGATTTCGGCATAAATGTGTATGATGGGGCGCTCGCCGCATCTCCAGGTTGGAAATTTCACGACTCGTGATATCGCAAAGAAGTATAGCCTTCTCGTGACCGCGTGTATAGATACGTCTTGATTTTCGCGAAATTTCACGCAAGTTAGCGTATGCTTGTTTACAGCTCATATCGCCCTCGTACCATTCCAGATCGTGGAAACATTTCGAGAGTAAATTATTCTGGCTTCTCGAATGCTGTGGTAATTCGGCGAAGTGACACGGCGGAGCGACGATCCAATGAGTAGAGTACGGTCTATCCACTGCTACCACGGCAATTTCTTTCGGAATAAATTCTGAGTCTTTACCACGCATTCCCTGTATATCCTGCTACCACGGCAATTTCTTTCGGAATAAATTCTGAGTCTTTACCACGCATTCCCTGTATATCCACGACGATATCCATTTTCACGTCTAATCCGTACAGATGCTCGAGTTCGACTGATTAGTTACTCACAGACAAGCTTCTACGTCTCTTAACACGAATTAATTTTATGCCGACATCAGCACATTTTTCGCTTCTCCGGTAAAATCCACTATTACTTGCCGAGAGGCATCGATTTCAAGGACATTATCATATTCCGCGTAGATTACACAATTTATCGTTGAAGCAAGCGCATCCTCACATCGTACCTCTATTCTCACACTACCGTGCTTTATTAAATTCCAATGTGAATTGCTGTTCGCCGAAAGGTCGGGTGTCAAATCAAAAGCAAACAGGCAGTATCCATCGCGATAATTAGCGCGATCGATCGAATTACCGTCGTTCAAGGAATGTATTCCAATTCCCGAAAACAACGTTTGAAAAGCATCCACATATAGATGATTTTTCGTGAAATCAGGTTGTAACGGTTTCGAAGGTATTTGAGCACCATCTACATACAATGAGAGATAGTTTATCTTGTAATTTTAGAAATTGAATGGATTCATACTGAAGTCGGCGTTAAACGCTTTGTTATCGACAAAACCGATAATTATACGCTTCGGCAAGTGACCTAACACGATATTATCGATAGTCTCTCCATGAACACCAGAGTGTATTGAAACGGCTTTTACCTTGACTCTCATAAGAGGATATTTAGCCGTAGATTTTGCCAGAGTTCTAGCATGCGAGATCAGCACACACCAGGAGCTATTTATGTCCTATGACCGAGAAGCGATGCCTCGAGAATCTTTAAGCCATATTAACCATTCTTTGTATCGCCCACAAGACAAAATGAATCTCTAGACCGCACCAACCGTAGTCGCATCTCGACACCGTTTAATAGGAACTGCTCCTGATTGAATATATCGCAATGCAGATGACCGAGCATGTCTACAGTTTTTTCGACATTTAAAAATTGTTTTCTCTTCACAAGACCCGTATTTCCCGATGTTATATCATTCATTTTTCCAGGGGTATCGTCGTACCAGAGAACGCTTGTGAGATGCGAATTTTTCGCTGCTGGACCGTAATTCAAAAGTGTTTCTATGTACGCTCGATAAGTGTAGGCATTATTTGGAGGTGAAACTAATTTTTGATTCAGGTATACATCCACCTCATTAAACATAGAATGCAAGAGATTGTTTACAGGGCCGGCATTTACTTTCGACGCTTTACCCGCGGCAATTTCCGTAGTAGGAGATGTTATTTTCACTCTCAGACTAAGCATAGTATGTGTGAGATCGATATACTCATCACCCTGTCCAGGAATAACAAATTCAATCCGTGAAACATCTGTTAGCGAAGATATTGGTTTGTAATACACCCAATTGGAACCTTCGATAGTAGTTTGCGTCAGTGGGAGTGAAAATAATTCAAGTTCCGATTTAAGACACTCGCACGACTGCGCATGTAGAAAAGCCATCTTGTTTCAGCCATCCAAAAATATCTGCAACTGTTCGTTAACGAGTCTTCTTCTTCTTATTGTTTTTATTATTCTTCTTCTTCTTGATTACTTTCCTCTTTATTACACTTTTATTTTTACGGGAGATACGTCGTGGTTTACGTTCTTCGATGAATGAGGAGTTCGCGAAATTTTGCGCTTTTTATAACCAGACCCCCGCATGAGAGTGTCAATTTTTTTACAGGCTTTGCGTTTGAGATTACTGCCTGATTCTCACGCGAATAGCATCTTTCACAGCTATATTTATATCCAGGATATCACCGGCTACGTTCACACCAGCGCGCAATGCCTCTTTTCCAACTGCTTTAGCGCCCTTCTTTAAAAGTGGTAACACTGGACGAAACAGGCCCCCGAGAAAGCTGCCGATACCGTGTCCTCGTTGATTAGGTGTTCCGATATAAACATGGCTAATACCGCCGTACTCGCGACGGCCCCACCCGTGCTGCACACTGTCAATATCATCCATAGTGGTGTAATCAATCGTGGGACCTTTTGAAATGTAGTATCACAGTCAACGTTCCCCGCTCGACTGGTATAGGATCCCCAAATTCGTCTCTTATATCGATCTCGATAGTGTGTAAATTATTGCGCAAGAGAGGTATATACCGTGGCGTTGAAAGCGGTTTAATTTTTATCGAATTATACTGACAGCCATCAGTATCAATGGGAACAACTCGTAAGAGGGGTGTTTGTACATCGCATGTAATATAGCTCTCGCAGATATCTGTGTATAGAAACATGCTACCCGGAATAGCACCGGTGAGAGATGCAGGCCTCGCCCCTGTGTATTCGCAATACAGCTCTATCATTACAGACCTACAGGCCTCTTCCGAGAAGTCTAGTAGCCTTGCGATAGCGGGTGATACGCGAAAGTCATGGTATCGTAGATCGTCGCATATGCGCGCCACTTCGACCTGCCCGCTCGGAAGCGATTTAAAGCGCAAATGACCGGCCACGTGAGGTAACTTATTTATACTCTCCAATAGAGCGTTGACAGAGCGATATACACCAGGTGGAACTTGGTCTCTATCAGCGCGTCTCCGTGTTAAAAGATTTAAACTCGATAAATCATAATCACTATCCTCAAAAATTACGAGCTTTCCTACAGTAGACACATGTAAAAGAGTCATCGGATAAGCAATTTCCACAAGAGAAACAGACCATTCTCCGTGCAAACGTATCTGACGCGGTAGTTTTGTAATAAATTTCGTCGTCGTATTATTCGGAAAATACTGCATACTACTGTTGCTCGGTAGTACGACAAAGAAAGAGCTATCCTTGGAGCTTATATTTATCAGGGACGGTGATTCCGAGCGTTCTTCCTCTTTGTCCTCTTCTTCTTCTCTTTCGCCTTCTCAGATGACGGAGGTATTCGTACTCGCGATAATTCTGCCTCGTAGAAAATACCGTCGATAGTCTCGTTATTCAGATCGTGTAAAATATACACGAATGGTTCTCGATTAACTGATATTCGTTGAATCTTGAATAATTCGCTACTCCAACCACGCTCATATCCTTTCACGAATGCTGCTTTAGCTGTACTGATACGTACCAAGTCACCGACGCTGTATTTAGGCTTTTTAATTTTTCTCGCGTTACGCTCGTAACGCCGTGCTAAATTTTCGCGGGCTATAGAGGCATTTTCGAGGGTTACCTCGCTCGGAGAAATACGCGTTCCGCTGTGTGATTATAAGCATATAAAAATTTTTGTAAAATATCGATGTAACGCTTATTTCGCGTGTATGTAAAGTAACGCCACAGACGCTCTTTTATCGTGCAATTAACGCGCTCGGCAGTAGAGGCTTCTATATCAGGGTTATGAGCAGCGCTAAAATCGATATTCTTTTTCTTGAGAATTTGCTGAAATGGAGCGCCGATAAATTCTTTGCCTCGATCAGTTTGCAATTGCTGCGGGCGACGATTGTTACTGCGTGCGAGTATGCGTGTGAGACCGCGGGCCACGTTTGCGCTCGTTTTATCACGCAAAGCCTCGACCCACGCGTATTTGCTCAACATGATCGGTGTCATAATAGATTTTTTTAAGAATTTTCTTAATTTTAACGATGACCAGTTAAATGGATTCTTTTTCTTTTTCTTTTTTAACTGTGTGGGGGATCGAATTCTACTTGTGCGATGTTTTGCAATTGTTCGTCCTCTTCTTCATCCCCTTCCTCCCCCTCGATGATGTCGTTTTCAGCCGTGAGCATTAAATCTCTCTTTGAGTGTGCGGTCTTGGCCTCGTTGTTGTTGTTGTTGCTACTGTTGCTGCTGTTGCAGCTGCTACTATCGCTATCGCGTGGTAAAATAAGACGCCGCTGTGGTGTCGAGGATGATGTAGGTGTAGGCTCGTGTAGTAACCCGGAATTGCCGATAAATTCGCGTGGCATCTGTATCACTCGCAGGAGTTTGGCAAAGTGAGATCGTCCGATGGGTTTCTCGGGTTTTGTAGCTCGCATAGCATCGTTAACAAGTTCAACGATATTGGAATTTGAAATTCTTCTACCGTCTATGGAATCAACACCGTTACGATCCCATGTCATTTTTTTACCAATGGCGCTGCGATGCAAATTGCGAAGCAACGATATTGCTTTAGATTAAAATTTTTTTGGTACGGTATCGATAATAAGTGACAGAAGCCAACGAGAAAGGTCCAAAAGTGTGCTGTGTAAGCCGTTCCTTGATGCCGTTGCGAAAGTGTCTAAATTTACAACATAGCTGCGAGTATGAAAGCGTCGTTGGGCGCTGAAGTCAGTTGAGCGAGATAGCCGGTGATCGAAACCGAAGTCAAGCGAGAGAGACATCCTCTCGCTCGACGCGGCGTGCCAACGAGGCACAGCCTCGGCTCCGCGAAGCCCTGCTTCGGCCATCCTCGGCTCAACCGAGAGTCGTGTGCTCAGGCACAGCAACAGGTAGGCGCACGACGAATATCGATCGCCGTGCGCTAACTGATTATCCATCATTTCCCGCCCGCCATCAGCAACGGGGTTGATGATTAGTCATGGTTTTGTAAGTCGAAAGAGACAGGCAGCACAGCCAGTTTTGAGATCGGCCGGGTGAGCGTGGTCGTAGCAGCTCGAAGTGTCACCACCCTGGTGAGCCCTTCTTTGCTCGGATGCAACGCCGTGACTGGTGCAAGTGGCCACTTGCACGGTGGAAAGCGCTCATCCGTGAGCAGAACCAAAGAACCAACCTTTATGTTATTATTGGGGTGATGCCACTTCGATATAACCTGCTGCCGATGCAGATAATGAGCAGACCATTGTCACCAAAATTGTTGTACTTTTTGCTGCAACAATTGCCACCTTGGGAGCTGTGAGAGTGATAAGTCCTCTAGCGTAGGCTCTGGGACCGATGTAATCGCTTCTCCAGTGAGAAAGTGTCCAGTCGTAAGAGCTGATGAGTCATCAGGGTCATCGCTGAGTGGTTCCAGAGGTCTTGAATTGATTATAGCCTCGATCTGAGCAAGCAGCGTTGCGAGTTCCTTGAACGTGAGTGCTGTATCACCCACCGTTCGCCGCAGATTAAATTTAACAGATTTCACAGCTGCTTCCCATTTGCCACCCATGTATGGAGCCGCAGGTGGATTGAACCTCCACGCAATTTGTTGATTTGCGAGAAAAGAAGCGATGACTTGATGTTCTTGAGTGGCCTTCCTAAACAGTTGACGTATTGATTTGTGAGCACCAACAAAGTTCGTGCCACAGTCAGAATATAGTGTGTGAGGAATGCCACGCCGAGATGAGAAACGCCTGAACACTGAGAGGAAGCCTTTAGCTGAGTAGTCGCTGACGACTTCAAGATGTAGAGCCGAAGTGGCGAGACTCACAAAAACACAGATCTAGCCCTTGTGCGTTTTGCTTCCTTGCCCCTTCCATGTTTTGAGTGTGAGAGGGCCGGCGTAGTCAACTCCTGTGTGAGTGAATGCTCGTGTTGGTGTGACTCGCGCCAGAGGAAGCTGACCCATCAATTGTTGAGCCCGAACTCCTCTCTGCCGAGCACACACAACGCAATGTACAATGTGAGATTTTACAGGAGCCCTTCCGCCGACGATCTAATGAGTTAGCCTTATTTGGGCTAATGTGAGCTGAGTGCCTCCGTGCAGAGTCCGCACGTGAGCTTGATCGAAGTGGCGAGACTCACAAAAACATAGATCTAGCCCTTGTGCGTTTTGCTTCCTTGCCCCTTCCATGTTTTGAGTGTGAGAGGGCCGGCGTAGTCAACTCCTGTGTGAGTGAATGCTCGTGTTGGTGTGACTCGCGCCAGAGGAAGCTGACCCATCAATTGTTGAGCCCGAACTCCTCTCTGCCGAGCACACACAACGCAATGTACAATGTGAGATTTTACAGGAGCCCTTCCGCCGACGATCTAATGAGTTAGCCTTATTTGGGCTAATGTGAGCTGAGTGCCTCCGTGCAGAGTCCGCACGTGAGCTTGATCAATAATGAGAGTTGAAAATCTAGAGTGACGAGGTAGAATGGCAGGATGTCGTCCTTCATATATGAGTGCTGATTGAGCAAGGCGACCTCCTACTCGGAGCACACCCTCCTGGTCGATGAAAGCTGTTAGTCGACTGAAAGGGTGAGAGGAAGGAAGAGAAGAGCCTGACTGCAGTACTTGTAACTCGTGTTTAAAAAATACGACTTGTGTTACTCGTGTTCAAAAAACACTTGCTGCTGCTATCTCTTGTGCTGTGAGAGGAGCAGTTCCTGCTGACTCTAACCTCTTCCTCATTCTGGCCACTACTCTGACACAAAACGAGGTGAGACGACACAATTTTGTGAGTGAGGAACAGGGATAAATGAGTTCCCATTGGTACTCTGGCGTCACGGTTGCCGCGAGAAGAGCTAACCCAGGCCGGGCTTCCATATTGTGCACATCCTGAGAATCAGTTGAGGTTTTCGGCCAAAATTCAGTAGGCTTCACCATCCACGATGAACCCGACTACCATAACTGATGAGAGGCCAGTTCAGCTGTTGAGATACCCCGCGGGGCACAATCTGCAGGATTGCTTGTGCCTGCAACGTGACGCCACTGAGCATCAGGTGTGAGTCCTTGTATCTGAGATACTCGGTTCCGGACATAGTCTTTCCACCGAGCAGGATGCGCTTTGATCCAAGTGAGAGTTACCGATGAGTCCGTCCACAGTTCATCCCAACTGAGTTTGTGAAGTCAAAGCTCTTGCAAGAGTATTTTGGCTCTTATCACAACCGGTGAGACGAAACCGAGTGGATCAAAGAGTTGAGCCACCTCTGAAAGAACGAGGCGTTTTGTGAAATTCTCCTGAGTTGAGTTGAACCGGGATGAGAATGTGAACTTGTCTTCATTAGGAAGCCAAGTCAGACCAAGAATTTTGGTCTCGCAGTCGTCCATTGAGATAGCAGAGCTTGACGATGATGATGAAATATTAGAAAGGACCGTGTGGTCCGACGAGTGCCACTTGGCGAGGGGAAAGCTGCCCGCCATGCACAAGTCCTTGAGCTGTTGAGCAATTTCAATGAGTTCATGAGTTGAATCCGCCCCTCCAAAGATGTCATCCACGTATCTGCCAAACGTGATAGCTGGCACAGCGAGAGGAAACCGGTGACCTTTATCTTTGGTGAGCTGCATGAGAGTTCTAACTGCCAAAAATGGCGCAGCCTTTGTACCGTATGTCACTGTTGTTAATTGATACGGCACAGGGTTGTCTTGAGCATCAATCCACAAAATTCGTTGAAGATTCCAATCATCAGGATGAACTTGAATTTGACGATACATCTTGGTAACGTCCGTGGCAAAGATGTGTTTGTGGTGACGGATCCAGATGAGAACGTCCGAAATATTGAGCAACAAATTAGGTCCAGTGTGCATGATGTTATTTAGAGACTTTCCAGAAGATGTTGCACTAGAACCGTTGAATACCACCCTTAATTTGGTGGACATACTGTCTTGTCTTAATACACCGTGATGAGGCAGATAATATTGAATTTCAGTTGCAGATGATTTTGAAGCCTTCACCATATGACCAAGTTGTAAGTATTCGACCATGAATTCTGAGTAGAGCTGACCGTATTCAGCATTTTTTGAGAGTTTTCGAAGTGTGTACAGCAAACACTGATGGGCTCGAGAGTATGAACTTCCCAGATTAGCAGGAGAAGATGTAAGAGGAAGCCGAACAATGTATCGGCCTGTAGAATCACGCTGATGTGTGTCGCGAAAATGATCCTCGAAAATGATCCCGAAAATGAACAGTAAGTGCATCAGGTTGACATGAGTTAATAGGTCCAATGATGAACCACCCAAATATTGATAATTGTGCAATTGGCGTAGATGAAGAGCCCTTGATAATGTTAGGTTTAATCACCTGACCATAAATATCTGCTCCAATTATAATATCGATCGGTCGTGGTGTGAGAAAGTCCGGATCCGCCAGCTTTAGCTTCACTATGTGAGGTCAAGTGCGAGCTGGTGACTTGAAAGATGGGAAATGAGTTGTAACCGTGTTGAGAATGTGAGCCAAGACCGTGACTTTCTCCTTCGTGTGCATGGAGCCCATTGTGAGTTGCACCGAACCACGCGTTTGAGTTGAGTGACTACCACCGATACCTGTGATCGAAATTGATGAGTGCTTACGTGTTGTATTGAGTTTATGGACGAGCTCTTACGTAATAAACGTCAATTCCGATCCAGGATCGATGAGAAGTCTTGTCTGATGAGTTGATGCCAATGTATGAATGTGTATGAGTGCAGTTGCTAATAGTGTTGAGCATTTCCTTGTGAGCTGTACCGATGAGTGGACGACTGCGTCGACACCCTATTGTGCCGACGTTGAGGGCTGCGCAGGTTGAGTTCCGGAAGAGGTTGCAGGGGCGCTGCCGGATGCAGCATGGTGTGATGCCGCCCTGAACATTCCTTACAACTGCGTGTGGAACGGCATGCATTAGCATTTTGCCGTCCTAAGCAGTTGTAGCACAACCGCGACTTCTCCGCCATCTTGCGCCGCGCAGCCATGGAGAGCTGGCGGAACTCCGGGCACATCACGATGAAGTGCCCGCAACTCCGACAGCAGTAACATGGATACACGGACGCGTTGGTATATGGTGGCGGAATGCTGCGGGTTGTGCTACCCGCGTGATGAGCCGAAGCGCGGGTTGCCCCTGCCCTTGCGGGAGGAGGGCCCGCGGAAGACGTTCGAGTAGAGCTACCAGGTTTTAAAGTGGCCTTCGCCATCTCCAGGGCTCGAATCTTAGTCTCCGCAAACTCCTCCATCCGCGCAAAGGTCGGGAACCCGGATGAGCGTCCTAACGCCGTCTCCCAGGCCTCGCGTGTGGTCTGGTCAAACTGCTGACCAAGCAGTCGTACCATCACGCAATCAAACAGCTCCTCCTTCGTTGCCACCGAAGTGAGGATCTTGTAGGCCTCGGAGACGGACGTTACTGTCGATGCGAGCGACCCCTGAGCCGGTTTGAGTGCGAACAGAGCGTCCAAACGCTTCTGCACCAGCAGCCGTTTGTTTTCAAAGCGGGACACCAGTGTGTCCCACGCCAATGGAAACGATTCGTCGGTGATGGCGAATCCCTGAATTCGTGTAGCCGCCGAGCCCGAGACGCAGCCGCGAAGCTACGAAAGCCGCTCGACGTCGGCTAACCTAGAGTTCCGAATGACCAGTGACGAGAACAGGTCCCGAAAAGCTGGCCATCCGGAATAGGCGCCCTCGAAGGCCGGCAACTTTATGTCCGGCAGCTTTGTCCGTAGTACCGACGGCGTGGCCACTGGTGCAGCGAGTCGGACATGGACGAGTCTCTCCATGACCCTCCCCGCAGCCATCTTGCTGTGGAGGGTGAGCTTGGCCTCGAGGGTTTGAGTGTCACTCGCAAAGTAATCGTGATCCTGGTGGGCGAGCGGCCACGAAGCCTCAAGAAGCAGATGTTCCTTCCTGAATTCTCCGTGGAGCTCGGCCACCTGCTCAAGCATCGCCTCGAGAGGGGCCATGGAGAGGGTCTCCACCTGCTCCTCGATGGTGGTCATGATAAACTCCAGCGCTGACATCCGTTGCATCTGCGACTGGACCTTAAGCACCAACTCGCATGGTATGCGAGTCGGTGATCGGGTCTTCTTCGCAGGTACGACGGGGTCAGGGACTGCCAATGTCTTCTTTTCCTCGTGGTCACCAGGCGTCACCCCGGTGCCTGAGGAATTGGTATCAGACATTGTGAGCCCCTTGAGTGGACCGAATGAAAGAACGAAGATGCTCCGCAGAGTTAGTACGTTACGAAAATCGAAGCGCTGGACTTGAGCCGATGAGAAGAAGTGGAAACTGCGAGGTTCTTTGCAGAGTCCAAATCGAGATGAGCCGAAGAGTGGATGTGTGCGGAAGGTAGAAAACCCTGGTTCTACCCTGTGTGCGAGAGTCGAAAATCCGGCTCGAAGGACCAAATGTTTGAGATTCCGTCCGATGGTGTTGTTTGACAGATCTGTGAATGTATTGGAAAAATATGAGACTTCACTCAAGACAGGGTGGAATAAAACCAGACTAGTAGATGAAATTTGGAGAAAGTGGTTTATTACCTTCCATACAAATAATGTAATAACACATTTTAAAACAGTTATTTTAAATATGAGAAAGAAACACAAAAGATACTAAATTTTAAAACAATACAAAATAATGAAAATACATGTATCAAATGTTTGAGCATTAAAAAACGGAATTTAATTGAATGAACTGAGTTTGATTTTACTATGTGGACTGAGCACCCACAACACAATTATATTACTTGTGTGCTGTAGATACTGAGAGCGATGTGCGCAATGCAGCCTCCTCTGCGTAGCACGCAACGCTATGTCATAGATATGTGCGTAAGGAGATATAACAATTCACAGCAAACTCTCAGCAGCTTAATGAAGTGAGGTGAACAAATGAGAGCACTTGCAATTGAAACTGCTTGAGTGCTCTACATGTATGAGACAAGCTACGCAGGCAGCACTGCGTAGCACAATTATCCAACACATGCATATTTACAACGTATATATTACTTCGGTGTTTCTGGTCATCATCATCAGCATCGCTATCTTTATATCCAAATGGTAGTGACAACCTGTGTGTAATATGGCGACGTTTACGGCATACGACGCGACAAGGTTTGCACATTGTATGGGTGATGACGTTGTGAAGGGGCATTCTTTGAATTAGCGTGAATTTTAAATGAAGTAAAGTAGTACTAAGGGATGGCATTTATAATTTGATAAGTTTGCTTATGAGTTAAAATTAATTATTTCCGAGTTTTATAATTCAAACTTATCTCCTTTCCTTTATAAACAGTGTCCACTACCGTTTTAGAATCCCCGGTAATCGTAACCCTTTTACCATAAAATTTCGGACCCCAGGAGACGAAGGAATTGAGGTAATCGTTCAGAGCCACCGATACCAATTCATTGGTAATGCCACCGAGGAGATTACCTACTGAGGGTTCTCAAGCATCATCACCAGTACTCACGTAAAGAACTGAGTCTATGTCGTAGTACAAAACCCGCCTATCCAATAGCTCAAGGTAGCTATAAAGTTTCAGACGGGCCAAGGCCGTTGTAAAAGCAGCGATAACCATACTATTTATGGGACTGTGAGCAAAAGCTTCGTCATAAGATATCCAGATAAAATATAACAAATCGTCGTTAACCGGTACCAGGCATTGATTTTCTTTCTCTTGGAAAGGCTGTAAACATGAACCCATGCACTCCTACCGTTTTCTCTAATAACTTGCATTGTTTAAACAGATACTCTTTCAATGATAACTCCGCTTCAGCATCAACCAAAGTAGGCGCCTACTATTTCTTAAAAATGATTTACTTCGAACTACCACTTTGGAAAGTCTGTAAACATTAAGCGTTGCACTCCTTCCTTTTTTTCTAAGAAAGCTGCATTCTCTAAACAGACATTCTCAATTTACATTTAAATATGCACTTGTAATATATATTTACAAGATGGTAAATACGACACGTCTGTCATTTTTTTACTAGACTGCATTGACAAAATATACAAAGAACGAGTTCTAGAAGTGCTTCGGGGATTGGAAAAACCGCTGGCTTGAGTATATAGTATATAATGGGGCCTATTTTGAAGGCGATAACATTGTTGTAGACGAATAAATAAAAGTCTTTCCAAAAACAAAAATTTCCGTTATTTTTTTAACACACATCGTCGTAGTCCATCATCCAACGTGAATGATCCATTTAATGAAATGTATAGGATTACAAGTCAAGAGTAACGTGTCATAAATGAATTTCAGTCTTTACTTCAGAACTGTAAATGTGAAAGTTTTAATGCTCCGTCTACGTGCATGTATATGATGCTTATTTTGGAGAACTCGAGAAAAAGTTAATAAATCTACTAAATCAGGTTTACGATACCAATCTGTGATAATGCTATCATTTTCCCTAATTAATATCAAATCCTGAAATGGTATTTTATTATCGTTTTCTTTCTCAATAGTAAATTAGAGTATGAGATGCTGAGAATTGAAAATTGTTGAAGTTAGTCGAATTTGATTCGAGAGCAAAGAGATAATTACGTCGTCAACGTGTCTTTTGAAAAAAGTTGGAGTGTAATGCAGTCTTGACAAGTTACATTCTCCTCAATCAGCCATAACTATGTGATGTAATATTGGAGTTAATGAAAAGCCCAGAAATTTGTTTGTGAATTTTATTATCAAAAGTAAAATAAGTAAAAGACATAATTATCTCACAAGGAAGGATAGTTTGATAGACGATATTTTTTTTATGAGCGGAAAAACATTTTTAAGGGGTAAAATCGCCCTTCAAAGTTAGGCATGTCGAGGGGTGATTATGCAGTTTCACCCAGTTGTCTTCAACCGATTTCAATAAAACAAAAACCAAAATACTCTTCATTGAAGACAATAAAAATTCCACGTAAGGTTGAAGAAAAAAATTCATTTCCAGGGGTGAAACTGCAAAATCACCCCTAACTTTGAAAGGCGATTTCACCCCTTAGAAATGTTTTTCCGCCGATAAAAAAAAATACGCGTCTTTTAGTTTTCGATGCTCTACAACACGTGAGTTTCATCAATATCAGAGGGGGACACCAAACTATCTTTCCTTGTCAATTACTTCTTTAATTCGACGATTACAGTGCCTTTTCTAAACAAATACCTTCTTTTTCCAGATGGTTTAAATCTAATTGTAAAAAAACATTTGTTCAGAAAGAGGCTGCATCTAATGAAACTAAGATATATTAAGCTGTTAAAGAGATGTGCGTAACCAACGATTTCAAAGAAGAACTGTCATTCACATTAGAAATTGGATTCTTAATACGCTTCATCATTATTTTATGAATGAAATCAACTCATTTTCCGTGTATTGGCCTCATTGGGATGTTCAGTTTATATAATTTTGGTGAAGTGTACATTTGGCACTAGAGATTATTTGCTCTTTCTTGTTCTCACCGTATTCGAGAATTCAGTTGTTGGAGATAAAATGTTGGACTGTAAAATTGTAGCACGTGAATTAATAAGCAGTAAACAGATGTGGTTTACACTGGCATTTATTGCTCCATCTGTCAAATGCCATGGACGATAACATACAAATAAAATAAGTGAAATATAGCAAATTATAAAGGGTGTCCCAGCAAGAGCGCCGGATTTAAATTTGCCGCCATTTTGTTAATACGAGTTGTACGGTGATTTTTTTTTACATTTGTCACGTACAGACCACGCGATTTAAGAATATGGAGAAGTATTTGAACCAACAACGTTTAATTATTGTAAAAACACATTACAAAAATGGTGAAAGTTTTGCGAAAACAGTTCGCCAATTACGTCAAGTTTTTGGTCGCAATAATGCGCCAAATGAATCGAGAGTGAGGCGTTTAATTACAAAATTTGAGACCAAATTTACGCTGATGGATCAGAAGATCATTGTTCATCGTCGTCCTTGTCGGTCACTCGAAAATATAGCCACAGTAACGGAATCTGTGGCCGAGCATTCAGGAACTTCTATTCGGCATCGTGGTCAACAATTAAACATTTCCAGTAGCACTATGCAACGAATTTTGGTAAAATATCTGCATTTGCACGCGTACAAGGTTTAATTGGTGCAAGAAATCAAGCCGAAGGACCATGCAGCGCCGTGAATTTGCTGATTGGGTGTTGGAACATCATCAAATTAATGCGGATTGTTGACCACGATGCCGAATGGAAGTTCCTGGATTCTCGGCCACAGATTCCGCTACTGTGGCTATATTTTCGAGTGACCGACCAGGACGACGACGAACAATGATCTTCTGATCCATCGGCGTAAATTTGGTCTCAAATTTTGTAATTGAACGCCTCACTGTCGATTCATTTGGCGCATTATTGCGATCAAAAATTTGACGTAATTGGCGAACTGTTTTCGCAAAACTTTCACCATTTTTGTAATGTGTTTTTAAAATAATTAAACGTTGTTGGTTTGAATACTTCTCCATATTCTTAAATCGCGTGGTCTGTATGTGACAAATGTAAAAAAAAAATCACCGTACAACTCGTATTCACAAAATGGCGGCAAATTTAAATCCGGCGCTCTTGCTGGGACACCCTTTATATAGGAAAAAGAAGCAACGTCCACGGCGAGATTCGGACGAAGATCAACATGATGAAAACTTCATATAACAGGTTGTTAGAGTGGGAGGAAAAAGTGACCCCAGGAACAATGTCTCAAGAGAAATGTTCTGCGACCACCCAAACATCACCACTGTCTAGGGACGGAACGACGATGACCAGCAGGACTCCCAAACCCCAGAGGAGAAATCACAAGGGAGAAAATATATCACACCACCCCAACAAGAGATTAGGCGACCTAAGAAAGCCAAGAGGAGGAAGGACCAAGAAAAGCAGGGAGAACCGCTAGTGCCGTATCCCATACAAATCCTCACTGAGTAAAGAGAGAAAGAACAGGGAGCTGGGAAATCTTCGGTGTCGCATCCCATTCAGACGAAGGTCTGAAGCAAAAAAAAGACAATAAAACTACGTGCCGAGCCCTTCATTACCAACGCCATAATTTTCCAAAAGAAGGGTGTATTAAGCTATGCAAAGATTTTGAGCAGGGTGAAAGAGGATGCGTCGCTTCAGGAAGTTGGGACAGGGGTCAAGAACATATGATAGAAGCAGTATTAAAGGATGAGGCCGTCGTTACTGCTAGGACCCAGGAGATTTCATTCGAGATTAAAGGCTTAGACGAAATTACGACAAAGAACGAAATAATCCAAGCACTCTCACGCTTCCGGGAGACTAAAATCAAGCCAGAGGTAGTCAGATCCATTCGGAAGGCATACGGTCGTACCCAAACTGCGGTAGTACAACTCCCGATCGACAAGGCTCAAAAAATCATCGATGTGAGGAAGCTTCGAATCGGCTGGGTACTCTGCCGAGTAAGAGAGAGAATGAAGCCTACAAAATGCTACACGTGCTGGCAGTACGGACACCTGTCGAAAACATGCAGGAGCAAGGTCGACAGATCGAGCTGCTCCATCAAATGCGGGGTCGAAAGCCACAAGATCGAAAAATGCACCTCTGAACCTCACTGCGTGCCATGCAGTGAAAGAGAGAAGGAAGATGCATGCAGACACATTGCTGGAAGTACTAGATGCCTAGCCTACAAGAAGGCTCAACAGGAACTCATCCACAAACGAAGATGAGAGTACTGCAATTAAATCTTAACCATTGTGAGGCAGCGCAAAATCTGCTGACGCAGACCGTGTGAGAAGAGAAGATAGATGTTGTAATTATCTCAGAGCCATACAAAAACCTCGACCAATAATCCTGGAAGGCGGACAGGACTGGAAACACTCTCCGTACTAAACTTGATCCTGCTCAGCGACGGCAAGAAGCCCACCTACGTCAAGGGTGAAGCAAACTCGATTGTGGATGTCACCTTTGCCAGCGCGGGCCTCGTAAGAGGAAACATGCGCTGGCAGGTGACTGACATCTACACACATAGCGACCATCGGGCCATCACGTGTGAGATCAGGAGAAAGTCCAGATGCGACACCCAACACAGGGATAGACAAAAAGTCTCAGGATACAACGCGAAAGCGTTTGATGAAAATGTGTTTAACCTTGCAATGGAGAGTGATAACACTAACGCAGGCACCAATGGAGCAGAAGAGAAAGTGGCAGACGTAATGCGAAGAGTGGCAGGAGCTTGCGATGCAACCATGCCCAGAAGAAGCGAGAGAAACCCTCATACCCCAGTTCACTGGTGGAATGACGAGATAGCCGGGCTCCGAAGAGAAGGTAACCGCACTAGGAGGCTAGCCTAGCGAGCCAAGGGTAGAACCACGCACTCAGAACTCGAAGCCAAGTACAAAGAGGTACGCACTAGGCTGACCAGAGCTATTAAACGCAGCAAGCGCCAGACCTGGAAAGAACTTCTGCAGGAGGTCGACAACGACCCATGGGGAAGGCCGTATCAGGTAGTCATGACCCGGCTTAAGAGCAAGTCTAGACAACAGCAGACATGTCCGAACTAACTCAAGAAGATAGTAGCAACGTTATTTCCCCAACAACAAGAATGTAACTACCAAGAAGACCAGGTAAACAACGAGGATATACCGCCGGTTATAAGTGAGGAGGTACTTCGAGCCCGCAGTAAGGTCGGTAACAAGAAGACCCCAGGAATAGACAACATCCCGAATGTTGCCCTCAAAGCAGCCATCAAGGCAGCTCCAGGTATGTTCGCTAACATGTACAATGCCTGCATTAGGGAAGGATTCTTCCCAGCACGCTGGAAGTGGCAGAGACTGGTCCTCGTGCCCAAGGGCAATAAACCACCCGAAGATCCGTCATCATACCGCCCGTTGTGTATGCTAGACATGGCTGGGAAAATCCTGGAACGTATTATCTATAATCGGATTGAAACCGCTGTTGGGGACGCCCTAGCAGATAATCAGTACGGCTTTAGAAAATCCAAATCAACGATGGATGCAATGACTCGTGTAGTGAATACTGCGAAAGAAGCCACTGAAGGTAAACGATATAAGAAGGGCCGTAAGAAATACTGCTTGGTAGTTGCTCTGGATATTAAAAACGCCTTTAATACGGCGAGATGGGACAACATATGTTTGGCCATGGATAGGCTAAATGTGCCAGCTTACATGAGCAGAATGGTGAAAAGCTACCTGAGTGACCGATACCTCATGTACGACACAGAAGTTGGGCCCCAAGAATACCGAGTCACAGGGGGCGTTCCCCAAGGCTCGTTGCTTGGACCACTTCTGTCGAACATTATATACGATGGACTCCTGAAACTTGAACTAACGCGAGGATCAGAATTGACGGCATTTGCCGACGACGCGATGCTTGTCGTTGTTGCGAATTGCTAGAGAAGATCCCTAACATCTTTGAGGACTCATACGCCCGAATACGAGGGTGGTTTGAAAAGTCCGTGCAAAGTCAGAGAGAGGGCACTACTGCTGCCTATCGAAGTTATTTTCAGTTAGTAGCATCTCTTGGTAAAACACACACCAAGTTTCAGCCAGATCGGTTTATTTCTTTGTGTTTGGCGTTCGTTTGAATCGAAGAAGTCGAAAGGTTTTCAAAACATGGACGAAAAAGAATTTCGCGTGTTGATTAAACATTACTTTATGAAAGGCAAATCGCCTCAGGGGACTAAAAAGAAGCTTGATAAACATTATGGTGACTCTGCGCCTTCAATTAGAACAGTTTATAAGTGGTTTCAAAATTTTCGGAGTGGCCATATGGACACAAGTGACGCTGAACGTTCTGGACGCCCTATTTCGGCCACTACTCCAGGAATCATTGATAAAATTCATGATATGGTGATGGATGACAGAAGAGTGAAGGTGCGTGAGATTGCTATTACTTGTTCCCCAACATGAAGAAATGGCTGGCGGGAAAAAGATTTTACTCAAACGAGGAGGTGATTGCAGAAACGAATGCCTATTTGACAGACTTGGACAAATCCTATTATTCGGAAGGGATCAACAAACTAGAGCACCGCTGGACGAAGTGTATTAGTCTAAAAGGAGATTATGTTGAAAAATAAAAATGATCTATCCTAAAAAATTAAGCAGTTTTCATTTTTTAAGCACGGACTTTTCAAACCGCCCTCGTACAACAATGGATGAGCTCAGCTGGACTACAACTAGCAGAACACAAGACAGAAGTCATGCTGATCACGAGCAGGAAGAAAGTCGAGACGATCACTCTCACCGTGGGTAACCACAACATCACCTCCCAGTCGCACTTCAAGTACCTGGGGGTGATGCTGGACACCCGACTGAACTTCAAAAAACACGTGGAATACGTCGCAGAGAAGGCAGCTAAGGTGGCATCGGCGCTGGCAGGGATTATGGCAAACGTCGGCGGACCACGCCAGGACTAGAGGAAGCTGCTAGCGTCAGTGGTTACTTCTGTTCTTACATATGCAATTGCTATATGGGGAGACGCACTGAATATCCAGGAATGTCGAAGAAAAGTGGTATCATCCGTCCACCGCCTTAGTGCCATAAGAGTTTTCAGCGCATTCCGCACCGTGTCGGAAGACGCAGTGTGTATCATAGCAGGAATGTTACCCATACATATCCTGGTAGAAGAGAGGAAAAATCTGTACCAGCAGAGGGGCACTGCTGCAGATCTGAGAGAAGAGCAGCGAAGAGTAGCCAAACTGGAGAGCCTTCTTCACTGGCAAGTTGAGTGGGTTGTTTCGGTAAAAGGAAGATGGACGCATCGTTTAATTCCCCAGGTGGACAGATGGGTGAACCGTAAACACGGGGAAACCAACTACTACCTAACACAGATGTTGTCTGGCCATGGATGCTATCGAGAGTACCTGTACCGCTTCAAACACGAGGAAACGCCAGATTGCCCAGCAGGCTGCGGAGTCCCAGAAGACGTCGAACATGTCTTCTTCCAGTGTCCACGGTTCCAGGTAGAACGAAGAAACATGGAAGAACAAACGAAGAAGTCTCTCAATCCTGACAACATAGTACATTGCATGCTGGAGTCACATAGCAACTGGACTGCCGTTAGCATCTTTGCTACGACGATTCTCAAAATATTGCGAGAAGAAGAACGGAAGAGGAGAATAGCAGGCAACCAGTCCTCCTGAATTAGGAAAAGAGGCAGAACGCCAGCCACAAGGAAAACAGCTACGGCTGAGACCGCCCCCGCAAAGTAATGCTTTACGGCGGTCCCGCGGGGGTAAGAAACGGTCAATGTAGAAAGAGGTTTAGGTTTCTTGTCGGTAGGGTTCAACATCTCCACCCAGGTCCACCAACACCTAGGACGAGTCCGACACACAGGAGGCACTATAGCCCCTACGGTGCGTAAAAGCATTTTCCCCCTCTTTAAAAAAAACACACACACAGAGAGAGAGAGAGAAGCATCAATACTACACGCAGTACCAAAATAAACCAAGAACAACAAGCCCAAGTACACCCGATACATACAACCAAAGGATACCTGTAATACATGCTACCAACACTGCGAAGAACAGAGTACCGAGAAAATCAACTACCGTTACTCGAGCTACTATAGTCCTAATTAATGTATGAAAAGAAATCAACAAGGGACACGTTAAATATAATAATCGGAGATATGGAATTCACGATAAATTCGCTACAGGAGATGGGCTACAGGACGACTATCGAATATACTGATACCCTTTTATACAGGCAGAACTTGGAAGAAGAGCGGGGGCAGCCATTATAAAAGAGCACGAAATGTGACAATCGGAGAGCATTTTGTTCACAGATTCTCACCAACGTCCAGGACCAGCCAGCAAATCGAAGAAAGACCAGCGAACCAGCCAAAGGAGGACCACCTAGCCAACCAAAGGAGGAGCATACGAACAGCACTGCTCCAAGGACCAGGCCTGATACTTCTCAGCCCACTTAGACGAACATCTTCAAAGTCCAACCACTGAGCTATCAGACATTTAAGCAAACCAGCATCCGAGTCACATAGATTTTACAAATGAAAGAGACCCATATGGTATGAATAAAAATATACCAAACCCAGGGGACTAAAAAACACCCTGAAATTTAGTTACAGACGCTCCTGTCGTCGTTTCGATGCACCGATGCACCAAAGATGCATCTCGCTGACGCCTCCACCGCAGCGGCGACGAGGCCAGCGAGTAGATAGCATAGCCAGGCAAGCTAGAGCGAGAGCTACGTCCCCACCACAAGGTACATAAAAGATATAGATATAGGATAGGCTAGTACCAAAGGCTAAGAATAACTACAGACCTCACTAACATAGGTAACGTATCGACGGCAAGCCTGGTAGAAGAACATTCTCTTTTGCCTTGCGTAGAAACTAGACTACCGTACCATTAGAGAAAATATTTCATTAATTTAATATAAAATCTCCTTTTATCGCGGACACGATTATAGTAAATCCGGGTCAAGCTTCTTGTACAGTGCATTATCCCCAGAATCATAAAAAGGAGTCCATTTAAGTGATATTAATAATATTGTCTGTATCATTTATTACATTTTATCTAATAAACCCTACTTTTACCCGATACTGAGGCCTGAATTAATTTCCTCTTTGCTCGAGTCCAAACTAAAACCCTTTAAGGAGAATAATAACATGAAATACCGTTACATTTGGCGTCCGAACAGGGACTCGGGCATAAGAAAGAAAGGCTGATATTGGGTAACAAGTATAACAATTATGAGTTTTTAATTGGTATTCGCTCAAAGACTAGTACACCGAGCAATGCTCGACGCTAGCCAGGAACTAAGTACATCTCTATTAGAACGTTCCTTAGAGTGGGAATCTGCAACAGCTGACGGTTTATTAAGGCAATAATGTAGGCAAGACCGGGAGGAAATAGCAAGGCTCTCGGAAATTCCAAGCGAAACGATGGAATCCGATGCATTAGGTGAGCGCCAGGATGAGCGATCTCCACCAAGGCTAGGGGATACTCTGACTGTCCCAGATCCGGTAAACATGAGCCAAATTATGGCTTTCCTTCAAACCATAAAGGAGGGTCAAGACGAGATGCACGCCAAACTAGACGACGTCAACGATTCCTGTGTCTCGAGGACGGCTACACTCCGGGAAAATCTGCAGGAGCACGTCAAAACCAAGATACTCGAAGTTGACGAGCGAACCAACAACAAACTGAACAGGAAGCCGTCAACAATTATCATCGCGAGGTCATTGTGAATGAACAAATGATTCGTGCAAAATTGGAAAAACAAATGAAAGAAGCCCTGGAACGAATTAACAACAACCGAAACGTTGTGGGAAAATAGGCAAATAGGATACAAACTCTGGAAGAACGGGTATCCACCGCCCTGAATAATTCCATACATGGTTTGTCGACATTCCAGGTAGGCAACCTTACTCGTCTCCAGACAACTGCTCAAAAAACTCTAAAATATGCTGCTGATAGGAAACAACGCCCCACGAAATTCCTCAAGGAACTACAAGAGTATTGTGAGGCAGGAGGAATCGAGGGATCAGACGTAACAGGTGGGCTCAAAAGTTCGTAGGCTAACATAGAAAAAATCTTTTTTTTGATAAAATTTGATTTTATATTCAATATAATTGCTTTCGAGGGTGATACAACAATTGTAGCGGTCGTACAATTTTTTGATACCATTTTTATAGTATGATTTGTCTTTAGCTTCCAAATAGGCTTCAATTTCGGCGATTACCTCTTCATCGGCTTTAAATTTCTTTCCAGCGAGCATTCTCTTGAGGTCTGAGAACAGGAAAAAGTCGCTGGGGGCTACATCTGGAGAACACGGTGGATGCGGAAGCAATTCGAAGCCCAATTCATGCAATCTTGCTATCGTTTTCATTGATTTGTGACACGGTACATTGTCTTGATGAAACAGCACTTTCTTCTTCTTCAAATGGGGCCGTTTTTCCGCAATTTTGTCCTTTAAACGCTCCAATAACGTTACGTAATAGTCGCTGTTGATGGCTTTTCCCTTTCTAAGATAGTCGATGAATATTATACTGTAACATAATTACACTGATTAGCGTAGGGCTTAATGCGATAACGATCGATGCGACAGAACAGAGGTAGATTCGCGAGCACCGATCGTTATTTCTGACGTTTAGAAGAGCCCGAGTATATTTAAGAGATATAAAAATACCTAAGCGAAAGACTTGGTACAAGAGTACCGAGGTTTTGCGGGCAATAGGCCATTGCCCCGATATAAGAACTAGAGCTGTCGCCGTTCCGATATTCCCTCGCTGACGTAAACAGCAGGTCAGCGACCAGCTGGCCTTGCTGGGAGGCGAGGGGAAGGCGGTGAGCGTGGCAGCGGGGTACCGAAGAAGTCGCTGAAAATGCCTTCGATTTTAAAATTATGATGAAGAATTGGCAGAGGGGACGGAGGCGAGGGGAGGCCTATAAAAGGCCGGTGCGGGGAAAGAGGAGCTCTCTTGGCTCAAAAGGCTAAACCAGAAAGGATAAAAGAAAAAGAACAGTAAAAATTAAAAAGTGGAAATTCGAAAAGAAAAAGAAAGATACGAAAAGTAGAGTCTGTGTGCATCTCAAATAGTGGAGCGAGTGAGGGACACTCCGAGACCCGGAAGGAAAGAGGACACAATCAGGCGAGCGATAGAAATCTAATTAGAAATAGCCAGTTAAATCTTATATAACGCATGCGATCATAGAAATCTAGCTTGTACATGAGTCGACTGGTAGAAGATCATTAGAAATAGATTCGGGCGAATAAGCAGGTAGTTTTCAAGGGAATAGGATTAAGAAGATAGATCGAAGTGTATAGAATAAGTGCATCGAAGTAGGCGAACAGATTCCGGAAATAAAATAAATAAATTGGGTCTTTAAACCGACGAGAGAATCAAGAAACGAAAATCGCATAAGTGGAAAGGAGACAGAGTGCGAGTAAGACGGGAGAGAAAGAGCAAAGAATTGTACATAGAGTTTCTACACTCTATACAAGTAGTGCGGTGTGTGTGTGTGTGTGTGTGTGTGTGTGTGTGAGGCGACGATACCGAGGCGTCGTCCCGTAACCGTAGCTCGAGCCCCGAAATACCAAGAATTCAAGCTCGAATAAGTAGAAATAATCATAACTATAATCGAGGGAATTCCCTAATTGTTAAAACCGAGAAAATAGAATTAGGAAATATAGAAGATAGAATAATTATAATTAAATGATAATAAGTAACATTAAATACGTAGGAAAAATAAATACAAGTAAACGCATCTCGCATCTGAGAATATGAATGATAAAGTGCGGATGAGCGAAAGCAGTGTGGAAGAAAAAGAATTGTGAGTAGAGTTGATACACTCTACAAAAAGAGTGAATGCGCAGCGAGATAGCTCGGGAAGTGAGATCCTTATGTGACAGGTATACCGTGGTACCGTTTGATGAGAAGCGAGAGTAAGCATAATAAGAGCAAAAGAGAGAGAAACGTAAATAGAGTTAGGCCGCTATATAGAAGGAGTGAGTGCAAAGCAAAATAGCTAGTAGTATGATATAGCTGCGCATCGAATATATAGTGATACCGAGCTACCGGACCACAACAGACTTCCGAGGAATACTAAGAATTCGTGCATCTGAAATAGTATAATAAATTGCGGAAATAATCGTTAGAATTATGTGTGTAAAAAGAACATTACGAAAAATTTAATGAACGAAATTAAGAAGTGACGTGTTTATTTGTGAGACTGATTTCTTTTAATAAAACATCACTATCAACCACCTTGAAGTCTAGATTAATTAGTTACGTGTCGAGCCCAAAATCCCACGGTAAATAAAAATATATGTAAACGTAATAAAAATACCGTTACAATACCATGCGCATCCCAAAATACTGATGCCATAAACTTGCCAGCCGACGGTTGCGTCTAGGCACGCTTTGGAGTCGGTTCATCACATGCAGTCCACTCGGCTGACTGTCGATTGGAATCCGGTGTGAAATGATGGAGCCATGTTTCATCCATTGTCACATATCGACGCAAAAATTCGGGTTTATTACGATGGAACAGCTCCAAACACTGCTCAGAATCATCAATTCGTTGTTGTTTTTGGTTGATTGTGAGCTCGCGCGGCATCCACTTTGAACAGAGCTTTTGCATACCCAAATATTCTTTCACGATATGTCCAACACGTTCCTTTGATATTTTTAGGGTCTCAGCTATCTCGAATAACTTCACTTTACGGTTAGCCAAAATTATTTTGTGGACTTTTTTGATGTTTTCATCGGTAACAGCCTCTATTGGGCGTCCGCTGCGTGCATCGTCCTCGGTGCTCATTTCGCCTCGTTTAAATTTAGCAAACCACTTCTCAACGGTTGATTTTCCTGGTGCAGAGTCCAAATAATGTTCATAAAGCCAAGCCTTGGCTTCAACAGTATTTTTCTTCGCCAAAAAGCAATGCTTTATTAACACACGAAATTCCTTTTCATCCATTTTTTCAAACTAACAAAAGTTGCTTCACTAGAAATGCTATATCTCACAAACTAATAGTGCGACAGCTGTTAATTTATACCCGTGTCTTTTGAAGGTTAGGGCTAACTAAAAATCATATGGATTTAATACTAGTAGCGCCATCTATGCGTCAGCCTACGAACTTTTCAGCCCACCTGTACGTTTCATCATACAGGACGCATTGGAAGGCCAATCAAAGAACTGGTGGCATCTCGTGGAAAGTAATGTGCAACATTTTTCTGAATTTGAAACAGCATTTACTGCACGTTACTGGACACGAGAAATGCAAAAGAAGGTTCGTAGCAACCTTGAGTTCGGAACATACGAGACCGAAGGATAAAATCGCATCGAGGCTGAATACGCCACCCTTATTTCTGGCAACGCTGGAGACCTCGAAGAAAAGATGTCCGACGAGGCCATTATTCGTCGCCTCGCCAGACACTTTGATGGATAGGTGAGATGCGCCGTCCGGATCCGCCAGATCATCAAAGTGCCAGAGTTTCTAGAACTACTAGAAAGTATTGATATTGCGGGACCTCTCAACAGCAGGAGAGGACACCAGAGGAAGGATTTTCAAGGACGCGGGGGTCCGAGGGATCAGTGGCAGCAGGGACTACCAAGGAACGAGTGGTAACCACCGCGAGTCCCTAGCAACCGACCACGTTGGCAGATCCAACCCCATAATAGAAATGGAGGACAAACTACATAGCAACAGGCGCCGCAGAGACCATCACAGCTGTACCCCACACCTTCACCCACACCTCTAGGAACCTACAACTCAAGAACGACAATATGTCAACAGGCACCGCCACCACTATCGGGTAGAGAGGAGCAATTTCGACAAACGCATGCGATCCAGGGATATCCCCCTGGACCATTCATAGAAAATACTACTACACCGACAGTACGAGCACAACTAAACGTTTCCCAGAATACCAATTCGGGAAACGCATAGATGTTGCGCCCGTAAAGAAATTCAAGAAAGAGGTGGTAAAACGAGGTGCAACGGAAAATACAAATTATAAACAAGAACAAAAAAGAGGAAGTTACAGTAAAAAAAAGAAATAAGAAGAGGAAAGAACGGAAAGTAATAAAAAGTGGAAACGAAGAAGAAAAATCGAAGACAGTCGGAGGGAAAATCGCCAGTGAGCCATCCACTAGTCAAGCCATTCCAAAGGATATCGGGATGCCGAAATCATCTGGGCGGGAACAGGGAATCGCGACCCCAAGTAACGCTGGTGATCGGCAAGAGACGTCAAGGATAGAGGCAACACAAAGGAGCGGCAATGACTAATACACGAGGAAGTACCCAGTATTTACAGTTACAGAAGATCCACGGAAATTTCTACGAGAAGAGCCGAGTTAAGAGGGAAAATGGAATGATGATATACATCCCCGGTGTCCAGAAATTCCAGTAGGAATCGAGGGATTATCTGTAAAAAGTCTGATTGACGGCGGCAGTGAGAAGAATTTTTTAAGCAGTACTATGAAAAATTCGAGAAATGTCCGATACTGCCAGTCACTTCGACCAAGGTTGTAGGTGCATTTGGCGGAGAGGCGGAAAGAGTGAAAACACAAATAATAGTGGACGCAAGAACCTACGGATCGGAGGGAACACTACAGTTACTAATGATCCCGAAACTGCTACGACTCATCCTGATTGGTATTGACGGAATGATGAATCTACAGATTTCCGTTTATGCTTACATTAAATGTGTAGCAGTCAAATGAAGGTCGTGGCCAATTTAATAGAAGAATTTTGGAAATTAGTAGACCCGAATGTGGAACAGAAAGAAGGAAGTAGAGAGACGTGTGCCATACAAGAAGAGCCACTACCAAAACCCCTCGAATTCCAATTATCGGAGGTGGAATTCGAAGCAAAGATGGAAGAATGTCACGATCTCGAAACTACCATTAAAACCAATTTCAAGAAAATCGTGGAAAGAAATCAAGAGGTATTCGACCGAAGGCCAGGAAAGATATCAAAATACGTACACCACCTAACACTTAAAGATCCAAAAACATACTTCTATCGGTCATATCCAGTGGCACTGGCATAACGAGATAGAGTACAACGAGAAATCGAAAGAATGCTCGACCATGGGGTGATACAAAAATCAGAAAGTATCTATATAAATCCATTAATGCCAGTGATCAAGGACGATGAGAGTGTGCGGCTGTGTTTAGATGCCAGAGAACTAAATAACTATTTGGTAAATGACCACAATAACGCACCTTCCATTGAGGAAAATTTCCAGGGATACAGTGGAAAATCGGTTATCTCAACTTTCGATCTTACGAGCAGTTTCTGGCAAATTCCACTACATCCAGACTCTAGGAAGTACACGGCTTTTCAACACAATGGAAAGTGCTACGAGTTCACTGTTACGCCGTTTGGACTAAAAACAAGTACGGCAAGCTTAATTCGAGCACTTAACGTAGTGTTAAACGAATTAGATTTCGTCATTAATTTTGTTGACAATTTGCTGGTATTATCTAGAAACCATGATGAGCATGTCACACACCTCGAGATTCTTTTTCAATGTTTTAGGGAGCACGGGATGACATTAAAATTTAAAAAATCACACTTTTTCCGAAAAGAAATGTCGTTCCTGGGCCATATTCTCACGACCGAAGGACTCAAACCTGATCCAGATAAAATACGGGCTATTAAGGAATATCCCGCTCCAAAGAACCTAAAACAACTAAGAGGATTTCTAGGGTTGATAAATCTCTACACGAAATTTACAAATCAACATGTACACGAGACCGCTCCACTATTGGAATTGCTGAGGAAAGTAGTGAGATGGAAATGGGAAGCGACACAACAAGAAGCCTTCGATCGAGTTAAGGATCTATTCTGCGAAGCATTTATCCTTCGTTTCCCTAATAAAGGGTGTCCCAACAGGAGCGCCGGATTTAATTTTAAAGAAAAAACACATTTATTTTTTAATTAAACAAACATTTTTATTTCAACATAAAGAAAAATAGTTCCGATTAACCGTGAAATACAATATCAGGCAAATAGCCACCACGAAACCTCTGGCACAGGGTTATTCTTTTGTTGAAATTTTGAATAACGTTTTCGCATAAATGTGGCTGTATTTCACCAATAACGCGCCGTATTTCCTCTTTAAGATGTTCAACTGTTTCAGGCTTATTCGCATGCACCTTTTCCTTCACATAGCCCCAAAGAAAAAAGTCCATCGGTGTTAGATCGCACGATCTTGGTGGCCAATGTTGATCGCCAAATCGAAAAATGACACGGCCTGGAAACTTAGTCTGCAGTAAAACCATTGTTTCACGTGCTGTGTGACAGGTCGCACCGTCTTGTTGGAAAAACATGTCCTCCACATCAATTACATCCAATTCGGGCCACAAAAACTCCGTTAACATTTTGAACCTTGTACGCGTGCAAATTCAGATCTTTTACCAAAATTCGTTGCATAGTGCTACTGGAAATGTTTAATTGTTGACCACGATGCCGAATGGAAGTTCTTGGATTCTCGGCCACAGATTCCGTTACTGTGGCTATATTTTCAAGTGACCAACAAGGACGACGACGAACAATGATCTTCTGATCCATCAGCGTAAATTTGGTCTCAAATTTTGTAATTAAACGCCTCACTGTCAATTCATTTGGCGCATTATTGCGACCAAAAACTTGACGTAATTGGCGAACTGTTTTCGCAAAACTTTCACCATTTTTGTAATGTGTTTTTACAATAATTAAACGTTGTTGGTTTGAATGCTTCTCCATATTCTTAAATCGCGTGGTCTGTTCGTGACAAATGTTAAAAAAAATCACCGTACAACTCGTATTAACAACATCGCGGCAAATCTAAATCCGGCGCTCTTGCTGGGACACCCTTTATATAAAAACCATATACGCTAACAACTGATGCTAGACATGCACTCGGAGCCGCCCGGTCACAAAAGAACGAGGAATGGGAAAGCGAAGTAATATCATTCGCAAGCCGGACTCTCAACGGGCACAACACGGCTACATGCCGACCGAGAAAGAGCTATTAGCAATAGTATGGGCCTTAGAGAAATTCAGGACCTACATCCGAGGTGCTGAGATACAAATAAAAACAGACCACAAGGCACTAATATTTCTCAAAACTTGTCGATTCATGGCAGAGAGATTAATGCGGTGGCTTCTATCAATTCAGAATTATAACCTAAATATAGAACACCTCGAGGGAAAGAGAAATACTGTTGCTGACACTCTAAGCCGAATGAAAGGGGATGACAGTATTACGAAAGGACTAGTAGTAATCGGAGCAACATTGGCACGCAAAGTTTCAAAGGATTTAATTAAAGAAATAAAAAGAATCTCGAAACGTCAAAGAGACCAGAAATACCTTGGGGATATTATGGAATTTCTAGAAAAAGAAGAGAATACAGAAAAAGAAAAAAAATTTCGATTACCAGAAGGAATCCTCCAGAAAAAGACCAAGGCCAAAATCTGGAAAGTCGTGCTGCCAAAATGCTCGGTTCGACAACTAATCATGGAATGTCATGAACTCTATGGGCATATAGGAGCACGAAAATGTTTCCGAATTCTCGACGAAGATTTTTCGCATCCACACTTAGGAAAACTCATGCGATCACTGCTGGCGTGTTATGATATCTATCAACGCAGCAAAGTAACAATACAAACAAATTACGCTGAAATACAAACGATTATTCCCGAAAAATCGGGGGACTTAATCGCAATTGACTTCTATGGACTTCCGACATCTATTGGGGGAGTAAAACATATCCTCGTGACCATAGATGCATTCAGCAAATATGTGGTATTGTTTCCAATGCGAAAAGCAAACACAACAACCGTAATTTAAAAGATTTTGAACAATTGCATTCCGCAGCTCTGAAAACCAGCACGAATCGAGTTCGACCATGGGACAGTTCACCGCGAAAAACTGGCTAAAAAAGCTGGAAGAAGAGAATATAAAAGCAGTATTTTCCTCGATTCGCCATTCTTAAGGAAATATCCTTGAAAGAGTAAATCGTGATTTAGGACGATTTTTCCGGACATTTTTAAGAAAAAACCATGCTGGGTGGTATAAACGGGTACAAGTGGTACAAGACTGTATTAACGAATCCAACTACGAGACCACTGAATTTACACCGATAGAATTACAACGGGATAAAAAGCCAGTCCGACTATGGAATAAATGGTTGGGTATCCCAGCAAGTGAGAAGTACGATCCTTTGACCTACGAGGCAAAAATCGAGATAGCTCGAGAAAGAATCATAAAAAAGGGGGCACAAAGGGCCAAAAGATTTAATACCACACACAGACTAACAAACTTCGAAGAAGGAAATCTAGTGTTAGTAAAAGCTTTGAATGTATCGGATCCCGTCAATCAGATCACCTAAAAATTCTTGCCTCTACGAGAAGGTCCATATCGCGTAGAAAAATGTGTGGGTCTAGCGACATACCTACTAGTCGATCCACTCACTAAAAAAGTCCGTGGAAAATTCCATGCAAGTCTAATGACTAAATACAAAACCGCTCAAGACATAGAAAAAAGAATCAAAAATAGACAGGAAGAATCAAATAAAGAAAGGGAGTAGGCTAAGTAAAAATTAAGAATTGTTAAAAATCAATAAAAATAAGTTGTGATAAATATAACAAGAAAGAATATAATAGAAATAAGAAATAAGAATTAACCATAGGGCTAGGATAAGAAACATAGAAAATAAGAAAAATAATCACTATAAAACACTAAGAAGCATAAAGGTTTTTAAGGTAGTAGGTACTATAATAAATGAAAAACGAAAAATAATAAATCCAAATTTAAATTCGTCTAAAAGGATCAAAGGATAAGAGATCGATTGAGAATTCCATACCACGGATCGATAAATAATCTACCAAACACCGAAGGTGTTTCAAACAAACGACAGAGTAAACCAAGAAAGACCGACTGAACACATTCCTCAAAAGTAAACAAATCCTCGATAAGAAGTCGACGGATGGTAATAGATCGATAACCAGTACCTATCCAAAGTTTGAGAACCATAGACTGAAAGTCCGAAACACAGAGACAAATAAAAAAAAATGTCAAAGCCAGTCAAAATAATAAATTGGAAGCTGAGAAAAATATCCATGAAGCAGCCACAGATCAAAAGCTGGAAAGAACAAATCTGGAAAACCCTACCTAGAACAAAGCGCTGGGATCTCAAATATCCGATAGATCGAGAAAGACTCACCATAATTACCGACGACAACATCCGCGGGTGGTACCCAGGTAGCAAAATAAGACCAGCGAGGGGAGAACGGAAAAGGAACTTAAAAAAAAAACAAAGAGGGGATAGAGGAACCACGCCGCACTTCAAAAATTGAATAAAGAGCATTCAGTTACAAATCAATGCTCTACAAACAAACACGCGCCATGTACTAGAACTACCCAACGGAAGGACTCAACGGGAGTTATCAGAACATACAAATAATCAGCCTCGCAAACCCCAAGCGGATCTACGTTTACCCAAAAGATCCAGACGGTGTGAGGAACAGAATAATCAACTATTTTGAAATCCTAAGAGAAGATGGAGAAGAAACAAGACTTTTGGAACAACGAGGAACTTACGTTAGATGCCCCGTACTCTACAAACAAAATGAAACATTTTATAGAGTGGTCATCACTACCGACCAGAATGAGGAAGGTAATATGCTGGTGTGGCTGGGCGACGAAGGAATAAATGTGGCAGCATCAATCCATGAGTGCTATACCCCACACCCTGGAGCATTTCACATAGCGTTCCAAGCGATACCAGTAGGAATACATCGACTTATGTTAGTCCTCTTGACGGCTCTGGGACACCAGAGCAGGCAAACGCCACCCTGAATTTATTACAAGAAGGTGGTAGGGCGATGTCCATTATGCCGGAAGACACCATAGAGAATGCCAAATGGGTTGAGATGTGGAAGGAAGAAAAGGCTGGACGAATCAAAATGCTGACTGAACAACTGGTTCAACAAGGAGTCGCGACTCGGAGAGACAACCCGCTCCAATTTGACTGGACCGTCGACGGAGAATTCTGGATCCGAATTTCTGGGAGGTCAACGAGACTAGCGAGGACCCCGGGTACGACACCGAAAATGAAGCATAACTTTTCAAATAACAATCAAAATAAAAATAAGAACTATTGAAATAATATCTATTACCAAAATAAAAATGTTACTTACCATAAAAATATGTCCAAATTTTTAGTACCTGCTACGAAAAATACATGAAATAGAAAATAAGTAGAATAAATAATACATAGAAAGTAGAGTAAGAATCCATAGCAAGTGAGGAAAAATAAGAATAAGGTAGAAGTAGTAAGAATAGAATAAGAAACGATAACATCGTCGAGATTCTCGGTTCACAAGCTCACCTCGAATCGGGGGACAATGAGACGACGCGTTCGTCTCATCTACTCAATATAGGGACATCGAAGCACCGTGTTGAAAATTCCTTCCTTGGTGTTGGTGGAACAAATCTGTAAGATATGGATAATAATGAGTTTTCACTCACGGCACGGGATAGATAATCAGACTGACAGATGTTGGTAGAGAAAATGGTTTTATTCTACCATCGACCTCAAATACTACAAAATATATCAGAAAAAAATGCAATATAATAAATATAAAAATAAATACCAATGAATTTAAATGCAGGTCTGAGTGCCAGAACACAATTGTATTAATTGTGTGCTGTCCTCCGTTGAGTGTAGTGTCGTGGTATAGCCAGTGCTGCAGAGTACGCCGCGGAATGAGAAGTGTGAGAGTGCAGAATATGTCACTCGTTCCCAATAAATTCTCAGTAGATTTATACTTGTATAAGAGAAAATACAGAGAGTGAGTGAGAGTACTAGCACTTGAATTGATTGAGTGCTGAAATGTGATGTGAAAGAGCGTGATGCAGCCAGTGCTGCAGAGCACGTCAAAGTGACAGGTTGAGGATGCATAAATGGATTAGAATATATTCACAGTACCTTCCCAGCAAGTTTAGTTGGGGGAAAGTACAGTGAATAATATGCACACGTGCAATTATATTAATCGAGCAGGCAAAATGTGATGAGGAAAACGTGGTATAGTCCGTGCTGCAGAGCACGCTACAGAATGAGAACTTTATGTTGATGTACCGATGAGATTTACTCGCCTCATCGTCATTGAATTTAGAGAAATTGTAACGATGTACTCTTACCGTGTTTTTGAGTTCTGGTGAGCACGAAAATGTTGAGAAGATCCGGTGAGATGGTGAAAAGTTTGAGCGAGTGTACCGAGGATGTGTGCGCTGTCCAAGCGGGTTTTCACAGAAGTGTCTAATTTTTTTAGTTTCTAATTTAATATGGCTGCACTTTACGAATGCGTCGTTGAGCGCTGAAGTCAAATGAATGAAATACAGAGAGCTATGCCGAAGTCAAACGAGAGAGTGCGAGCCTCTTGCTTCAAGCAGTATGTTCGCGAGGCACTGCTTCGGCTATCTCCGGCATAGTCGAGCGCAGCATGCTACCGAGCAGCAACAGGCGGAGGTCGATCGCCGTGCGCCAGCTGATTTTCCAACACACCGGTACCATGCAAATATCCAAGGTACACACGATACACATGACACATACACACATGACACACACACATGACACACATGACACACACACACACACACACCACAGGGGGAGTCTGTAACCCCTACGTGGCGCGTCCCCAGGTGGCGGATAGGGGAACGCCTGCTAGATATAGCAGGTAGGAGGAATTTTCCTCCCGCGGACCAAACAGACTAGGGCAAGGAACCCCGAATAATAAACCAAAAATGGAGAACACAACAAGTGTTGTACCGGTTACGGTGCAGGGGCTCGGAACCCCAATACCGGCGGCAGAGAGTGGGCAGGCGGGCTCCCTGGCGTCGTCATCCAACGACCGCAGTGCGACTGTGGTGGTCAACTTGGCCACAGCCAGCATCGACGCGACAAGGAAGAAGAAGCTCGAGGCATATGAGCGCCTCGGTAGCAGACTGGACGGGCTTGCTGAGTATACGGAGGGCAAGATGAACGTCCATAAAGAAATCAAACGGCTCATAGCTGCATGCCAAAGCAGCTACAGAACAATGGGAGCGCCGGAAAGTATGCATCAACAGGCAGTGGTGCCGCCGTCTGCAACTATGCAGACAACGCAGACCACACCGGGCCTGAAAGCGCAGAGCGGCAAGCGTCGCAGGGGTTCATCCACCCTGCGAGAAATCAGGCCAGCCGGTAAGAAGCAGAAGCATAAGCAAAGGCTCCAGGCGGCGGTATTGAACACTCCTACGCCGCAAAGCAGTAGACCGACACCGGCGTCAGAAGAAGACCCAGCATGGCAGAGATTGGGAAAAAAGAAGAGGGCCCCACGCCCGAGGCCCCCTCGACCAGATGCCCTGGTCATCAAGGCTGGTGAAAGCGAGTTGTAGGCCGACATACTGTGCCAAATGCGCACGGATGACACGGTAAAGGGCATTGCTACTGACGTCGAGAAAATTCGGCGAATGGCAGGGGGCGACTTGGACCCAAGAAATGCAACTCGAGATCAGAGATCTCGACGAAGTTGCAGACAAAGAGGAAGTCGCGAAAGCGCTGGCATTGCAGCTGAATACCGAAAGCATCACAGTCTCGGCAGTGAAATCGCTGCGGAAGGCATACGGTGCCACGCAAACTGCCGTTATAAGTCTCCCAGCAACAATTGCGAGAATAGCCCTGGAACTGGGGAAAGTGAAGATCGGCTGGACAGTGTGTCGCATCCGCGAGCGAGACAACCATCTGCCTCTAAGGTGCTTCAGATGCCACGACTTCGGCCACCGAGGGCAGAGCTGTAAAGGTGCAGACCGCTCAAAGCAGTGTTTGCGCTGTGGAGATGAGGGTCACCTCGCTAAGAAGTGCGAAAAGGTGCCTACCTGCATGCTCTGAAAGAAGAAAGGTGCTGAGAAGGTAGATCACGGAACTGGAAGCAGTCGGTGCCCGGTCTATTTATTGGCCCTCGAAAAACACAAAGAAAGGAAGAGGAAATGAGATTTTTGCAAATAAATCTCAACCACTGCGAGGTAGCACAAGACCTGCTCATGCAGACGGTGCGGGAGGAGGACATTGATGTGGCAATAATTTCGGAACAATACCGAAATAGGTCAGGCCCTTCCTGGGGGGGGGGGGGGCGGATACAACAGGCTCAACTGCTATCTGGGCTTGCGGTAGCCGCCCTATCCAGGAGATCATGAAAACGCTTGCAGAATATTTCGTGCGCGCGAAAGTTAACGGTGTGCATATATACAACTGTTATATGCCACCTCGACTGACGCAGCAGGAGTATGAGGAGGCCTTGGACCGATTGGTCAACGATGCCAGCAACCGACACCCAGTTGCCATCGCCGGGGACTTCAACGCCTGGGCCGTGGAATGGGGCAGCAAACGGACGACAGACCGAGGGCGAGCTCTTCTTGAGGCTTTCTCGGTGCTCAACCTCACGCTTCTCAACGACGGTAAAGTCCCAACGTACACCAGGGGCGAGAGCAGGTTAATCGTCGACCTGACATTTGTCAGCCCAGGGCTCTCAAAGAGCAACTGCTGGCAGGTAACGGAGATCTGCACACATAGCGACCACTGTGCCATCACATGGCTCATACAGCCGCCATCGATGTGTGCAAACCGCGTATCGGAGCAGGCCAAAACCATCCGCTGGAAGGTGAACGCCCTCGACAAAGGCTCCCTATGTGCCTACATGGAGGATGCCAAAATCACCGCAGAGACAGCAGAGGAAAAGACCAAGCGGGTCATGGATGCTGTCGTGAGGGCATGTGACGCTGCCATGCCGTGACGCGGCAATAGAAACCAGCACGCTTCGGCATACTGGTAGAGCGACACGATTGCTGAGCTCCGTGCCCAATGTAAGCACGCCCAAAGAGCCCAAAGAGCACGCCAGGAGACTCGCCCAAAGAGCTCGAAAAAGGCCAACCTTTCCGCAACTGGAAATGGCCTTCAAGGAGGCACGGTCCGAATTCGCTAAAGCTATCAAGCATAGCAAGAGAGAGGGATGGATCAGGCTTGTGGCGGAAGTTAACAACGACCCATTTGGGAGACCATATAGGGTTGTTATGTCAACGATCAAGACGCAGTCCCGGCAGCAGCCCACTTGCCTAACGCAACTAGGAAAAATCGTCGCGGTGTTGTTTCCCAAGCAACCAGAGTACGACTACCCAGTGCCGCGGGACGAGAGTGAGGTAGTCCCTCCCATTACGCAAGAGGAATTACTCCGGGCCATCAGGAGAGTGGAAAATACGAAGGCGCCGGGCTTGGATAACATCCCCAACATGGCGTTAAAATCAGCCATAGAAGCTGCGCCGGAACTGTTCCTGGAGATGTACAACTCGTGCCTCTCAGAGGGAACATTTCCGGTACAGTGCAAGCGACAGCGACTCGTGCTGCTCCCTAAAGGCAACAAACCGCCGGAGGAAGCCTCGGCGTATCGACCTTTGTGCATGTTGGATACAGTCGGGAAAATCCTCGAGAGGATTATTACCAATCGAATCGATGCCTCTGTCGGACATGGCCTCGCGGAAAACCAATACGGTTTCCGGAAGGGCATGTCAACCATCGAAGCCATTGGCCGCGTAGTAGCCACCGCGAAGGATGCGATCTCCGGAGCGCGCTGGACTCGAGGAGCCAAGAAATACTGCTTGCTGGCTGCGTTGGATGTTAAAAACGCATTCAACTCAGCCAGATGGGATAGTATATGCATGGCATTAGATCAACTGGGAACGCCAGCTTACCTGAGAGCGATGATCAAGAGCTATTTCTGCGGGAGGCGCTTGATGTACGATACAGAGAATGGTCCCGTGTATTATGAAGTCTCGGGAGGAGTTCCCCAAGGCTCGGTTCTGGGGCCGCTGCTGTGGAACCTGATGTATGACGCGTTGCTAAAGACGCAGCTACCACAGGGAGCAGAGCTGGTGGCTTTTGCCGACGACGCAGGGCTAGTCATTACGGCCAAGACCCTTGAAGAGGTTAACTGCACCTTCGAAGAGGCATATCACACCGTGAGAAAGTGGATGCATTCAGTAGGTCTAGAGCTTGCGCACCATAAAACTGAAGCCGTGCTCTTTACGAGTCGGAGGAAAGTCGAAACCATCACTCTGGACGTTGATGATTGCGAAATCACGTCGCAACGTTATATCAGGTATCTCGAAGTGATGCTGGATGCAAGGCTCAGCTTCAAGCAGCATATTGAGAAATTGGTTGCTAAAGGTGCAAAAGTCAGCGCGGCACTAGCGCGACTTATGCCGAATATCGGAGGGCCAAAGCAGGCGAGAAGAACACTGCTTGCAACAGTTATAACATCGATACTGTTGTACGCTGCGCCGATTTGGCACGAGGCACTTAAGGTGGCTTCATACCGAAGAGAAATGGTGTCGGTATACCGCGGAACTCTTCTGAGAGTTGCTGCCGGGTACCCACCATATCGTACGAGGCAGTATGTGTAGTGGCTGGCATGCCACCGCTGGAAATTCTTGCAGACGAGCGGAGCAGGATCTACACCCGAGGTCGGCGGACTCTACTCGACAAGGAGATTATTGCCAAGGAAGAAAAGGCAGCGTCACTACTGCAATGGCAGCAGCGCTGGGACGAGTCGCCTAAGGGCAGATGGACACATCGGCTGATTCCGTCGCTTGAGGCGTGGGCGAACCGCAAGCATGGGGAGGTAGGTTTTTATCTTACCCAGCTTCTAACGGACCATGGCTGCTTTCGGAAATACCTTCACCGATTTAAGCTGGATGACAGTGAGGACTGCCCAGCTTGCAACGTGGCCGAAAACGCAGAGCATATATTTTTTATGTGCCCACGTTTTAACAACGAGCGAGATCAGCTTCAGGAGCATCTCAGCGAACGGATTACTCCGGATAAAATCGTGAAACTCATGCTCGATGCAGCAGATTCATGGAGCAGTAGTGAGGACTTTGCAACAGCAGTCTTGAAGAAGCTGCGCGCAGAAGAACGGCTAAGACATGAGCCAGATTAAAACCCTGACGTGGCCGTAGCCGATCCCTTGCCCCACGAAGTAATGCCTGACGGCGGTACTGCGGGGGGCAGCACAAGGCAGGGACGAAGGGAGGTGGTTTTAGCGGGTAAAAATCCCACACTCCTAGGTAACGCGGGTTACCTAGGGTCTTTTTGAAGATTTCCACCTACCCACGGAAAAACACACACACACACACAGAGAGAAGCATCAGTACTACACGCAGTACCAAAATAAACGAAGAACAACAAGCCCAAGTACGCCCGATACATACAACCAAAGGATACCTGTAATACATGCTACCAACACTGCGAAGAACAGAGTACCGAGAAAATCAACTACCGTTACTCGAGCTACTATAGTCCTAATTAATGTATGAAAAGAAATCAATAAGGGACACGTTAAATATAATAATCGGAGATATGGAATTCACGATAAATGCGCTACAGGAGATGGGCTACAGGACGACTATCGAATATACTGATACCCTTTTATACAGGCAGAACTTGGAAGAAGAGCGGGGGCAGCCATTATAAAAGAGCACGAAATGTGACAATCGGAGAGCATTTTGTTCACAGATTCTCACCAACGTCCAGGACCAGCCAGCAAATCGAAGGAAGACCAGCGAACCAGCCAAAGAAGGACCACCTAGTCAACCAAAGGAGGAGCTTATGAACAGCACCGCTCCAAGGACCAGGCCTGATACTTCTGAGCCCACTAAGCCGAACATCTTCGAAGTCCTACCACGGAGCTACCAGACATTCAAGCAGCCCAGCATCCGAGTCACCGAGATCTTACAAATAAAAGAGACCCATATGGTATGAATAGAAATATACCAAACCCAGGAGACTAAAAAACACCCTGAAATTTAGCTAGAGACGCTCCTGCCATCGTTTCGATGCATCGATCCACCAAAGATGCATCTCGCTGACGCCTCCACCGCAGCGGCGGTGGGGCCAGCAAGTAGATAGCATAGCCAGGAAATCTCGAGCGAGAGCTAGGTCCCCACCACAAGGTATACAAAATATATAGATATAGGATAGGCTAGTACCAAAGGCTAAGAATAACAGCAGACCTCACTAACATAGGTAAATTATCGACGGCAAGCCCGGTAGGAGAACACTCTCTTTTGCTTTGCGTAGAAACTGGACTACCGTACCATTAGAGAAAATATTTCATCAATTTAATATAAAATCTTCTTTTATCGCGGACACGATTATTGAGGCATGCGGGAGCCTGGGCCAAGCTTCTCGTACACTGCATAATCCCCAGAATTATAAAAAGGAGTCCATTTAAGTAACACTTATAATATTATCTGTATCATTTATTACCTTTTGTCAAATAAACCCTTCTTTTACCTGGTACTGAAGCCTGAATTAATTTTCTCTCTGCTCGAGTCTGAACTAAAACTTTTCAAGGGGAATGATAACATGAAATACCGTTACAGTAGCGTTCATTTGACAAGGCGGTGAAGATATTTCGTTTTTTCGGCTTTGTGGCGCCGTTTATCAGTACATGGATTTTCCCGTTCGATTTCGTCGACAAAGGTTCCACGATTTTCTTTATCTTCGGTCGTCTGGCTTTCCGATATCGCGCTTTCTGGAATGGTGGCGAACTCGAGTGTTATGTTCTCGAAGCTGTCCTCGGTTACCGTCTGTGCATTTTCTCGTGGTGGTGGAATCTCCAGGCAACGAATTATGTTCTTTTTATGTGGGGATCTGTACCCTGATTTGTAATTTTTTATGTATCTCTCTTTTAGTTATTCATCGGGTGGATGAAAATCTATGGATTCCTCAGAGGCTCGACATCCCTGGATTACTTTAATTGGATTCATCTAAATTCCGGTGAATAATTGATGTTTGTTTGCTTTTCTTCCTTGGCTTCCTGGGAAGCTGTATCGCTTTAGCCCATTGTACTTAGCACAGCTTGTATATCAGGGTTTCTCACTCCTGTTGCCTGGCTGTCTCCTAGTTTTTCTATTTTCCTTTCCTCGGATGACATTAAATAATAACCCTCTAATTTTTCTCTCCTAATCGTATACCTTCTCGAGTTCACTCCTGGAGTGTATCTTTCATGTACGTCGCATATATTATACATATTTCTCTATCTAACAATTAGTGGCTATAGTATCCTAATTATTTTTGCAGTTATTCCTGGATGTTCGAGATCCTCGTTCCTTTCTTTACTACGATACTCTTCTTTGTCTCTTTACAATTATCAAATCAGCACTTCCTTGTTCTGCCTAATTCCTAATTAATCATTTTAGTTATTCCTTAACACGTCTTCTTCAGTTCAGCTGGACTGAATTAAGGCCGCTGACTGATATTCCCTGCTTTGACACCTTCAGTCTATCAATTCCTCAGACTCCTATCCCTTCTCCTGAGTAATTTGCTTAGGTCTCGACGAGAGTCTTTCGAATCGCAGTGTTTGATCTGTTTCCTATAGTGTTTTTCACCGGAGAGAGCCATTTCTCTTGTGCAGTCTCTTTTATATTAATCTCTCAGCCTCATTCCCCTCTCTCCGATGTTTCTTGTTAATCTTTAAATTTGACGTCATCTTGTAATGTTTCAGAGTGCCGTTGCCGCGTCCCCCGCCTACCACTCGCCATAAAGCGAGGTCAGCTGACCGCTGACCTGATATTTGTGATAGCGAGGAGATTCCGACGATGTTTTCGCCGAATTCTGTTCTGGTTCGACGACCCAGGATCCGCATTCCTTAGCGAATTCGGAAGTGATCTGTTTTATTGTGTCGCCTATATGTAATAATGCTGGATAGGGAGTGTTACTACGTCACAATACATCTGGTGGCTCTTTGATGGCCATCACAGTTAAATATGAAAATGTGTGTGTGTGAGATGGTGGGCGTACTTTCGAATAATAATGAGACAGGGAATATAAAGTTTCGAATTTATTTATATTAATTCACGAGTACCATCCAAATCGGTCTGTACAAGGTTGTATACATGTGTTTTTATTAGAACCGTCGGCCTTTATATTATTGTGTTTCACATTTTTCACACGTTTCTTTTTGCGATTTGCGTATTTTACTCGTTTGTTGTAAATTTTTAATGCAAATTATCCAGAGTACAACCACGAGCCATAAAATCAAGAAACATAATACAGTATTCGCTGCATACTTTAGATTTGAGTGATTGAAGGGGCTGCGTGTTCCACTCGTAGTTTCGACATTTTCTGCGTAGACAGTTATGGTGTTGGTTAACGAGGGGGGCAATCCATAACTATCGAAAAAAATTCCATGTCCATTTTTATCAACAGAAGGGGGAACCTAGTGTCGCCCATGTAGATTATGGTCGACTGTGTTTAGAACCAATGCTGCGGATTTAGACCAGCGACTCGGGATGTGAACGGCAGAGAATACTCCTCGCATCTGAGCAGATACTCATTGTAGAGTGTCTAATATCTGCAGACTGTTCATGCTGGTTACACAGCTGTTGTTGACGCCTAGAGTGTGATTGACATTGCCGCTATTGACGGTAATCATGATTGCGCGGTGATTGCTCTGGTTGGAGTTTATGCGTGTTACGCGGCGGTGGCGGTGGTTGTTTAGCAACCGGTGAGACTACTTGTTTGTCTCTGCCTCGGCAGTTCCTCCGTTCAATGGTGACTTATCACAGTTGCACGATGGTGTAATATCATTGAATATAGACTCTACGCTTCGTGATTTATCGAGAGTATTTTCTTCATTCGATGCTTCGTTGTTCGGTTGGCTTTGCTGATTTTTAAAAGGTGTTGATTTATCGATAGGTTGTGAATAAATGGGGCTTATTGCGTCGAGCCACGAACGTATTTTAACTCCTTAAACCTCCTTAAACCTGAGCCAGGAATGTATTTTTGCCACGTTATTTAGAGCACACTCTACATCGTCTTCTTTCTAAATACCATGATAAATATAATAAACGTTGTTGATGGGTATATTGTTTAACGATGGATCCTCATATTCTTTCATATTAATGATTTCACGGCCCAGAACGTCACGTAAAAGCTAGGATTTTTGCAAGCAATGACCATAATGTTCTTCTTGAAGAGGCGTCACAGCTATCTCCTTTGGTAGAAAACGGTTGTTTGCATCGTAGATTGCTTGACTATCCACTATTACGTCCATTATGAAAGTTTGATGTAGACTGATACCAGGTATGGTTGAGTAGACGAGTCTAAATATTACAGCGTCGTGTGTGGCGCCCTCTCGCGCACTAAAATCTGTATTGTAACGGTATTTTTCTCCCGTTCACATATTTTTATTTTTCGTGGAGTTTTAGGCTCGACACATAACTAATTAATGTAGACTTCAAGGTGGTTGACAGTGATGCTTTATTTAAGACAAATCATTTATGGCCAAACATCACTTTTTTAATTACATTCATTTAAATTTTCGAGGATCTTCCTTTACACTCGGTATGCAATCGATTATTTCCGCAATTTATTGTCTTATTTGTGCTGCGCGATTTCTCGGTATTACTCGGGAGTCTGTTATGGTTCGTAGCACAGTTTCACTATACCTATGTTCAATACGCCGCTATATCCATACCGCACCGCTCGCTATCTTTCCTCGCACTCACTCCTTTGGTCAAGCGTCTCAGCTCTCTTTTCTGATTCTTTCGCTCTGACTCTAATGGTGCTCCCTTCTCGCTCGGTGTTACACGGTATTATCGGATATTTGTCGCACCAAGATTTCGCTTTCTGGTTATGATACTTCGTATTTTCTCTTTTTATAGGGTGTAGGAACCCTATTCACAATTCTTTTGCTCTCACACTTCTTTCGCTCATTCACTCGTACTTATTTATCCTATGTGTTAATGCTACTTATTCTATATTGAATTACAATTATCCTATCTTCTATATTTCTTAATTCTATCTTTTCGGTCTCGAAAATTAGGGAATCCCCTCGATTTTAGTTATTGTTATTTCTGCTTATTCGAGCATAAATTCTTGGTATTTCGGGGCTCGAGCTACGGTTACGGGACGACGCCTCGGTATTGTCGCCTCACACACCCAGACACACCGCACTACTTGTATAGAGTGTAGAAACTCTATGTACAATTCTTTGCTCTTTCTCTCCCGTCTTACTCGCACTCTGTCTCCTTTCCACTTATGCGATTTTCGTTTCTCGAGTCTCTCGTCGGTTTAAATGTCCATACCTTTTCATCTTATTCTATGATTATAATTTTGGTGCACTAATTCCAATAAACGATACTCAAAGACTACTGAATTACACGGATTTATTTTCCTCCGGATCTACTCTATTCTATTTATTAATTACCTACTTTTGGTTATTTGTGGATTTCCACAACTATTATCTGTTACTTTCTCTGCTTTTAACACTCCCTTGTCTATCGCCACCTTTCACTGGTTTTATATCTTTTCACACGATTTCCGTACCTGTTCCGTTTTTACAATTTCGCGAAGAGAGCTCCTCTCTTCCCGCACCGGCCTTTTATAGGCCTCCCCTCGCCTCAGTCCCCTCTGCCAATTCTTCATCATAATTTTAAAATCAAAGGCATTTTCAGCGACTTCTTCGGTACCCCGCTGCCGCGCTCACCGCCTTCCCCTCGCCTCCCAGCAAGGCCAGCTGGTCGCTGACCTGCTGTTTACGTCAGCGAGGGAATTTCGGAACGGCGACGGCTCTAGTTCTTCTATCGGGGCAATGACCTATTGCCCGCAAAACCTCGGTACATATGTACTTGTTCGAACGCTCAGGTGTATTCAAATATTCTATCTTTGTCCCTCTGCTTGGCATCGGACAGCCGTCGACTCGTGTCACTCACGTTTCACGGTCTCCTCGAATCCTTTCCTAACGTGTTATCTTTCTTTTCGGGCTCTCCAGCCGTTCACAATAATACTCGATGATTAAAAGTGTGCCTCTATTTTATGACATGGACTATTATTGCACTTATCCCTACGCTCATGGGTGTAACTCTGTTACAGTATTGACCTGACGTGTGAAATCTATCTCTATTACATTGTCATACTCGGCGTATACCACACAATTTAATGTATATGTCAAAGGCACTGCAAACCGTACTTCGATCCTTACACTGCCGTGTCTTATGACATTCCAGTGACCGAAGCAACTTGCTTATAAGTCGGGTGTCAAATCAAAAACATACGGTCTTTGGGATAGTCACCCCTGGTAATATCTAGGCCCCCATTCTGAAAGTGTATACCGGTACAGCTAAAGACCGTATGATAACTATCTATCCAGTTTTCGTTACCACCAAACACCGGTTGAAAAGGTTTGGTAGGTATTTGTTGACCATTGACGTACAGAGAGAGGAAATTTATCGGATGAGTATTAAAATTAAACGGACTTAACGTTGTACAGTAAAAGCTTTAACCTCAACCTTTGTTATAGGTTACTTGGCGGTTGTTTTTGCAAGCATTTTGGCGGGACCTATCAGCACGCCTGGTGCGATTTTTGCTCGACGGACGAGTGTATGTAGCCTCGGTGATATGTAGTTTATATGTCACGCCAGCCGCAGGAGTCTTCATAAGACAAAAATGATATTTAGAGCGTACAAGCCGTAACCGTACTTCCACACCGTTCAGCAGAATTTTATCCTGATTGATAACATCGCAGTGTAATTGTACAATCATATCTAGAGTCCGACCATTCTTTATGTGCTTTTCACGATTTCTCAGACCGATATTAGGGCTATTCGATGCACCTGGTAGAGTGTCAAGCGTACCGGGTATGCCAGCGTACCATAGTGCGGTCGTTAAGTGAGAATTTTTAGCAGCCGGCCCATAATTGAGTAATGTCTCAATATATGCTCTGTAGGGGTGGGCATTGTTTGGCGGTGCCACGAGTTGCTGGTTAAAATATACCTCCACCTGATTAAAAAGGCTATGCAGAAAGTTATTAACAAGTGCTACGTTGTGTTGTGATTCACCTGTTGGAATAACCTTAACATTTACAATAATCATAGTATGAGCTAGGTCCAGGTGTTCTTCACCGTGGACAGGTATGACAAATTCCAGAGGTCCGTCATCCGTGAGGGACGACACATGCTTGTAGTGTATCCATTGTGATGCTTCTATATATAGCATTGGAATGATGGTAAATAAGTCAAGCTCTGACTTCATACACTCACAGGGGTATGAATGTAAGAACGACATTGTTAGACACTTCCAAAAATATCGTCGGTCTTTGCTCGTTTGAGCCTACTGCTTCCGCGACCTTTCTTTCTCTGTGTTATCCTGTTCTTTTTATTCTTCGCGCCACCGCGATGTTTCCTTGCTGCAATGCGTCTATGTCTCGTTGACATTTTCTTCTTCTTTTTTATTCCTAGCGATTTTTTCGAAATAGCAGTACCCCTTTTCCTCGTCCTCGTAGGCGGCCGTCCCGATGACGTCTGTATTATGCGCGTTCTGCCTACAGCGCTATGTCCTGAACCATTCATAAGAAGCGCGATTTTGTCATCGGTTTTTCGTTGTAAATTATCTCCAGATTCGGCTGCACATCGACGCAATGACTCCTTCAATGGTATTTTGTCAACGCTCGCATCTTCGGTAAGGTATAAACCCGTGCGAATGGCTTCGTTCCCTATAGCTTTAATACCTCTGGTCAATAGCGGTTAAACGCTTCGAAATAGACCATCGAGGAAACTACCGATACCGTGACTCGCTGATGCGGGGAGTCCGGAAATTTATTACTTATAAAGGGTGGTTAAATTTTAAGGGCCCATGTTGAATGTGAACCACACCTAAACGTCAAGTTTTTTCTGCATTTCATTTGACATTTCTCAATTTCAGACTAACTCAATTTGAACCATGGAAAGATACACAATCGATCAACGCGTTAAAGTTATTCAGGCTTATTATGAAAATGGGCGTTCAAATCAAAATGCATATCGTGCACTTCGTGATTTTTTCGGTCAATTTAATCGTCCAAATGTGCGTACAATCGGAAAAATCGTGCAAAAATTTGAGCAAACCGGGTCTGTAGGAGATATTAAAACACCAGTGCATGCTCGTACAGCTCGTACTGCAGAAAATATTGCTGCTGTTCGCGATAGTGTGGCTGAAGAGCCGTCCACCTCAACTCGTCGTCGTGCCCAACAATTGCACCTCTCACGCTCGTCGTTGATGAACATTATGCATATAGACTTGCATTTACACGCTTATAAGGTGCAATTGACTCAAGAACTGAAGCCTCTTGACCATTCCAAACGTCGTCAATGGTCAGAATGGTGGCAAGAAATGGCAACAGTGGATGATCAATTTTCGAAGAAAATCATCTTCAGTGATGAGGCACATTTTCACCTCAGTGGATTCGTCAATAAGCAGAATTGCCGCATTTCGGCGAATCATAATCCAAGAGTGATTGTCGAAAAACCAATGCACCCACAAAGAGTGACTGTTTGGTGCGGTTTATGGGCTGGCGGCATCATCGGGCCGTATTTTTTCCAAAATGAGGCCGGTCAGGCAGTTACTGTGAATGGTGTTCGCTATCGTGAGATGATAACGAACTTTTTATGGCCCGAATTGGAAGATATGGATGTGGGCGATATGTGGTTTCAACAGGACGGTGCCACTTGCCACACAGCTAACGAAACAATGGCTCTTTTGCGCGACAAATTCAATGGCCGTGTTATCTCACGTGGTGGCGATGTCAATTGGCCGCCAAGATCATGTGATTTGACACCGTTGGACTTCTTTCTTTGGGGTTATTTGAAAAAAAAGGTGTACGTCGATAAGCCAGCAACAATTCAAGAGCTAAAGGATGAGATAATTCGGCACATTAACGGCATAGAACCTCAATTATGCCTAAGCGTCATCGAAAATTTAGACCATCGGATGGAGGTGTGCCGCCGAGGTCGCGGCGGCCATTTGGCCGATATTTTGTTCTATACATAATTGAACCATACCATATTATCATAATAAAAAGAATTAACAATAATTTCCTAAATAATTTGTGTTTTATTCAAAATCAACATCGGCCCTTAAAATTTAACCACCTTTTATATTACCGCCACCGTCTAATTGCATAGCCTCTTCTTTTGATACTGTAAATCATACGACTAAAAATGGCTCACCAATATCCTTTGATATTTGTCGCATTCTCTTAAGCAGCCTAGTAACAGCAGCAGCAAATATACTCCATATTCGTCGACGAAATTTGATGATTTTCCTCATCGCCGAGTGCCCTGAAATTAGATGAAAACAATATGACATTCATGGGCGAAACTCGATAAATTAGTACGTGACGGGGTCTTACGTGTACATCACCATCGCTTAATATTTTCATGTATGTTGCTTTTGTAAAGTGATCGTGTGCGGCAATCTTCTTTGTTAGTCGTATTCATTACATCGCTGCAGTATATGCAGAGAGAGAAAGAGAGAAAGAGCGTATTAAAGGAATATATATATATATATATATTTAAGCTTTAAGCTTTCAGATTTACTGTGGTTAATACTACTACTTTAACAGCACAATCATGGTCAGTGTGGTTAAACGCTCATTGATAAGAAAATTCATAGAGTTTATATAGAAGCGTAGGCCGTCGTTCAGTTCGCCGCGAGGGAGAAGAAATTTACAGATAAGAAAGAAAAGAAAAAAAACAAGCCATCGACGAGATTTTTGTTTTATGATTTTGAGACGCAGCGATACGAACAATTGCACGATGGTAAATCGACACGATTTCACGAGCCCAATTTATGTGTTTCACAATGCGTATCTATGACATGTCTTGATATCACAGATATAGCGACCGATTGTGCTGACTGTGGTAAACGCGAATTCGTGTTTATCGATGATCTTGTTGGGGAACTCGTGAAATTGGCATTATCGCAAAAATTTAAAGAGACCCTCTGTATTACTCATGATGCAAGAGGATTCGCCCCGCAGTTTATTCTACGGTACCTGATCGAAGTCCAAAAAACACAGCTGCCCTCTTCGATTATGAGTGGTACGAAAATTATCTCGATGAAGATTGGCAATGTCATTTTTCTCGATAGTATAAACTATTTACCCGTGGCTTTTAGCGCTTCACCCAAGGCCTTTGGTTTCGCGGATGAGATGGTGAAAGGTACATTTCCACATTTATTCACCACATCGGAATATCGTAATTACACAGGTCCTCTAACTGCTCTGCATTTTTACTGACCTGATACCATGTTCTCAACGAATCGCGAGCGATTTTTGAAATGGTTTGAGAAAGAATTGAGTCGCGTCGATTCTAAATTTGATTTTGTGACGGAATTTGTGCAATATTGTCGTACAAATGTAACGGTTTTGAGACGCGCGTGTCTAGTTTTTGGAGAGTTACTTATACGTTGCGGAAGCATGTGCCCCTTTACAGAAGCTTGCATAATACCATCAGCATGTTTGAGAGTATTTCGGAAGAATTTTCTACAGAAGAATCGTATTGCGGTACGACCAGGGGGGTACTGTTGGAGCGATAAGTAGTCGCGCAAGGCCGTCGTATGGCTCGTATGGTTCGAGCGTGAGTTTTAACCGCGTTATCGCCCTCCAACCGGCCTATTAGTAGTCGACGGATTCAACGTGAAGGCAGGGGTCCATCAGGTTCTTGTATTTCACGGCTGCTTTTGGCATAGATGTCCGCGATGTTATCGCGTGAATAGAGATGCTTGAACTAAATTCGGTGATACAATAGATGAGCAATACGAGCGTACCGTTTTTATTTCCGGGCGAATCAGATCAAAAAGGTACACTCTAAGCGAAATATGGGAATGCGATTTTGACGGATTACTCGAGAATAACGAGGGAATGTCGTTATATGTGAAAAACCACGCTATGGTCAAGCAGGCGCCTTTCGAACCACGCGATGCATTCTTTGGCGGTCAACGGAAAATTTTGTAAGTCTGTACGCTATGTGGATGTGCTTGCTGTATCCATGGGTGTGTAAGAATGGAAAATATCCTGTTGGACATTCGAAATTGTACGTAGGTGACGAGTGTCGAGAACTCATAGGACTTGAAAACATAGACTTCAGACATAGACACATCCGCGGGCTGCACACACGATGACACGACTGAGCGAGTGTTTGACGGCACATGGGTCGTGGACGAGCTGAGAAAAGTTATCTCGCTCGGATATAAGGTGACGCAGATCGATGAAATTTGGCAATACATTGTTACGCAGTATGATGCGACAACGCGACGAGGCGGTAATTTTGCGAGTACATCGATACTTTCCTAAAAAGAAAACAGGAGGCGAGTGGACCACCAGCAGAGTGTAACGATGATGAGGAAGCAATAGAGCGTTTCATAGCGGTATACGAAAAGTCTGAGGTTATATATTGGGTCTGGGAAAAAGTTCGTCGCGTTTTTTTAGTAAAATTCAACTGGTTTTCTTATAGTTTTTTTATGAAAATGAATTTATTTCAACCAAATATGCTCCATTATGATCAACAATGTTTCGTCATTTTTAGGGTAGAGCCATGATGCCATCGGTGAAGAACTTCTGCGGTTTCTAGTCGAAAAACTGAATCAAGTGGGTTTCACAGGCTTCTTTTGAAAGCAGCTTAATTCCATTGAGAGAGTTCTGCAGATATCGGAATTAGTGATAGTCAGAGGGTGCTATGTCTGGACTATACGGTGGATGCATCAAGACTTCCCAACCAAGCTCTCGCAATTTTTGACGGGTCATGAAAGAAGTGTGTGGTCGGGCGTTGTCATGATGGAAGACAACACCTTTCCTATTAATCAATTCGGGTCGTTTTCTTTCAATTGCTTGGCGTAATCTCTCTAGTTGTCCACAGTAGAGTTGACAGTCAATCGTCTAACCAACTAGAAGTAGTTCATGGTGGACGATTCCCTTCCAGTCCTACCGCACACACAGCATCACCTTTTTCGCCGTAAATCCTGGCATCGCGAATGCTTGTGACGGCTCACCATTCCTTGTCTACGATCTTTGACTCTTCCGATTGTTGTACGTGATCCATTTTTCATCACCGGTTATGACACGTTCCAGAAATGGCTCGATTTCATTGCGTTTTAGCAGCGCATCGCAGATGTTAATTCGGTCTATCATGTTTTTCGCGCTCAGCTCATGAGGAACCCAAACATCGAGCTTCTTTTTGTAGCCAGCTTTGTGTAAATGGCTCAAAACAGTTAAGTGATCAATGCCTAGCTCCAAACCAATATCGACACTGCTGATATACTTATCTTGCTGGACTTTTTCAAGAATTTTATCAACTTTTTTTGTGATTGGACGAACAGAGCGTGACTTATCTTTCACATAAAAATTACCAGAACGAAAGCGAGCGAACCATTTCCGCGCAGCAGATTTTGATGTAGTTACTTCACCGTACACAGCACCAATTTTTTCGCAAGCCTGCCCAGCGTTCTTCCTTTTGTCGTAATAATATTGCAAAATATAGCGCAATTTTTCATTATTTTTCTCCATTTTCAATCGTAAACAACTTTCCAACCACTGCACCAATTTCGATGTTTATACACTCAAAGTAACGCTCGAAGTGTCCTCTTTCTAACGAGCGTTTAGTGGTGTCGCTGCGATCTGTGTTTCCTGACTTATTTGCAATTGATGCCATCTATCGGGAAAAACACCACGAACTGTTTCCCAGACCTAATATCTCGAGCGAAGAGTTCTGCAGTCAAAGCCCTGCAGAGCTCATCGCTTAGTTCATTCTGGGGAAAGTTTGGTCAACGCGATAATCTCACGAACATCGTTATAGTTTTCGTGCGCTTGGCGCTAATGAATATACTAACGAGTCCGGAGATTGAGGTGACGAGAACGGCGCAGAATATGATACTGTACCGAGAGAGACCTCGATTATAATTATGGTAATATTTTATATATAATTATGAAATAAGAGACATACTAAGATGAGGTATTTGTTTTTAATTAATCAATATTTTATTTAAATCACTTTACACACATTTACCGTCGCATGCAACATCCTTGCAAACATAGTAAACTTCGCTCGGAGATTCCTTCACCGTTAAATTCATTTTTATCACTGTCTGATCGTCGAGAGGTAAAAGCATTGTAATATTCACGTACTATTCTATCGTTTTTTATTACATTATCGCTAAAGAGATTATTAAATCGCGATATGGTGAATCCGCAGGACATAAGATGCAGGAATACGATACAAAATTGGCCACACACATCCAACGTATTACTGTGTAGCTGCTTCAGGCCGTACCGATAGAACTTGCAGTTTCTTCGTAGCCGTGAGGAATGTTATACACGAGGAATTCTGTCAGCTGGATATACTTCAACGGTTGAAAGTGGTAGATACTGCAGCTCTCGTAGATTTGTCTAGTGTTCATGCTGAACACATAGTCAATGATTAAATGATGACCGATACGCTTTAATAACAGAGACGTACATATGCAAATTTATTTTACAGCATCGTCGATCGTGTCACGCTCACATGGTGAAGATTTCTCCTTTTTCTGATTCTCTTCCTCTTCGTCTGCCGATGAAACATCCATATATGATTCACCTTTAAACGTGTCTGAAGCATTTCCGCAACGATTTCGGCATAAATGTGTAGGATGGAGCGGCCTCCTCATCCTCCAAGTTGGAAATTTCACGACTCGTGATATCTAAAACTATAGCCTTCTCGTGTCCGCGTGTATAGATACGTCTTGACTTTCGCGAAATTTCATGCAAGTTAGCGTATGCTTGTTAACAGCCTACATCACCCTCGTACCGTTCAAGACCGTGAAAATAATTCGGCAAAGTGACATAGTGGTGCGACGATCCATTGAGCAGAGTACGGTGTATCCACTGCTACCATGGCAATTAATTTCGGAATAAATACCGATCAGACAAGTGTACAGATACCGTGGGACTCTATATCGCGTCTCGATACGGATCTTGCAGATACTTTACATTCAAACAAATATTGTAACGATGCAGAAAAGTGGAAACAGTATCTACAGGTGCTACAGCAATATTTGTTTGTCATCGAAACATGAAATAGTCCGTTAGATCCAATATTGCCTGGTGCATTGTCAAGAAGTGAACAACAGCCACTGACGAAAAATGAAGATTTGATCGACGCGCCTATCATAAACAGTATAACTCAAGCTTATAGACGTACAGCAATTTCGATAATAAACTACGTGCGTAACTCTCCGGTAGCAACCCAACGTATCTGACGGGACAATGAAGGACGGATTTCCATAGACGGTGTGCTCATATACAATTCTCACATTCTTGATCTCCTTAACGATTCTACATGGTATGGAAAAGGCTTTGAAGCTAGTGTAAGACTTTAGTTTATCAAGAGTCTTCGTGCTAGCTCTATACCACGTGATTTATCGGAAACAACGCATTATTGACTATTGGAGATGACAGTTTTGTTGGTAAGCGGAAAAGAAATGATTCTGGTAATTCGCACGATGATGTTGAGTAGAGGGGTGACAAATGGATAGCAGGTAAAGAAGGATCTGCTGAGACGAGTGTGAAGAAGAAAAAGAAGAAGGATTCTACGGCTACTGATATAAATACTGAAAATCGGCTGAAGAAGAAAAACATTGAAATACTGAAGTACGTCGAGTATTTGAGCACTGGCTTGAATTATCATATGTACCTTGCAATATCTGTAGGTGTATACGCGTATGTAAGGTTGATCGAAGTGAGAAAACAAAATGTTGGAAAAGTCTATTAGAGCCCCTCGCATCCTGCAGGTTATGCCCGTGCAAGACGCCTAATTGCTAATAATAAAAATAAAGTAGTCGATGTTCATGATTGGCTTACGCAACGAGATTCATATACCCTTCATAAACCCCTTAGACGTCTCTTCTCACGACTTTACTATAACGTTGGTAACATAGATGATGTTTAGGAGGCAGATCTCGTGGATTTACGTTCGTTAAAAAGTTACAATAACAATATTTCATACCTACACACGGTCTTGATGTGTTGCTTAAATACGGATGGATCGAACCACTGCAAGACAAAACCGTACATCAAGTTACAAAAGCCTTTGGACGAATTTTTTAGCGTAGCGAGGGTCGCATATCTGTCTGTCTGCAGACCGATAAGGGCAAGGAATTTATCGGTGAAGAACTACAGACATTTCTCAAGCAGAATGATATTCTGTTTAGAGTTACTCGCAATCCCGATAAAAAATGGGCAATTGTCGAACGTTTTAACTGCACACTCAAAGAACGAATGTGGCATTATTTTACCCACCGAAATACTCGTCGCTACGTCGATATACTTCAACAACTTGTTTACGCATACAATCATGCACAACATTCGTCAATTAAGATGCAACCGGCTGCCGTGACGTTTAACAATGCAGATACAGCACTGAAAAGTATGAAGCAACGTGAAAGAAGGCGTTTAACTATCAATATATTTATATTTAACTATGATATATTCAAATACAAGTTCGGTGAATATGTTAGGATTAGTAGAAGAAAAGGCCCTTTCGTAAAGGATTACGAGCGAAATTGGAGTGAGGAAATTTTTCGGATTGCCAAGGTTGTAAACCGTCAGGGAATACGTGTCTACGAACTACAGGAGGGCGACAATCGACGGTTTATTTTACACCGAAGAAATTACACCAGTGCATGGGAAACGTATTGCACAAAAGCAAGACTCTAAAATTGATCGTATTTTACGTACAAAAGATCTTGGTCCGTAGAAACAACTATTCGTCAGTCGGGTTGGCTACCCCTTGAAATTCAACTCTTGGATACCTGTGTTTAACGCTTATGATCTCGACGCAGACAGAGTGTACGCCGCATCACTCTAGCATTATGTACAACGATGAAAACTTTTTTTCGTGCTGCCTAGCAACAGCAGCATGTACTACTATCATGATAATACAAGAACCCATTTCATCACACAACTTTCACGTGAAATAACCCTACATGGACAGTGGTCTGTCGGTTTATTAGAGATTCGCCTTCGCTGCACAATAACACATGTGCAACAAGATAAGACCGAGATTCAATACATACCGTGTGACAAACAAGAGTACACGAGCGCTCATAAACCATACGGTATATACAAAAGTCACAAAGAGCTGACAATGGATATAAATAATCTTCCTTGTATGTACAATGCAGGTAAACTTGTCAATGCAAAAAATGCTAGTGGTTACACTAGTATTGTTAGTGAACAGCGAAAAGATATGTGCGGACCCCATATTCAAACTTGCGGAAAATTCGCTGCGAATGAGTACGAAGAATCGCCGTATACTCGGCGAATTTAACACCAGGCGAAGACTGGGAAACAGCCGAGAATTCATACCTGCATTTCGTTCGTAGACTCGAGCGTGAGGTCAGTTACCACCCTGTATCTCTCGAACTCTATCTGAACAGCTCTTTGTTTATACAGTCTTATGCGTACCCTATACCGTAGGCGACACACAGACCGCTCTACTGCGCATAGTTAATTTCAACACTTCTCAATATACTCGTACATATAGAACAACGCAGATAAAATATTTTTCACCACCAAATTACATACCTTTGCTCAATAATTGTTTTCGATCGATCGAAATAGATATAAGGGATTATTTGGGTAAACCAATCACATTCGAATACGGAACGTTAAACCTCACGCTTCACTTTAAGAGGATCGCTTAGCTGAAATGGTCGTCAATTATACGACTTATTACGAGAACCAAGTCGGTGGTGGCGCTCGTATAGGCGACGTTTTTGTTGGTGCACCTTATCAGCGGGGACATGGAATCGGTGCGTTTCTCGGTGGTATATTTAGAAGCGTACTACCATTACTCACAAAAAGAGCTAAATCTATATGAAAAGAGGCTCTCCGAACAAGCTTAAACGTTATAGGTCACGTGAGTAGTAATCATATGCCATTCAAGGAGTCTCTAAAAAGACGCGCTCCAGAATTGAGAGAAAAATTGAAACGAAAAGCCAATGAGAAAATCGCTTTACTTATGAATGGCTCTGACTATAATAACGCAAGTGCTCCTAGAGCGTGTAACGTGGCAGAATATTCGAGCTACGTCCTCCTCGCTCAACGGCTACAAGCACGATCGCTCAGGGCTGCAGGGGATGATTTTCGTATTTTATTTATTCTTTATTTTTATTTTTTTTGTTGTATTTTTTTTATATATATAACGCGTTCGATACGACCGAGGGATGGAGAGGGAGTACGAGGGAGAGGAGAGCAATGGGACGACTTCGGGAACTTCGGACCGATATTTTATGTTTTCTTGGTCGGAATATGCCACGTTCCCGACGACGCACCAAAGAGTACGCGGCCTTCCATCCTTAGCGGCCGTCGATTCACGGGAATCTATGTATCTCCGAGAGTCATCTGCTGGGCTACGCGCAACGTTGGAATTGTCTATCGCTAAGGAATAGATTGTCCAGCTGAGGCGCTAGTCGCGGTCAGCGTGCGACACCGGTTCCCCCAATTAACCGAGTTTAGCGGGTTAAGTGGGGATCATAGGTTACGGGCACGCGTGCCGGCAGGACCTCGGGGCTTTTTTCCGGTGATCGTCGAGTAAGGAGGACGTAACTCTCTGTGTCATCTTTAGTAGTCCCGTACAACCGTTGGCAACCTTTGGGGATATCAATATCGACCGGTCCGTCTATCCACAATTTGTATTCGATCCTCTCTATAATCTGGACCCGAGGATTCAGGTCGGAAAAGACACTCGAGATTTCCCGGAAGTCGAGGAACAGCACATCAGCGTCGGGTCGGTGAGCTCTCTTCCCTTCTACGGTCTGTCGCTAATATTATTATATCATTTGATTTGTTCATTCTAAATTTATTCGAGCTTGGTTACCCCTGCGGCTCTGGTACACTGCGTGCAGAGTGTTAAGTTGTATTGGGTATCGCGGCGTTTAATAAGAATAACCGCGAGATCGTATAACGTATAGAAGCCGGGGAAAAGTCACTAGATTAATTAATTGTTTTATGGTTAAATCGTGCGCGCGTTAGGCCGTTATCCCGAAGTGTGATGGTTTGTGTGGGATGGGAACGGGATAGACCGCGTCACGGATTGTAACGAATTAGGGGTTTGGATTGGAATGATTTTGTTTGAGTTGTCTTTCGTTTCGATTTAGAAGGTCGTGCGCGCGTTAGTACGTCGTCCCGTTGTGAAATTGATGTAAGAGGGACTGGCACGTTATAGACCGCGTCGCGCATCATTCAAATCAATTGACGTTTCTCTGTTTTATTTATTTATTTATTTATGGTTTTATTTATTTATGGTTTTATTTATTTATTGTTTTATTTATTTATTTATTATTTATTATTTACTATCTTATTTATTATTTATTATTTATTATCTTATTTATTATTTATTATTTATTATCTTATTGATTAGTCATTATTTCTTATTTATTATTTATTGGTTATTTGTTATATTTTATTCAACCAACGAGGTATTGATCTAGATTATTATTCCCACTTTAATTATTTTGTTATTATTATTATTCTTGGTTATTATTGAGTTACCGACCATTATTTGGTCGTTATTTGACATCTTACGGACCGTAGAAAGTCTCGGTGGTTTGACTTTTACACGGCATACATTATTCGAAATTGTAGTAGTAGGCCGTGGGTCGCTTCGCGTACGTGACCTCTCGACGTCCCGTTGTTTTGGTTTCGGTTTTGTTTGGAAGTATGTGGGATTAGCTCGGGATAGGCCGTATCGCAGACTGGGAACAGGGACCACCGAGCATTAGAAATTTATCGAGGAATATTATAGGAAAATAGAAGCAAGCGAGATCGGCTATATGACATATACCGTGTATGGGAGTGAGTGAGAGCGCGGGATAACTGCTACCACCGAATTAACGATTAAAGTTAAGATATCTGACTAGCTTTAGAATATTGTTAAAAGAAAAACGGTTTATCTTACGGGACATTTTATTTAAGTTCAGTAGCGAGGTTTGCCGGAAACTCGCAATTGTTTGTTAAGAAATCAATAAATCGCCTGAGCGGCCTTTGTAAGTCCCGTACCTGCTATTGTTGTTTCAATTATTTACTGCAATTATTTTATTTGTTTATTTATTATTTATTTAGTAGCCTACCTTCCTGTTTCTCGTTTGGCGTATTTGTTGATCTTATTTTACCATTTGCCCGCGTTCCTTAATTTTAATGACTTATTTTAATTAATGGATTTTATTCGTAGCTTATTCTTGTTTTTATCATATTTGACTAAGAAGTAGCTTGACAGCCCGAACCACCCACTCTGCCTTGAACAGCTGTAGCTGGCCTGGGTCGAGACTGGTCATCCCACTCAGTATTTTTCCTTCCGGCGCGAAAGCGCCTGGCGCCCATCTCGAAAGAGGAAATAAAAAGGAAGGAAAAATAACTTGGACCAGTCATAGGTAACGTGGTGCGTTAAGGCACAAATTTACCGTTACAAGCGATACAGTCGTTGATCGGTCGTGCACCGACACGCACCTTTGCGAGGAAAAATATTAATAGTACACAAAGGAAGAAGCAAATTACCACTGCACCGAAGAAGAAGAAGCAACATAAGAGGACGAAGATGGGGAAAGTGATGATGAGACGAAAAAAACGAAAAGGAGAGCTATTGGTATTTTTGGAAGTGCTTCAACATGTCTGTTTTACATTCTCATTCTTGTGAATGTATGACGTCGGAGCTCGACTTATTCACCATACCACCGACGTAGACGTCCGTAGAAGCATCTCAATGGGTTCATTACAAACCCGTCTCTTCGTTGTCGGATGATGGTCCCATCGAATTTGTCATACCAGGACACGGCGAGGGATATCTGGATCTCGCACACACAATAATTTGTGTACACGCAAAACTAGCGCCTATACAAAGTAGCGCCTGTTAATAATTTTCTACGTAGCCTCTTTAACCACGTAGACGTATTTTTTAACGAAAAACTCGTTGCACCACCCAATATGAATACTACATATTTCTACATATGAATACTTTTTCTTATTTACGAAAAGATTGAAAAACAAAGCGTAAGAATAACCTACTACCTGTATAACATCTCTAGCTCTCAGCTTGAAAGAATTTGTCTCGGAAAATAAAGGATCAGAGTGGGAAAATTATCTGGCCAATCAGGATTCGGGGAAATTTCATATGTCGATCCCACCACTGTGGAAACATCTTGCTAACTAGACAGACTCAAAGGTGGGCAAAATAAGCTACCAGTCAAAAGTGGGGGAATTATTAGGGCCACCTTTTTGACCAAACAGTCATAAGGGTCGGAAAATTCTGAAGCGAATCAAAAGTCCAAACAATATGCAAATCAATCCCACCACCATTTAGACTAGCCAGAAATCGAGGCTGGAAAAAATTATTAAACCTTGTAAGGCTGTAAGGCTCCCCTGCATTGCGCTGGGCCACCCCTACTCACAGCGTCAGGGCATTTCTCATTGACGGGTCCCACGCATAGCGCAGTGGCTACTCGTCTCTTAGGAAGTGAAACAGTACGTGTGTCGCAAGACCTTAGGGAGTTCTCACCCCAACTCACCCCTGTCACGCACTGTTACCTCGGCAGAATCCTAATATTGAGAAACCAAGCTTAAGCCCCTTAAAGGCAACGATAAAGTGCCTTAATATAACGAGATTAATCGCCTCAGTAACAGGAGTACAGAATGCGTGAGTTGGTTTAACACTGCGAACCCCGAGCCTTGCGCGAACGTCGAGCCTATAGCTAGAGAACCAAAACAATAACAAAGCCGAGTACGTTAGGTTGGTAAACTCAAACACCCGACTCGACGCAACTCTATGCTAATAAGACCGAGACACGAAACTCGCCGATGAACGCCCAACGAGGCGAATTCCCGCGAGGCAAAATACACCGACAAGTCCCACGTTAAGAATGCGTTAAGAATATATCCACCAACAAAAAGCCGTCGTCCGATGAATATACTCGAGCCGCCCGGTAAATCTCACGAATTACCATGGGATGCCACGTATGAGGACCAGCTAAGGCGGCCAGACAGGGTCGGAAAGTCCATCAAATACCCAATGGAAACAGCCTCGTAGTCTTAAATATAAATCATGGCGAGAACCTTGTATTATAAGAAATTAAGTGTTAAGCTCCATACAGGCAAGGCCCACTCACCGTGCGAATATTAGAGTTAAAATTCAACAGATAAATCAAAATTTATTCCGCATACATAATTTTAAGAAATCGTGTAAAAACAGACGCGACAACCCACTATTATCAATTAAGTGTTGAGCTCCGTACGCACGATAACAGATCGTCGTGCGAATATTAAAATCAGACCCAGGATTGAACCGGAAATTACTCCATGTAGGTAAAATTAAGAGATCGCATAAAACAAACACGCTAACTCTGTTTTCCATCAACTATACCACATACCTACCTACCTCGACTGAATTTCTTCAGATTAAAGAATTGCCCTCCAACAACAAAAAGACCGATGATGAAAGGGTGATAAAACGCACGTCTACCACGGACACCTGCGAAATCATAGCCAACCGGAGGTCTCTCAAACAAAAAAAACCTAATAATAAGATAGTTGATCATAAATACAACTGAACGGAAAAATCCAAAGGAAAAACTTGCCCGATCCAGCCCAGAGCACGACCCCTTTCTGAGCCTACAGCCTCCTTAAATTCCATTCGCAGTGGTATAGGAGAGGATCCTGCTCAGGAAAAATACAACTGATGCGAATTTGGCTAAAACCCACTAACACATACGCGAATAAACACGACACTCCGCTAAAACAAGTAAGCCGATAAATAGACCAAAATCGCGAATTCTTACATTGGCGCCCAACGTGGGGCTGGACCGGCAAGAAAAAAGAAGAAATAGAGAAGAAATAAGAGAAAAATAAAAATTTAATAAAAATCTCCCAAAAAAATAACAACAAATAAAGAATCATGGATCCAACTAATAAAACCACGTTGGGGGGGCATATCAACGCCCACCACAAACACTCAATGAAAGAGAACAGTAGGATTGAACGACTAAATAATATCAACCATTGCTCAACCACTGGCCATTTCACAAGCACTGCGAGGAAATATGTCGTCAAGTATCCTCCACCACCCCCCCCCCCCCATATCAGACGCATTTCTAAATGCATCCAGCATACGACCGCGCATAACAAACACCACAGAAGTGAGGAACGAGGGAATCAGGCACCAATTACACCCATTAGCAGCACAAAACTACAAAGGCAATTCACGCAATTTAACAGCAAACATTACAGGACACCCAATCTCCACAACCTTAAGACCAGCACCCCACGAAGCAGTACAACAGTTGTCCATGCAATCACTACTGGCGATTCTCGAGGAAATGCAACAGAGACAGGCATCAGAGAGCACAATACAGGAGTAACGCTTCCGCATACTGGACCAGAACCTATCAAAAAAATCGAATCCATACAGCACTTCGTGACCCATTCAATCGAAACTCTACACGATGAGGTGAACGAAATAACCAACCATCGGGACAATCAGCAGAGGATAAATTCCACGTTTATAAACACTCGCGAAAGCCACAGAACAGATCAGCAGGAAGCAATACCGATCAACGTAACCCAAGAAGAACACCGAAATAGCACAGGGACTAAGGGATTACCACGTCCACCGTCCCCATATTAATAAATGGAAGAACAGGAACCAAAAGGCAAAACCCATACGCAAACATAACACCACAGGGACCAAGTAACACCACCGCTACAAACAGCAACCTCAAACTCGAGGCACCCACATTCAACGGAAGAACCCACGAATAACCTATGCAATCCTTGTGCGATCTGCGATCATATAGAGACGTGTAAGTTCTCCGCTATCATTTAAAAATAATCATAAACCAGTGCATGACAGGTATTGCAAGAAGTTGGTAGAACATCACGCGAGACTCAATAAGACATTGGGGAGAGTTCGAAAAAGAATTCAAGCGCCGATTTTGGAACGAAGAAATACAAAATGCCATTAAAATGAAACTCGATTATGAATGGTACGACAAGATGAAAAACCAATCTCGAATAGGATACGTACTCCATTACATAAGTCTAGCTCGCGATATAAGACCAGAACTCACAGAAGAGGAAATCGTACAGAAAATTAAAAGACATTTCCCCGACGATGTCAGAGCTACCATCCGAACACTCAGGATACAAACGTTTTCTCGCCTATTAGACCTACTATCATCATACGACGAGAAGGGACCCGGTAATAAAGAACGCATAAAACTACTACAACGCGAAATGTACCACCTGCTAACCACAAATCAGAACAACACACAGCAGAAAACAAATGATCGATGACAGCACAATTATCGCGAAACATATCAAACACCGCAACAACCGCAACAACTACACCAACTCGAGACAAAATGAAAGAACTCCAACACCACAAGGTGACAAAGACAATCGCTTCCAAACCCAGGAAGAAAACAAATACCCATGTCGGCCTCGAGATAACCCGTGAGAAGAAACAAAAAGCATCCGCACCATAGAAATCTAGGAAGGACGTACCGAACCCTTACAGCTCATAACCGATCCCGAAAATTTGGAAAACGAGAAATCGTCACCTCTCGAAAACTAACCGTAGCAGAGGTGACGCTAGGATACGGCGAAAATACGAGAGAATTTTTAACGAAGGAAGACGACACCATACCACTCACATCAAAGCCAAAATGTCCCATACTCTAGATACACATTGAGGGCATAACCATCCGAGCGTTAATTGACACCGGTACCGAAATAAACGCAATCTCGGAGCAGTTCGCGATAGACCATGCAACACTCATAAACAAGTGCCCCATGCTACCACTGATGGGAGTCTCGGTAAGAGGCGCGACCTCAGGACGAGCAGTTAGGGTAACCCGCCAAATTTTTACAGAAATAACACTAGAAAATACAGGGACCAACAGTACAGTCGTAATAGTCTCAAGGCTAACCACTGACTGCATCCTGGAAATAGAATTCCTCGCAAAAATAAAAACGCGCATCGACCTCGAAAAATAGGAGATATCGTTCATACTACGGATGAACCCTCTCCAAAAGCTTCGAGCGAAATTCAATTACCCATACATCTCTAGCCAAACAAACCGGCAGGAAATACATAGGATCACCATAGAAGACGAAGAAAAATATACAATTACAGACCAAGAAATCACACAAAAAAAAGAAAACACAGTAGGATTGGACAAAAAGCAAAAACAGACATTCCAGGACCTGCTAGAAAGACACAGAAAGGTATTTCTTAAACGACCAGGACTACCAAACTCGTACGAACACAAGCTCGAAGTCAAGCCATACGAACCACTCAAAGCAATGAACTATCCAGTACCTATTATGTATCGAGAGGGGGTAGACACCGTAATAAAAAAGTTAAGGAACCAAGGAATAATCCAAAAATCCACCAGTCCATACACTATAAACAAAAATAAACGAAGTTCTCGAACTTGATAACGACCGTATGCAAACACCGAATGAACTATTCCAGGAATGCAGAAGCGTCAGATACATAACCACGTTAGACCTGAAATCCAGTTTCTGGCTAGTACCCCTCACATCTGATTCCAGGAAATATACCGCATTTATGCACCGAGGACGCTGTTATGAATTTCGAGTAGCACCGTTCGGATCAAGGACAAGCACAGCCAGCCTGGTAAGAGAACTAGAGAAGGTACTACAGGGTATGTACAGCCGAAACCTTCGACGAACACATTAATAACCTCAACGAATTGTTAGGACGATTCAGAACTCATGACCCAACACTAAATTTGGAGAAATCTCCATTTTTCCGACAAGAAGCAAAATACCTCGGACACATATTAAGACCCAACAGAATATGTCCCGACCCTGAAAAAATCAAGGACATTAAGAAATTTCTCGCAAATAAGAATATCAAATAATTACGGGGTTTCCTCCGATTAATAAACTACTACGGCAAATTCACCCGCGAGCACGGCGAATCGACAGTACCACTACTACACGTCCTCAGGAAGAACGAGAAGTGGCACTGGACAGAAAAGGAGACAAAAGCATTTGAAAACGTAAAAAACAAATTTTGCAAAGGGGTAATGCTCCATTATCCCCTCAAGAATAAACCCTTCTTTATCCAAACAGACGCCAGCGACTTCGCCATAGATGCCGTGTTATTCAAAAAAGATAGAAACTACGAGGAAAGAGCACTGTACTTCGCCAGTCGAAGCCTCAAAGGCGCCGAAGTCGGTTATAAAACAACCAAAGAAGAACTCCTTGCCATCGTATGGGCAATGGAGAAATTCAGAACATACCTATTGGGCGCTACAGTCAAAATCGTCACAGACCACGCAGCGTTAACTTTCCCGAAAGAGTGTAAACTGGTCCACGCACGATTCACAAGATGGTCACTCGCGATCCAGGACTACCACCCAACAATCGAACACTGTGAAGGGAAACGCAATACAGTGGCAGACATTCTCAGCCGTCCTGACAGAAAGAAATGTAGCAGAGAAATAATAATAATCGCGCAAATCACTACCGAAGTAACGGAAGATTTGAACAACATCCTCACGAACCTAGGTAGACTACAGGATGAAAACGAATATTGTGCAAAAATAAAAACAGCCACAAAAAACGGGATAAAGATATAGAATTATACTACACTGAGCGATGTATTATACATTAAACATCACAAATAGCAAAGAGCCATAATCCCCACCAAAAGTTTGGAGATCCTCATACTACCCAAACTTTTATCGGTGTAACAGGAAACAGCTAAAATACTGCGATACGTGCCAAAGGAACAAAATTTATACCCAAGGCATGTTCGCAGAAATGCAAAACATCCTACCAGAAAACCCTGGAGACCTAGTGTCTCTAGACTACTATGGACCCCTACCCGCAGCAAAATATGGAAATGAATACAAACTAGCCGTAATTGACGTTTTTTTTAAACTAACGGAAATCTATCCATTGAAAAACGCCACGACGGAAGCAACCTGGAAAAACCTCACCAAAGATTACTTCCCAAAATATGGAAAACCCAAGGCCATATTATCAGACCAGGGAACACAATTCACAGCTAAGAAATGGAATGATCTATTAAAGACGCCGGCATACAGAAAATCATGACATCAATTCGACACCCACAAGTAAATCCCGTCGAGAGAACCAACACAGAGCTCTCCCGATTATTCTGGACTCTCCTACCCAATAAGTACAACGCTTGGTACGTCGCGATACCAAAGGTCGAAGAATGCGGGAGTCACGCCCAAAAGACCATGGGATAACCTCGTAATAAACGAAAAAGAAACGTCAATCCACGAAAATCTAATAATGTTCTCCAAAGGCAACATGAAAAGAGCCCGAAACAAAAGGGCCAGGAAATTCAACGACAAATATAAGCTCCAAGAACTCCAAATAAATGATTGGGTACTTGCAAGGGCCCTAAATGTCTCGAACCCCACGGCAAAAATAACGGCGAAATTCCTGCCTTTGTATGAAAGACCGTATCGGATAAGAAAACGCATCTTACGTCATCTTATAAAAGAAAGCATCTTACGTCATCGAAAATATAGAGAACGGCCGAGAAAGAGGAATGTACCATACTAGCGATCTCAGACCATATTACCGGCAGATAGATCAAAGAGAGGATCCATAGAAATACAGATAAGTATCCTCCATACTCAAAGAATGGGTAAAATTTTCCACCATCGAAACCCCCCTAAAAAAAATAAGCGAGGGGAGATAAACCGTTCCCCAAAAGTAGACCAGATAAAAGCTCAGTCAAACACGCAGCTCCAAACCAGCAACATGAAGAGTGAGCAGACTCAAACCAACGAGAGCAACGCCTCCGAGAGCCGAAAAATTACCCCAGGAGTATACCAACCCGGGGTACGCCAAGACCGGGACCGCCGTCAGCGTGGAGCAAGACCCCGCAACACACAAACCCAGATGGAGCCATTGTATTTCAACAACAATCTCATGTGACCCACGTACAATACATACATCCACGGTCGCACCCATAGCGGTACACTTATGTACCACCACAGAAAGAAAAAAAAATGATAATGTACAACATAGACAAAAAAAAATCTCAAATAAATACGAAAAATAATTTAAAAATCAAAATGGTATCAAACAAATTTTGAGGCAACATTTTGCCACGAGGCAAAATACACTAATAAGTCACATGTTAAGAATGCGTTAAGAATATATCCACTAACAAAAAGCCGTCGTCCAATGATTATACTCGAGCCGCCCGGTAAATCTCACGAATTATCAGGAAAAGCCACGTATGAGGATAAGCAAAGGCGGCAGGGTAGGAAAGTCCATCAAATACCCAATGGAAACAGCCTCGTAGTCTCAAATATAAATCATTTCGAGAACCTTGTATTATAAGAAATTGAGTGTTAAGCTCCGTACAGGCGAGGCCCACTCACAGTGCGAATATTAGAGTTACAATTAAACAGATAAACCGGAAATTATTTCGCATACGTAGCATTAAGAAATCGCGTAAAAGTAAGCGCGTCAATCCTTTCTCGTATCGAATTGAGCGTTGAGCTCCGTACGCTTGACATCAGCTCACCGTGCGAATATTAAAATCAGATCACAAAAATCGGAAATTATTTTGCATACGTAATTTTAAGAAATCGTGTAAAAACAGAAGCGACAACCCACTATTATCAATTGAGTGTTGAGCTCCGTACGCAGGATACCAGATCGTCGTGCGAATATTAAAATCAGACCCAGTGCCGCGAATTGAATAATTGTACATTATTTCGCCATTGTTCCTTCTTCACGTGAGACCACTCACCGAAGTAGTAAAAATGTTCAAACGTAAGCAACGAGCTGCGAGCAATGACCGCTACGAGCTCGAGCTACGACTTGCTGGAATTTGCAAGCGATGGTAATTATGAAATTCATTGCGACATTCGATTTAGGTGATAGGAGTGAATAACTGCTTTGCCTAAATCAGTCAAAAGTTTAACATCAACCTGAACGGTTGATGACGGGTCGTACTTGCCCGAAATATCAGATTCTATTAGTAGATTCAAACGAGAGAGAATGGTTCCTCGTACGGGCTTCACAACGATTCTTTGTAATACTCTTTTATTGACTTTTGAATAGACAACGGACAGTTGTCGTTGTCTATAATAAATACTACCATTTTATATAAATTCGTGTTTACACTAATTACTCAAAATCAATCTCCTAATCGGCAAACGATCCCAAAAATAATATTAGGTGTACAAATAAGTTTCCGCCGTTTTACAAAAGATGGCGCCACCAGTAAGTTATTGTTAAAATTGTCAGATGTAAACGTCATTAGCGTAAGGTTGGACATCAGGCAACAACATAACCTTAAAATATTAGTGATTTTTTATCAGTATAATATATTCTTTTGTGTGCGAAAATGTCGAGTTTGGAGCCGAATAAGCGTCATTTGCGGGAACTTTTGATTTACTTCTTCAATTTGAAGAAATCTGCAGCTGAGGCGTATCGATTGCTTGTTGAAGCATATGGTGAGGCTGCCTTAAGTGAGAGAATTTGTCGTGAGTGGTTTCAAAAGTTTAAGAACGGTGAATTTGACATCGAAGACAAAGAACGTAGTGGAAGGCCGAAAGTGTACGAAGATGCGGAATTAGAAGCATTATTGGATCAAGATTCGTGCCAAACGCAAGAAGAACTTGCACTTACATTAGGAGTGACTCAACAAGCAATTTCACATCGGTTGAAGTCATTGGGAATGATTCAAAAACAAGGAAATTGGGTTCCATATGAACTGACGCCGAGAAACGTTGAACGCCGATTTTTTACATGTGAAATGCTATTTGCCAGGCATAAACGAAAGGATTTTCTGCACCGTATAGTCACATGAAAAATGGATCCACTATGATAATCCAAAAAGGAAGAAATCATGGGGACCACCTGCCATGCTTCAACATCTACAGCTAAGCCAAATATTCATGGAAAAAAACTCTTGTTGTGTATTTGGTGGGATCAGCTTGGCGTCGTGTATTATGAGTTGCTCAAACCGAACGAAACCATTACTGGAGCTGTCTACCGAACACAATTGATGAGATTGAGTCGAGCACTCAAGGAAAAGCGAGCCCACTACTACTCCAGACACGACAAAGTTATTCTCCTGCATGATAATGCTCGTCCACATGTTGCGGCGCCGGTCGAAACCTATTTGTAAACACTCAATTGGGAAGTTTTACCTCACCCACCGTATTCACCAGACATTGCTCCTTCTGATTTCCACTTGTTTCGGTTGATGGCGCATGATCTATGTGAGCAACACTTCACATCATATAAAGATACCAAAAATTGGGTCGATTCGTGGATAGCCTTAAAAGATGAAGCATTCTTCCGACGCGGTATCCGTATGCTACCAGAAAGATGGGAAAAAGTAGTGGCAAGCGATAGACAATAATTCGGATAAAACATTAGGTACCGTCCTTTCACAATAAATTCCCAATTTTTATTAAAAACGGCGGAAACTTATTTGTACACCTAATAACTTTTTAATATTATACCGAATACCGAATAATCCAATTACGCGGTACCGGCATAACACCAGGATTGAACCGGAAATGACTCCACGTAGGTAAAATTAAGAGATCGCATGAAACAAACGCGCTAACTCTGATTTCCGACAACTATACCACATATCCACTTACCTCGACCCAATTTCTACAGATTAAAGAATTGCCCTTCAACAACAAAAAGACCGACGATAAAAGTGTGATAAAACGCACGTCTACCACGGACACCTGCGAAATCATAACCAACCTGAGGTCTCTCAAACAAAAAAACTTAATAATAAGACAGTTAAGCATAAATACAACTGAACGGAAAAATCCAAAGGAAAAACGTGCCCGATCCAGGCCAGAGCACGAACCATTTCTGAGCCTACAGCCTCCTTAAATTTCATTCCCACTGGTATGGGACAGGACCCCGCTCAGGAAAAATAAAGCCGAAGCGAATTTGGCCAAAACCCACTAACACATACGCGAATAAACACGACACTCTTCTAAAACAAATAAACCGATAAAACGACCAAAATCGCGAAACGTTACGGTATATTACATTGGTGTTTCTAGTTATCATCATCAGCATCGCCATCTTTATATCCAAATGGTAGTGATAACCTATGTGTAATATGGCGACGTTTACAACATACGACACGACTTGGTTTGTACATTGTACGGGTGATGATATTGTGAAGGGGCGTTCTTTGAATTGGCGTGAATTTTAAATGAAGTGAAGTAGGACTAAGAGATGCCATTTCTAATTTGATAAGTTTGCTTATTGAGTTAAAATTAATTATTTCCGAGTTTTTATAATATAAACTTATCCCTTTCACTTCACAAATAGCGTCCACCACCGTTTTGGGATCCTGGATAGTCGTAACCCTGTAACCATAAAATTTCGGACCCTCGAAGACGAACGAATTGATGTAAGCGTTCGGAACCACCGATACCAATTTGTTGGTCATGGCACCGTGGAGACTACCTACCGAGGGTTCCCAATCATCATCATCAGTACTCACGTAAATAACGGAGTCCGGGTCGTAATATAAAACCCGCCTGTCCAATAGCTCGAGGTAGCTATAAAGTTTTAGATGGGCCAAGGCTGTTGTAAAAGCAGTGTTAACCACACTTGTTATAGGACTGGGAACAATAACTTCGTTGCCAGATATCCAGTTTAATATAATAATAAATCGTCGTTAACCGTTAGCAGACGTTGAATTTCTTTCTCTTGTAAAGGCTGTAAACCTGAACGCATGCACTCCTACCATTTTCTCTAATAAGTTGCATTGTCTAAACAGACATTCTTAATTTACATTTATACAATATATGCACTTGTAATATCTATTTACAAGACGGTAAATACAAAACTTTTGCCATTTTTATACTAGACTGCATTGACAAAATACCCAAAGAACGAGTTCCAGAAGTGTTTTGGGGATTGGAAAAAGCGCTGGCATAAGTGTACAATATCTAATGGGGCCTATTTTGAATTGGATAACATTGTTGTAGACGAATAAATAAAAAAAATTCCAAAAAACGAAAATTTCCGTTATTTTTTTAACACACATCGTAGTCCGTCTTCTAACATGAATGATTCATTCAATGAAATGTATAGGATTACAAGTCAAGAGTAACGAGTCATAAATTAATTTCAAGTTTTTACTTCAGAACTGTAAATGTGAAAGTTTTAATGCTCTGTCTACGAGCATGTATATAATGCATATTTTGTATGACTCGAGAAAAAGTTAGTAAATCTGCCAGACCAGGTTTACGATACCAATCTGTTATAATGCTATAATTTTCCCTTATTAATAACAAATCCCGGAATTGTATATTATTATCGTTTTCTTTCTCAATAGTAAATTAGAGTGTTGGATGCTGAATATTAAAAATTGTTAAAGTTCGTCAATTTGATAAGAGAGCAAAGAAGAAATTACGTCGTCTCTGTGTCTTTTGAAAAAAATTAAATGCAATAAAGTTTTGACAAGCAACATTCTTCTCAATCAGACATAACTATGTGTTATAATATTGGAATTAATGGAAAGCCCATAGAAAGCACAGAAATTTGTATGTAAATTTTATTATCAAAAATAAAATAAGTAAAAAATGTAATTATCTCAGTTACTTTTTAAAATTCGACGATAACAGTGCCCTCTCTAAGCAAATACCTTTTTTCCAGACGATTTAAAACTAATTCTAAAAAAACATTTGTTCAAAGAGAGGCTACATCTAATGAAACTAAAATATATTAAGCAAGTAAAGTGACGTGCGTAACCAATGATTTCAAAGAAGAACTGTCATTCACATTAGAAATCAAACTCTTAATATACTTCATCAATATTTTATGAATAAAATCAACCCATTTTCTGTGTATTGGCCTCATTGGGATGTTTAGTTTATGTATTTTTGGTAAAGTGTATATTCACGCTTCATTTCGAACGACTCCATTGAATAATATGAGTACTCATTATACGGCGTATTATGAGAATCAAATACTGGGTGGAAACGGTTGTAAAGGGTGGTTAAATTTTAAGGGCCGATGTTGATTTTGAATAAAACACAAATTATTTAGGAAATTATTGTGAATTCTTTTTATTATGATAATATGGTATGGTTCAATTATGTATGGAACAAAATATCGGCCAAATGGCCGCCGCGACCTCGGCGGCACACCTCCATCCGATGGTCCAAATTTTCGATGACGCTTAGGCATAATTGAGGTTCTATGCCGTTAATGTGCCGAATTATCTCATCCTTTAGCTCTTGAATTGTTGCTGGCTTATCGACGTACACCTTTCCTTTCAAATAACCCCAAAGAAAGAAGTCCAACGGTGTCAAATCACATGATCTTGGCGGCCAATTGACATCGCCACCACGTGAGATAACACGGCCATTGAATTTGTCGCGCAAAAGAGCCATTGTTTCGTTAGCTGTGTGGCAAGTGGCACCGTCCTGTTGAAACCACATATCGCCCACATCCATATCTTCCAATTCGGGCCATAAAAAGTTCGTTATCATCTCACGATAGCGAACACCATTCACAGTAACTGCCTGACCGGCCTCATTTTGGAAAAAATACGGCCCGATGATGCCGCCAGCCCATAAACCGCACCAAACTGTCACTTTTTGTGGGTGCATTGGTTTTTCGACAATCACTCTTGGATTATGATTCGCCGAAATGCGGCAATTCTGCTTATTGACGAATCCACTGAGGTGAAAATGTGCCTCATCACTGAAGATGATTTTCTTCGAAAATTGATCATCCACTGTTGCCATTTCTTGCCACCATTCTGACCATTGACGACGTTTGGAATGGTCAAGAGGCTTCAGTTCTTGAGTCAATTGCACCTTATAAGCGTGTAAATGCAAGTCTATATGCATAATGTTCATCAACGACGAGCGTGAGAGGTGCAATTGTTGGGCACGACGACGAGTTGAGGTGGACGGCTCTTCAGCCACACTATCGCGAACAGCAGCAATATTTTCTGCAGTACGAGCTGTACGAGCATGCACTGGTGTTTTAATATCTCCTACAGACCCGGTTTGCTCAAATTTTTGCACGATTTTTCCGATTGTACGCACATTTGGACGACTAAATTGACCGAAAAAATCACGAAGTGCACGATATGCATTTTGATTTGAACGCCCATTTTCATAATAAGCCTGAATAACTTTAACGCGTTGCTCGATTGTGTATCTTTCCATGGTTCGAATTGAGTTAGTCTGAAATTGAGAAATGTCAAATGAAATGCAAAAAAAAACTTGACGTTTAGGTGTGGTTCACATTCAACATCGGCCCTTAAAATTTAACCACCCTTTATATAAAACGGAGTATGAACACCGCCGACGACACATTCCAAAAGTTACAGTCTACGAAAAAGCAATAAAAATGTTAAATAACGGTATTACGTTTCACACTATATCACCATATATAACGAACCACGTTATGAACGTTTTAAATGAATTATTCCGAAAAATAATCGTCGCCGGGCTCGAGTTGAACTCTGCGTGTCTTAAAGCAGTGGTGAAAATACTGTCGAATACTTTTACCGGAATTACACTCAGTGCGGATAAGTGGCGAGTGTTCAAAAGTGATTTGGGGCTGATGCCGAGATAATGTGTAATACCCGCATAGAGCACACAGCGCATTACGTACTTCTTACCGCATGTTACCATCACAGAGCTGTCTCCTTTGGTAAAATAAGCGATAGTCCTAATGAATAATACGAGAATCAAGAGGAATCTGTAGAATCGAAACGGAAACGCTTCCGAATATACTTTTTAAACATTATTCTGCAGCGGCAGACATTTGATATGCTCGTCGAAATAAGTAGAAGAGTTGATATTCATATGCAGACTCTAGACTGCTAAAGTGAAACAATTCAGCGGTATATACCAGGTCTATAACTATGAAACCGGAATTTGCCCATAGATGGCCCTAGCTGTCAATGTAGTTACCGTCAAACCGCGTCATTGGCGCCATTTCCTTGTTGACATCTCTGACAAAGATTTTCAACTTGATTTTCAAATTGAAGAAAACTGCTGCAGAATCGCATCGAATGCTTGTCGAAGCTTACGGTGAGCATGCTCTTGGTAAATCACAGTGCTTTGAGTGGTTTAAAAAATTTTAAAGTGGCGATTTTGAGGTGAGAAACGAAGAACGTGGAAGACCACCGAAAAAGTTCGAAGACAGCGAATTGCAAGCATTGTTGGATGAGGATGACGCTCAAACGCAACAATAACTCGCGGATCAATTAAATGTGACACAAGAAGCCGTCTCCATACGTTTCAAAGCCATAGGATAGATCCAGAAGATGGGAAAATGGGTTCCACATGAACTGAATGAAAGACAGCAGGAAAACCGAAAAACCACTTGCGAAATGCTGCTCGCCAGGTACAAAAGAAAGTCATTTCTCCATCGAATTGTGACTGGCGATGAAAAGTGGATATATTTTGAGAATCCTAAGCGTAAAAGATCATGGGTAACTCCAGGCGAACCATCGACATCGATTGCAAGGCCAAATCGCTATGGACGGAAGACAATGCTCTGTGTCTGGTGGGATCAGAGGGGTGTGATCTATTATGACCTGCTAAAACCGGGCGAAACCGTTAATACTGAACGCTACCGACAACAAATGATCGATTTGAATCAAGCTTTGCGTGAAAAACGACCAGAATATCAAAAAAGGCAACACAAAGTGATTTTGCTTCATGATAATGCACCATCACACACAGCAAAACTGGTCAAGAAAACGATTGAGGCGTTTAGTTGGGAAATACTTACTTTATTTGCATCGATGGGACACGCACTTCCTGAGCAGCGCTTTACTTCTTACGAAAATGTACGAAAATGGCTCGATGACTGGTTTGCCTCAAAAGAGCAACAGTTTTTTTGGCATCCACAAATTGTCAGACAGGTGGGAAAAATGTATAGCTAGCGATCGGCAATACTTCGAATAAAATATTTTTTATCATTTTCATACAATAAACGTGTATTTTCTATACGAAAATTCCGGTTTCATATTTATAGACCTGGTAAACAAGGTGGTATCGTATGTCCGCGAAAAGTTAGGTGTGAGTGAACGCAATAATTCTCCATGGGCGCAGCTATTTGTGAAAAAGACACAGTTGTAGATAATTGTATATAGCGTACATTTCGCTCGCATTATTATAAAGTATACACTAAGGACAGTCAGAGAGAGAGAGAGAGAGAGAGAGAGAGAGAGAGAGAGAGAGAGAGAGAGAGAGAGAGAGAGAGAGAGAGAGAGAGAGAGAGAGAGAGAGAGAGAGAGAGAGAGAGAGAGAGAGAGAGAGAGAGAGAGAGAGAGAGAGAGAGAGAGAGAGAGAGAGAGAGAGAGAGAGAGAGGGAGAGAGAGAGAGAGAGAGAGAGTGCGAGAGAGAAAGTTTGTTCTCTTCAGTATTGAATTATATTCTAGGTGAAGCAACAAAATTGATAAAAAAGTGTTTTTAAGTAACTTTTACAGACGATAAAGTGATTTTTTTATGTTGGAGGGACCCTTTTTTTTCAAACTTGAAAAAAATGAATTCATGATTATTATCACTTTTTCTTGGTTCACCCAGAAGAAAAATATATGATAATTGAAAAACTTTTTCGTTTTTTTTGCTTTAGACAAGAATGACGAACGGCATCTTTCCGGCCAATTGAAAACTACAGTGGTAAGGCGCTCACGGAAAGGGCTCATTGCTCTGCAGTTTATTATCATATCTATTTAAAATAAAATATTTTTACACTTCAAATACATAAGAAAATATACCCCAAACTTCGCTGGGGTGAGTGGTTTTTTCGCTTTCAAAAAAATCCTCGAACAAAGCTATTTTTGGATCTTTTAAAGCAGTATCCCCCTTTAAGGGGTTATATGCAATTGCAAGGCCAAAAAAGTCGTTTTTTTTACGAATTTTTTCTGAAAAGGGATTTTATTTGAAAATACAAAAGGATTAATAAATGTAGTGGTAGCTTTCAAAAATATATCGGCATTTCTCATTTTCAAAAATTATGGTTTACGCTGCTCTTGTAGACGATCTCCTGGAGGTCCTCCAAAAGAGGTGTCTGGCGGTGAGCACAATATCTCCGGTTTGGATTATCTAAAATAAAAAAGCAAAAAGATTCTATTATTCGATAAACAAACCTAGGTATTCATGGAAGGAATAATTGAAATTTTTATTTTTGTCAAAATGGCGACTACAAAAAGAAAAATTCCAGTTCTCGACCAAAATTTTTTCGTTGAACTGTTTAAAAAATATATAAATAATCATCGGAAATCTTATTTATTTGATCAATACCTGAAGAATATACCTGAAAAGTTTGTGTTAAAATTGCAGACCGATCAATTGAGCCGTTTTTGAGGAATCGTGCTCACCGACTTTGAAAACACCGTTTTGAGGAAAAACTCGTTCAAAGTTTACGCGTACTTTGTAACGCTCCGAGCGTCCTTACAAATATGCATGTACCTCCAAGAATATTTGCCGGATCGATTTGAAATTTTTAGAGAATATACTCAAATATATGTACATTCCGAAAATGCAATAAACAATCGATTTTATGAAATTTCCGACTGCGTATAACTCCTTAAATATAGCACAGTGGCTCAGCTGGTGGAGCTAGCTTTGCTGGATATCAAAGTGTTTCGCGTACAATTTTAATTGCTCGCAATGCAGGAGGCTTCGATGCACATTATATTCTACATTATCTTGTTATTTAATAGTTCTCTAGCGTTCTGCTGCGCATGAGTTGGCTGCTTACTGCAAGCAAGCGTGGGCGAGCTCTCGCTACAGCTACGTGGCGACAGCACCTAACGCGACTGTAAAACTGCACGGAAGAAGCGTACCACGGGATAGCTCACTGCGTGCACGTGCTCTACGACAGCGTCGATGGCAACGGCTGGTTTTGAAAACGTAGCTATCTTCACTTGCGACAATTTGGGCACTGGTACGGTTTCACCTCGTGCAGTGTATGTGCTCAGCTCGACAGTTTTCAGTGTTTGTTATGAGGGACGAAGGAAATCTGATTATGAGGATTTCAACGGAATTTCAACTTTGTCTAGCATGAAGAAAATACAACATTTGAAAGTAACTTGTTGTGTTTATGATTTGAACGATGCAAAGATTTATTTAACGTGATAAAACAAAGAATAACAAGACAAGATGAGTGAAATAAGAGTACTGTTGAGAAATCCGTCCAGATGCTATGGCAATGGTCGCTGCGTAGCAGCTCACTGTGCCGTTGCCCTACTGCGCTCGACTGCCGTGCGGACAGCTGGGTGTCAGCACCTCACGTGCGCATCTCTCACGCGTAGGTACGACAATCGAGCTTCCATGTAGCGTTAGTGTCGCCACCGTCATTTTTAAAACGGTGGCCATCTTGAATTGTTATCCTCAACGTTAAGCTTGCAACAGGAGCTTCTACTTGTCTCGGATATTTCACACCCTCGTTCGGATCTTCTGAGCTTTCTGAGTTTCATCGGGTAAGGTGACGCATTGATAATTTTAGCGAATTCCCTCAGTATGGGTACGGTAATTACTCAAATCAGTGCATCCTTATTCGTCTCACCGCGTAGCGTGCTTCGCAGCTCGGGTTGCTTACACGCTCTCTCTGGATTTTATTAACACGGCACGCAATTAATATAATTGTATGTGCTTCTCACCTTAAAATCAGTGCTCAGTTTTATTTATATATTTTGTTTGTGGATTTATTGAGTGAATATAGACCACTTCTTTCTGTCAACTTCGTCTGTCTAGTTATTATCCACCTGTCACGAGTCACGACTCATTCTTTTCAATATATTACAGTCTAGAACATCAGAACATCAGAATTTACAAACAAGTACACAATGAGATTTTTGTAACTAGGTTGAGTTTGTAGTAAAGACAGACACTTTAACCGAGAGTTTGTGCGATGCTCTACGAGGCTATCGAACCGGTACAATGGCTGACTAGCTCGAAGACAGACTGTGGACAGAAATGGCCGAATTGTTTGTTTTCACCGAAGAGATACCGCACAAGTGAACGCGAACAGTCCGGGCGTTCTAGCTATGAAAAATTCCTCGCAACAATGAGAAGTCCATTGCGATGGCGAAAGAGTTCTAAGAGAAGCTTTCTATTTGAATAGCGAGAATGATGTGTATTTTCTTAAAGAACTGCCGCACTAGTATATTCGAATCGTCCGGGTGCAAATCGAACGATCCGAGAGACACTGTAAGAAATTGTGACGAGACCGATTGAATTTCGTTGCGCACTACCGAAGAATTACCGGGAACTTGAACCGTGAAGCGTACACTTAGAAATCGAAGTTATCTCGGAGAAGACCGGAATAGTATTAACTATTCCGTCGAAGACCTTGATAGAAGTCCTTTTTGATGGAGAAACCGGAGAAAGCCCGAGTAAAGTAGGGCGGAGGACGGCAGTGACCGAACGTCGAGAAAGATCGGCTAGACGTTTGCCCATTAACTTATAGCGTCTCGAGGACTCTCAGAAAACTATAGACTCTTCTGAACAGTACTTAACCAGTGATAAGCCAGTCACAAAGAACAGCTATACTCGTAAACTACAGAGAACATCGGACCAACAGGGTGGCCGATTTATCTGAAGACATTAAAATATTTCGAAAACTGCGCATCGGATCAAAAAAAGTTCTCAATAAAATTTGTTCGCCTAGGAGAGGTTCATCTAATGATACCAAAGTAGACCCCTCACCCCTACGCCCCGAGGTGGGGGTGGAGGCAACTTTGAAATCGTAAATGGGAACCCCGATTTTTTATTGCAGACTCGGATTCCCCATAAAAAAATATGTAACGTTTATCAGAAACATTTTTTTTCGATTCGTGATAGGTGGCGCTGTAATCGCAAGAAATCTGATTTTTGCGAATATCTCGAGAAATTACACATCGGATCGAAAAAAGAAAAAAGACATGTTTAATTTTTCAACAAGCTATTCAGCGATACGAAACTCGATCCACCCTCTCCCCCATCCCTACCCCTTGGGGTAGGGGTGGGAATGCCACTCTCAGGGCTCCTCTTCTTTGTACCGCGGCTATACGTTTCCTTCGGTTTCCGCTTCCAGTGCGTCCGCCCAGATCTCTGCTCCATACAGGAGAATCGAGTGCGTCACCGACATTAGCAGCCGGCGTTTGCTGGTCATTGGTCCTCTCACGTTCGCCATGAGACAGCTCAGCGCTGCTACCATAGTCGCTGCTTTGTCTGTCGCTTTCCTGATGTGTTCCGAGAAGGTTAGTTTGGTGTCCAGGGTGATGCCGAGATACCTCACTGCGTGCTTCGTTTCCACTTCTTCGTTTCCGACGCGCATGCGCAGTATGTTCGGGATCCTATTCCGAGTGAGAACTACTATCTCCGTCTTCTGCGTGGCTAGGCTGAGGCCGTGGTCCCCCATCCATTGGTGCGTCCGCCTCATGACCTGGTTAAGACGCCTTTGTGCCGCTTCGGGGTTTCTTGCTGTGATGACCGCGGCGACGTCGTCGGCGTATCCTGTCAGGTACGTGTCGTCTGGCATTTCCATCCGTAGAATTCCATCGTACGAGATGTTCCAGAGATCTGGCCCGAGGATCGATCCCTGGGCTGCGACTGAGGTGATGACTTTCCTCTGTTGTCCTTCTCGTGTGTCGTAGAGCAGTACTCGGTCCTTCAAGTAGTCGTCCACCATCGCGAGGAGGTACGCTGGTACCTGGAAATGTACCTTTAGTGCCCGCATCATGTCGCACCATCTTGCTGAATTAAAGGCATTCTTCACGTCGAGTGTAACCAATACCACGATCTCTCGGGAGTAATTGTTGCTCTCCCGCGTTGCCTCAACTGTCCTCATGACCTCTTGAACTGCGTCTACCGTGGATCGTCCTTTCCTGAAACCGAATTGTCTATCGGACAGGTCACCTGCTTTCCGTTTTGCTGTATGTAGTCGCGGCTTGATCATCCTCACCAGCAATTTCCCGGCCGTGTCCAGCATGCACAGTGGCCTGTAGGCTGACGGGGAGTTAGGGTCTCCTTTGCCTTTGCTGATTAACACCAGACGCTGCGGCTTCCAGCGTTTGGGAAAAACTTCGCTCTTCAAGCAGCAGTTGTACATGTCGAGGAGCAGTTTCGGGTGGGCGTCTGCCACCGCCTTCAACACTTCTGCCGGTACGCCGTCGGGACCTGAGGCCTTTTTGTTCTGCAGTGAATTGACCGCGTCCATCAGCTCCTTCTTATTAAATAACGTAATGTCCTCAATCCTGATGTCGAGGTCCTCCTCGGTCCTCGGTGGGTGAGTCGGGAATAGGGTATCTACGATGTTTTTCATCCTATTCGGGTTCATGCTCTCTCCTTCCGAGAAAGCTTCTAGTTTCCGCGTCACTATCCTGTAGCCCAATCCCCACGGGTCTTTATTTACGTCCTGTATAATAGAATTCTAGCGCTCCGTCTTGCTGCGGCCAATTTGACGCTGTAGGATCTTCTTGGCACCTTTGTATTGAGCCGCGATGACCGCTGCCTCGACAGGATTCCTTCTTCGAAATCAGGTTGCTTTCCTTCGCAGTCGGAGGCATCGTTTTCGCTGATCGGCGATCTCGTCGGTCTACCAGTACGCTGCCTGCTTGTTTGCTGGTCGCTGCTTTCTCGGCATCGATGCTCTGCACGCTTGCAGGACTAGCTGCATCGTTTCGTCCACTAATTCTTCTGCACTTGGGTTTTCAATGTGCATCGAGATTCTCCGTCCGTTGAGTATCGCTATACGCAGTTTCCTCTCGTCCATTTTGGCTACGTTCCATCTTGGCGGTAGGTCCCTGCTGATCCTTGGTGCGTTTCCTCCTTCAAATAATTCGAACGTGATGTATTGGTGGTCGCTGCCTGTGAAGTCTTCAATCACCGTCCATTTTCTCACACATGGCACTGCGCGTTCCGATGCAAACGAAATGTCCGGTATCGTTCCCCTGTAGCCTGGTCGTCGGAAAGTCGCAGTTGAACCGGTGTTGAGCACTGTGAGGCTTAGTCGTGAAACCATTTCCATTACTCGTCTGCCTCTGCCATCCGGATGCGGCATACCCCATTCGATCGCTCGCGCATTAAAATCTCCAGCCACGATGATTTTTCCTTCCATGTCCCGTAGTTTGTCTTCCAGGCTGTTGAGCTTCTCTTTAAAATTTGAGTTGCTCGATGCCTTCAGTGTGAAGAAGGCGTGAAGTAGCAGCTCACGTAGTAAACGTCCCTCTGTTTAATCCAGACAAAGCCGTTTCCCTTTCCGTGATCTTCTACTCCACCTTTTCCGGGATTTAAGACCCAAATGGCTGCAGTGCCCAGGTTGTCCGCGTACCAGCTCGTATTCACTTTATCACGATATTGTTCACTGATAATAATCACATCACATTTTTTTCGCGCACCAGTTGTGTCAGGAGGTCGTCGGCTGTCTTGCTCCTGTTCAGATTTCCTTGAAGTACCCTTGTCATTTCGGGGTCCTGTTCTTAGCACTTTCCAACGTTCTCCGAAAAGCAGCACATTTCCCTGTTCCCGGCCCGTGGGACGATTGCGCTTTGTCCGCGCACAAAACACACCGCGCTTCTCTATCGCACTTAGCGCCTTTATGACCGGTTTCACCACACTTATAACACAGTTTACTTCTATCCGGACCACTACAGTTTTTGGCTTGATGCCCATACCCTAAGCACCTGAAGCACCGCATTACAAATATCCGTTTCCGAATTCTACAGTTGACCCAGCCAACTTTGATCTTGCTCTTTTGGATGAGTTCTGTTGCCTTTATTTCATCCATCTCGATAAGAGCGATTTTCTAGCCCCTGTAAATCGTTTTTGGCACTCGGACTTCAACATTATCTACTTGTCCCGGGTACTCGCGTGCCAAGGCGTCGGCACATCTTCTTCAATTGCTCCGTCGAGGTCTCTAATCTCGAGGGTCATCTTCGGGATGAGTTCGGTGACTTTGCCCGTATTTCCTAGTGCATCTCTCAAGGCCTTGGTGAATACGTCCTTGTTCTTCTGGTTGTTGCCTAGCTTCAGCAGAATTTCACCCTTGTGAGTCTGACGGATGGCTTTGATGTCCGTCTCCGTGTCTGCAGGGTTCACTTTGGCGCGGATGTCCTTCAGTATCTCTGCGTAGGTTTTCCCTGTCTTCGACAACAACAACAACAACAACAACAACAACAACAACAACAACAATAATGATAATAATAATAATAATAATAATAATAATAATAATAATAATAATAATAATAATAATAATAATAATAATAATAATAATAATAATAATAATAATAATAATAATAATAATAATAATAATAATAATAATAATAATAATAATAATAATAATAATAATAATAATAATAATAATAATAATAATAATAATAATAATAATAATAATAATAATAATAATAATAATAATAATAATAATAATAATAATAATAATAATAATAATAATAATAATAATAATAATAATAATAATAATAATAATAATAATAATAATAATAATCTCACTAAACATCACAGAGTTGATGCCCACTATAATAAACTACCAGCCCCTGCAAGTTATTAATATAGCAGGAGTACCCACTCCAAGTATAATCATCAGAGGAACCACAGGAAAAGAGGTCCACGACCTCATTTGAAAGGAAGTGGAACGCCTACTACGCACCAATCCCAACGATGAAGAAGCAAGCTATGGTCCCGCCATCGCAGCCCTCTTCATCGGAGAAATAATATTGTTAATATTAACGAGCAGCTACCTCCTATTGAATCTAGCCTCCGTCTTGTACATACTATTTTCTTCAAAGGTATAGGAGGATCGGTCCCCTGCCTACAGTTACCAGCGGGCCGAACCACCCTTTTTGGATATTCGGTGTAGCGAAGTTGTAGAAAACGTACCCTCGCGCCCACGACTGACTACACAAATTTTCCCTCCCACGGAAACCAATGATATTTATAACACGCCCCTTCGGCCGTGACCTATTACGTCGATGCCTAGTTGGCCGGAAAATTTAACGGGTAGCCCAGGTCCCGGTGTGGCACAAAGTCCCCGTGTCTCCGCCCCCTCACCGCCTCAAATAGCCAACTCAACCAGACTGATGCTAGCCTCCAAGAAGGGTCGGTGGACCCACGACCTATGGAAATGTCGGTCCTTTTGACCCCTCCTACTATTTAAGGGAAGAAAAAGAGAGTGTAAAGAAGGAAAAAAATGGGTCCCTAACCTGTAGAGGGGTCTACATATATATATACAGGGTGGCCGATTTATCTGAAGACATTGACATATTCCGAAAGCTACGCATCAGATCAAAAAAAGTTCTAAATAAAATTTGTCCGCCTGGAAGGGGGTCATCCAATGATACCAAAGTCGACCCCTCATCGCTACCCCCTGGGGTGGAGGTGGGGGCAACTTTGAAATCGTAAATGGGAACCCTTATTTTTTATCGCAGATTTGGATTCCCCATAAAAAAATAAGTAACTTTTATCTCAAACATTTTTTTTCGATTCATGACAGATGGTACTGTAATCGCAAGAAATCTGATTTTTGCGAATATCCCGAGAAATTACACATCGGATCGAAAAAAGAAAAAAGACATGTTTCATTTTTCAAAAAGTTATTCAGCGATAGGAAACTCGATCGACCCTCCCCCTTTTTGAAAAATGAAACATGGCTTTTATCTTTTTTTGATCGGATGTGTGATTTTTCGAGATATTCGCAAAAATCAGGTTTCTTAGGATTACAGCGACATCACGAATCGAAAAAAAATGTTTCAGATAAAAGTAACTTATTTTTTTATGGGGAATCCGAACCTGCAATAAGAAATAGGGGTTCCCATTTACAATTTCAAAGTTGCCCTCACCCCCACCCCAGGGGATAGGGGTGACGGATCGACTTTGGTATACACCCAAAAAAATCTTGACGAACTCCGAGACCACATTATGTTTCCTGCGGAGCGAACCGCTATCCTTAACTCCATCGCGTGGGGAATAGCTGGACAGCCCACTCTCACACAAGGAGGATCAATCTCCAATTTACTAGATGACCATTCTATTTAAAAAATCATTGAGTCAACGTGGAATAAAACGTGGGGATACTTATTGGTATTCGGAAATATAAAGGCGGGTTTATTCGCACTGTTATTAGTATGCCAAATAATAAAATTTATTTTTGACACCCTTATACACGGATGTTCGTTGCACACTATATATGGATGGTCTCTTTACCTAGTAGGAGCCTTATGAGATTCAGTTACATATATTTTACTACATTTGAATAGACGACCCCATGAACGACCAAATTAACGAGAAACCAAGGTATAATACCCCCTTCAGGAAGACCTGAACAGTATTTCAGCGGAAATACGATCCCCAGACCCGAACCACGTGATCGAGAATTCTACGAGTTTGCTTGTAGTAACCCCGCGGCAGACCCTTACGTTACAGCCGTACCAAGTTTTCCAGCAGACTACTCCCCCCCTCAATATTACCCACACCTCAGTAAAAGACAGACGGTGCATCCGTTGTCATTCGTCGGGGCCCCCAAGGGTGCCCCCACGAATATATTCCCTTGCCTACGAATATATTCCAACCCATTCTCTCTCCGAAATATCGACGACAAACGACCAAGAACCAACCACTTCAACAGAAACCACTTCGATTTACCCCTCATGTTATTTTATTTACTCTCTCTCTCGTATGTTTTAAATATATACATATATTTAAGTTTTGGTATGAATAAGTGCAAGTGCGCATGAAATACATTAAAGTCCATGGATAAATAAAATTTAACAACAAGCCTTGATAATTTTTCTTTTTGTGTGTGTGAATACATGAAGAGAACTAATATCACAATAGAGTAACGATAACATACTAACATTGATCAATAAAGAATTTCATAATAAATAATCATAAGCGTGTGGTTATTAACGAATAATTGTAATAAATTACTATAAGAAAGCCAGTGATCACAACTATACTAACCACCTTAGCCACCACCATGTCTCAATGGATTTATGAAGGGAACACAAAGCATCGTCATGAGGAACAACAACCAGAGCACAACGACCCGAAATAACCGGCATTGCCCATACGATTATATTTCTTCAGACTCCGACGAACTATACCTGGAGCAGAAAAAATTTACTGCTACTGGCGGATCAGGTTATGGTTGGATCTTGCCAGAAAAACGTTTGATTTATACGTCCCCCCCCCCCCCCCCCCGAGTCGAGAGACGTCGACTTTTCTACTCTCAAGTCCTGGACACATCAACTCCGAGACAAACCTTTCGAAGACAAATCGTTGGGAAATATTTATAACCAATTGCATCTCGACATACTGGTCCCAATCGGGCAAGATATAACCCTAATACCTTTACCGGGCCTAAATGGATGGCCGGTTTCCTCCGATGTGCCACAGTGTGGAGCGACGCACGACCCAAGGGCAGAAGACTCCACATCAGTACGAACCGCAGAGCGATCCCTGATGCGTTCAACTTGCAAATCCTAACGCACTATTGGCAACCAGATGTCGAAGGCCAAAGAGGCATTTGGGTCCCTCCCGAATAGAGAAGCCTCACCCAGAAAAAAAAGTCCTCATGCATCCAGACTGTAATCTCCAGAGCACCAGGGAAAATCGAATTAGGAGGTGTACCATACTTATGGATCGGTAAAGCACTTGCCCCTGTTACGCAACGCCCTTTCGGAATCCAATATGAAGCAATCCGGGAAAAGGAATCTAACCCAACGGATCTTCAGGGAAATACACCCCCGCCCTTGAATCTCTCGAATCCCTTACTCGGAGAATCTTCCGAAAATGTTTTGCCTCCAGTTACTCAACTTGCACATTGCGCAACGATCACGTCAAATACCCCTCCGCCTTATTACTCATTGTCAGTCCCACCTCCTTCCATTTCCAAAGCATGGAAAACCGAAAGCCTTAGCAGTGTTGATATCGAACCGACGGTATCTCCTAACAACGATACGACAGAGCCCAGAAACCCTTTAACACCGCTAGAAACGATGGACACAGAGGAAGATTCCAACAGTCACTAGGCGCAGGACCAAGTTAACTACATTTTTTAACCCAAGAAGACCAGTCTCTAGCTCTACAGCTATGTCTCTAATACCTACCCTTCCTATTTCCAAAACCCCACGTAGTATAGAACAGATTACGATCCAAAGCATGGTGGACTACTTGTTGGAAAGCGACTCTACATTACGCCACCAACCACACGCCCACACCGGCGATATTCACTCTCTTATCAACACGTCGTGTGACTATTCAAAAACGCTAGAATGGAACACTGGTACCACTTTCGCTATACAAATGGTAAATATGAAAAAAATGTATAAGCAAAAGAATAATGCAAGGAAAACTTCTCCCAACACTAAATACTCACGTAAGTATATCTATTTTGAGCTGAAATTATATAACCATACATTTAAATATAAGTAGTATGTGTACACCTTTGCTCCATCCCACTCCTATCCACACTCCTTCCCTCACCACCCGACTACCCCCACCACCCCACTTTTCCACCGTCGCACTACCTACTCTGCTTAACCAGTGTCGGTAACGTGGAGATGGTAAAGTGAGGTGGTGTGGGTACTCTGGTCAACAGGAAAGACTAGAGATAAGAGCGGGATGGAGCAAAGGTGTACACATACTTGAAAAAAGGAAAAAAATTAGGTACTTACCTCTGTTGTTGTTGACGTCCACCTTCCTTCGACGGCGATTTTAAACTCTTGTCTCTCACTATCTCACTCACACAAACACACACATACACGCTCGCGCGCGCGTTGACACTTTCATAACCGAGCATCGTCTGCTTCAGGAAGCTCGGGGTTCTCGAAGCCCTCGTCCACGTCGCCGCCATCGAACCCGATGTCTATTTCAGCACTGAGGACTACAAAAATCCGCTAGCGTAACGAGGATACATTGCGAAAAATAGGTTTTTGACTGCGCGATCACGAAGTTGAAGACAGACTGAATGCTCAGGATGCTGCTGGTTAGTATCACGGGGTTTGAAGTTAGCAAACCGCCCTCTGAATCATAACTAAGGTGTCCAGCGCTCTGAATGCAGCGACAACGGTTTTGCACGTATGTACCGCTTTGCGCTGTGCTCCTCGCGAAGCGCTTGCTCTGCAGTAAAAGGCGCAGAATATGATACCGTACCACGAGGGACCTCAATTATAATTTATATATAATTATAAAATAAGAGGCACAGTAAGACGATGTATTTGTTTTTAATTGATAAATATTTTATTTAAATCACTTTACAGATATTTACCGTCGTATGCAACATCCCTGCAAACAACGTAATCTTCGCTCGGAGACTCCTCCGCCGTAAAATTTATTTTTATCACTGTCTGATCGTCGAGAGGCAATCGCATTGTAATATTCACGCACTAATCTGTCGTTTTTCATCACATTACTTCGTAGTCGTGCGAGATGTTGCGGTATAACCGGTGGTAGCCCGTAGCTATCAAAATACATTCCTTTTCCATGATGGTTAACGTACATAGCGATCCAATGCTCTCCAGGTCCGTCGTGGTTATTCGTGTTAACTACGAGTCCGGCAGGTAACGACCATACACGAGGAATTCTGTCAGCCGGGTATACGCCAACGGTTGAAAGTGTTAGATAATACAGACTCTCGTAAATTTGTCTAGTGTTCATGCTAAACACATAGTCAATGATTAAATGATGACCGATACGCTTTGAAAGACGTATATATATGCAAAATTTATTTCACAGCATCGTCGATCGTGTCACGACTACATGATGAAGATTTCTCCTCTTTCTTATTCTCTTCCTCTTCGTCTGCTGACCAAACATCCATGTATGATTCTCCTTCAAACGAGTGCTCGCGAAGCCAATTTTTTTATTTGGAAAGCCTGGCGCATTGTACAATGCGAAGACGCTGTATTGTTTATCATAGCGTGTCTGAAGCATTTTCGCAAAGATTTCGGCATAAATGTGTACGATGGGGCGCCCTCCTCATCCTCCAGGTTGGAAATTTCACGACTCGTGATATCGCAAAGAAGTATAGTTTTCTCGTGACCGCGAGTATAGATACATCTTGATTTTCGCGAAATTTCACGCAAGTTAGCGTATGCCTGTTTACAGCTCACATCGCCCTCGCACCATTCCAGACCGTGAAAATATTTCGAGAGAAAATTATTCTGGCTTCTCGAATGCTGTGGTAACTCGGCAAAGTGTCACGGTGGTGCGACGATCCAATGAGCAGAGTACGGTCTATCCACTGCCACCATGGCGATTTCTTTCGGAATAAATTCCCAGTCTTTACCACGCATTCCCTGTATATCCACGACGATATCCATTTTCACTTCTAATTCGTACAGATGCTCGAGTTCGACTGATTAGTTACTCACAGACACGCTTCTACGTCTCTTAACACGAAATGATTTTATGCCGACATCAGCACATTTTTCGCTTATCCGGTAAAATCCACCATTACTTGCCGAGAGGCATCAATTTCAAGGACATTATCATATTCCACGTAGACTACAAAATTTATCGTTGAAGCAAGCGCATCCTCAAATCGTACCTCTATTCTCACACTACCATGCGTTATTAAATTCCAATGTGTATTGCTGTTCGCCGAAAGATCGGGTGTCAAATCAAAAGCAAACAGACAGTATCCATCGCGATAATTATCGCGATCGATCGAATTACCGTAGTTCAAGAAATGTATTCCAGTTCCCGAAAACAACGTTCGGAAAGCATCCACATATAGATGATTTTTCATGAAATCAGGTTGTAACGGCTTCGAAGGTATTTGAGCACCATCTACATACAACGAGAGATAATTTATCTTGTAATTTTGGAAATTGAATGGATTCATACTGAAGTCGCTGTTAAACGCTTTGTTATCGACAAAACCGATAATTATACGTTTGGCAATTGACCTAACACGATATTATCGATAGTCTCTCCATGAACACCAGAGTGTATTGAAACGGCTTTTACCTCGACTCTCGTAAGAGGATATTTATCCGTAGATTTTGCCAGAGGTCTAGCATGCGAGAGCAGCACACCAGGAGGTATTTTTGTTTTACAAACGAGAAGCGATGCCTCGAGAATCTTTAAGCCGCATTGACCATTCCTTGTATCCCCCACAAGACAAAGTGAATCTCTAGACCGCACCAACCGTAGTCGCATCTCGACGCCGTTTAATAGGAACCGCTCCTGATTGAATATATCGCAATGCAGATGACCGAGCAAGTCTACAGTTTTTTCGACATTTAAAAATTGTTTTATCTTCACAAGACCCGTATTTTCCGATGTTATATTATCCATTTTTCCAGGGGTATCGTCGTACCAGAGAACACTCGAGAGAAGCGAATTTTTTGCTGCTGGACCGTAATTCAAAAGTGTTTCTATGTACGCTCGATAAGCGTAGGCATTATTTGGAGGTGAAACTAATTTTTGATTCAGGTATACATCCACCTGATTAAACATAGAATGCAAGAGATTGTTTACAAGGCCGGCACTTACTTTCGATGCTGTACCTGCGGCATTTTCCGCAGTAGGAGATGTTATTTTCACTCTCAGACTAAGCATAGTATGCGCGAGATCGATATACTCATCACCCTGTCCAGGAATAACAAATTCAATCGGTGAAACATCTGTTAGCGAAGATATTGGTTTGTAATACACCCAATTGGAGCCTTCGATAGTAGTTTGCGTCGGTGGGAGTGAAAATAATTCAAGTTCCGATTTAAGACACTCGCACGAGTGCGCATGTAGAAAAGCCATCTTGTTTCAGCTATCCAAAAATATCTGCAACTGTTCGTTGACGAGTCTTCTTCTTCTTCTTATTGTTCTTATTATTGTTCTTCTTCTTTATTACTTTTCTCTTTATTACACTTTTATTTTTACGGGAGATACGTCGTGGTTTACGTTCGTCCGATGAATAAGGAGTTCGCGAAATTTTGCGCTTTTTATAACCAGACCCCCGCATGAGAGTGTCAATTTTTTTAGAGGCATTGAGTTTGAGATTACTGCCTGATTCTCTCGCTCTCTCGCAAATAGCATCTTTCACAGCTATATTTCTATCGAGGATATCACCGGCTACGTTTACATCAGGGTACAATGCCTCTTTACCAACTGCTTTAGCGCCCTTCTTTAAAAGTGGTAACACTCGACGAAACAGGCCCCCGAGAAAGCTGCCGATACCGTGTCCTCATTGATTAGGTGTTCCGATATAAACATGGCTAATACGGCCGTACCCGCGACGGTCCCATCCGTGCTGCACACTGTCAATATCATCCATAGCGATGTAATCAATCGTGGGACCTTTTAAAATGTAGTGTCACAGTCAACGTTCCCTGCTCGAATGATATAGAATCCCCAAATTCGTCTCTTATATCGATCTCGATAGTGTTTAAATTATTGCGCAAGAGAGGTATATATCGTGGCGTTGAAAACGATTTAATTTTTATCGAACCATACTGACAGTTATCAGTATCAGAAGGGACAACTCGTAAGAGGGGTGTTTGTACATAGCCTGTAATATAGCTCTCGCAGATATCTGTGTATAGAAACATGCTGCCTGGTATAGCACTGGTGAGAGATGCTGGCCTCGACCTTGTGTATTCGCAATGCGGCTCTATCATTACAGACCTACAAACCTCTTCCGAGAATCCTAAGAGCCTCGCGATAGCGGGTGATACGCGAAAGTCATGGTACCGCAGATCGTCGCATACGCGGGCCACTTCAATCTGCCCGCTCGGAAGCGATTTAAAGCGCAAATGACCGGCCACGTGAGGTAGCTTATTTATACTCTCCAAAAGAGCGTCTATAGAGCGATATACACCAGGTGGAACTTGGTCTCTATCAGAGCGTCTCCGTGTTAAAAGATTTAAACCCGATAAATCATAATCACTTTCCTCAAAAGTGACGAGATTTCCTACAGTAGGAACATGTAAAAGAGTCATCGGATAAGCAATTTCCACAAGAGGAACAGACCATTCTCCGTGCAAACGTGTCTGACGCGGTAGTTTTGTAATAAATTTTGTCGTCGTATTATTGGGAAAATACTGCATACTACTGTTGCTCGGTAGTACGACAAAAAAAGAGCTATCCTTGGAGCTCATATTTATCAGGGACGGTGATTCCGTGCGTTCTTCCTCTTTGTCCTCTTCTTCTTCTCTTTCGTCTTCTCAGATAACGGGGGTACTCGCGATAATTCTGCCTCGTAGAAAATACCGTCGATAGTCTCGTTATTCAGATCGTGTAAAATATACACGAATGGTTCTCGATTCATTGATATTCGTTGAATCTTGAATAATTCGAAACTCCAACCACGCTCATATCCTTTCACGAAAGCTGCTTTAGCTGTACTGATACGTACCAAGTCACCGACGCTGTATTTAGGCTTTTTAATTTTTTTCGCATTACGCTCGTAACGCCGTGCTAAATTATCTCGGGCTATAGAGGCGTTTTCGAGGGTTACTTCGCTCGGGGGAATACGCGTTCCGCTGTGTCTAGTGTGATTATAAGCATATACAAATTTTTGTAAAACATCGATGTAACGCTTATTTCGCGTGTATGTAAAGTAGCGCCACATTCGCTCTTTTATTGTTCGATTAAAGCATTCGGCAATCGAGGCTTTTATATCAGGGTTACGAGCAGCGCGAAAATCGATATTCTTTTTCTTGAGAATTTGCTGAAACGGAGTGCCGATAAATTCTTTGCCTCGATCAGTTTGCAATTGCTGCGGGTGACGATTGTTACTGCGTGCGAGTATGCGTGTGAGACCGCGGGCCACACTTGCACTCGTTTTGTCACGCAAGGCCTCGACCCACGCGTATTTGCTCAACACGTCGATAACAACAAGCAGATATGCGTACCCATCGTTGTACGTGGCTATCGAGCGAAGATCAGCTAAATCAGCCTCCCATACATGGTCTATATTACTCACGTTGTACATACGACGGGGAAATCGTCGTCGCACAAGACGATGCATGTTATATGAATCCTGTTTCTCGAGCCATGGTAAAATATTTTTTCGCGCTACTCTTCGATCCACCAGGGCCAAATTTTTTGCTCGAGAATAGGAGGCAGGATGAGTGGTGTCATAATAGATTTTTTGAAGAATTTTCATAATTTTAACGGTGACCAGTTAAATGGATTCTTTTTCTTTTTCTTTTCTAACGGTGCGCGAGATCGATATTCTACTTGCGCGATGTTTTGCAATTGTTCGTCCTCTTCTTCATCCCCCTCCTACCCTCGATGATGTCGTTTTCAGCCGTGAGCATTAAATCTCTGTTTGAGTGTGCGGTCTCGGCCTCGTTGTTGTTGCTACTGTTGCTGCTGTTGCTGCTGCTACTATCGCTTTCGCGTGGTAAAATAAGACGCCGCTGCGGTGTCGAGGATGATGTAGGTGTAGGCTCGTGTAGTAACTCGGGATTGCCGATAAATTCGCGTGGCATCTGTAACGCTCGCAGGAGTTTGGCAAAATGAGATCGTCCGATGGGTTTCTCGCGTTTTCTAGCTCGCATAGCATCGTTGACAAGATCAACGATAGTGGAATCTAAAATTCTTCTACCGTCTATGGAAATAACACCATTACGATCCCATGTCATTTTTTTACCAACGGCGCTGCGATGCAAATTGCGAAGCAACGATATTGCTTTAGATTAAAATTTTTTTGGTACGCTATCGATAATAAGTGTGTCATTGAGTCGAGATTTAACTTTGTTCATTAAAACGTCGTCGGATTTATTCTCGTGACTATCGAGTATTGCTATTTATCGTTTTGATGAAATATTCGGTACTGCATTATCGTACTCAACCATATGAAGATAACGCTGTAAAACCTGCTGATACGCTGAAAGCAAAAAAGTAAATACTTTTATGGTTGAATTCGCGATATACAAAATTTTAGAATATACAAAATTTTAAAATTTCGCGAATTCAACAGTAAAACTATATACTTTTTTGCGTTATAAAGGGTGATTTTTTAAGAGCTTGAGAACTTTTTTTTAAAAAAAAACGCATAAAATTTGCAAAATCTCATCGGTTCTTTATTTGAAACGTTAGATTGGTCCATGACATTTACTTTTTGAAGATAATTTCATTTAAATGTTGACCGCGGCTGCGTCTTAGGTGGTCCATTCGGAAAGTCCAATTTTGGGCAACTTTTTCGAGCATTTCGGCCGGAATAGCCCGAATTTCTTCGGAAATGTTGTCTTCCAAAACTGGAATAGTTGCTGGCTTATTTCTGTAGACTTTAGACTTGACGTAGCCCCACAAAAAATAGTCTAAAGGCGTCAAATCGCATGATCTTGGTGGCCAACTTACCGGGCCATTTCTTGAGATGAATTGTTCTCCGAAGTTTTCGCTCAAAATGGCCATAGAATCGCGAGCTGTGTGGCATGTAGCGCCATCTTGTTGAAACCACATGTCAACTAAGTTCAGTTCTTCCATTTTTGGCAACAAAAAGTTTGTTAGCATCGAACGATAGCGATCGCCATTCACCGTAACGTTGCGTCCAACAGCATCTTTGAAAAAATACGGTCCAATGATTCCACCAGCGTACAAACCACACCAAACAGTGCATTTTTCGGGATGCATGGGCAGTTCTTGAACGGCTTCTGGTTGCTCTTCACTCCAAATGCGGCAATTTTGCCTATTTACGTAGCCATTCAACCAGAAATGAGCCTCATCGCTGAACAAAATTTGTCGATAAAAAAGCGGATTTTCTGCCAACTTTTCTAGGGCCCATTCACTGAAAATTCGACGTTGTGGCAGATCGTTCGGCTTCAGTTGTTGCAGGAGCTGTATTTTATACGGTTTTACACCAAGATCTTTGCGTAAAATCTTCCATGTCGTCGAATAACACAAACCCAATTGCTGCGAACGGCGACGAATCGACATTTCACGGTCTTCAGCAACACTCTCAGAAACAGACGCAATATTCTCTTCTGTACGCACTGTACGCATTCGTGTGGTTGGTTTAATGTCCAATAAAGTAAACTGAGTGCGAAACTTGGTCACAATCGCATTAATTGTTTGCTCACTTGGTCGATTATGTAGACCATAAATCGGACGTAAATCGCGAAACACTTTTCGAACCGAACACTGATTTTTGTAATAAAATTCAATTATTTGCAAGCGTTGCTCGTTAGTAAGTCTATTCATTATGAAATGTCAAAGCATACTGAGCATCTTTCTCTTTGACACCTTGTCTGAAATCCCGCGTGATCTGTCAAATACTAATGCATGAAAATCCTAACCTCAAAAAAATCACCCTTTACTAATTAGCGTATTTCACAATTCGCGATATTCAAAAATAATCTTTTTGTCTAATTTCATGTATCATATTTACTGTGTACAATACATTTAAAAATATATATATATATTGATTTATTATGTATAAAACCGTTGTCGGCTCGTTCTTTTTATGCTGCTATTCGTAGCAGTAGCTGCTCTCTCTGTACCGTTCCCTTTTGTTCTGACTTTCTCATCGTTGATTCTTTTTGTCCCGTCTTTCTTATCGAGTGTTTCCTTTTGTTCTGACATTCTCGTGCTACATCCGTGGATATAATATTGCTGTTTAGAATTTGATGATTCGTAAAATTTGCACATAGAGATTAATGCATAGTGAAATAAAAATATTGCTTTATTTGTGAGAAATATAAAAACTATCGTTATTCAATTTACATACGGCGTAAACACCAGCTTATACCGAGGGACCGCGCCTCATCAGGTAGTGCAGGCGCGCTGCGTCTTATCAGCTCGTTAAGGCCGCGAAATCAGCTGATGCCGCGGGGTCGCCGCCGCCACCGCCGCCGTCGCGGTATAAGCTTATTTAAGGGTCAGCTGATTGATTTTGATAGACACTCATCGATATGGATACACGTTGGAAACATCCATGGACAGCTGTGATAAGCGGTCATACGGGTTGTGGTAAAAGATATTTTGTAAAAAAATTCTTTAAATACATGCGCGAAATGACGGATGTCCCGTTCGAGCGTATACTTTTTTATTATTCAGAGTGGCAGTCTGGGTATTCAGAGTACGGTGATAAAATCGACTTTCACGAGGGTTTACCGCAAGCAGCAGACTATTCGAATGATACAAGACCTAAACTTGTGGTCATTGACGATCTAATGCGGGAGGCATCCAACAATACTGTGGTCGATATTTTCACCAAGGGTAGCCATCATAAAAACCTTGGTGTGATTTTCATCACGCAAAATCTCTTCCATCAGGGTCACGGGCAACGCGATATCTCCTTAAACGCTAATTATATCGTTGTCTTCAAAAATCCGCGGGATCGCGCGCAAATGCAGCACCTCGCCCGTCAGGTATGTCCCGAACATCCGCGATTTTTGCAGGAGGTATATTTCGATGCAACGGCTGCACCGCACGGCTATCTATTATTTGACTTGAAACAATCGACGCCTGATAATTGTCGATTTCGCGCCTGTATATTTTCCGATGACCAATACCATTACGTTTACGTGCCTCAAAAAGCAATAAAAGTTTGCGATGCGACGCGCGATGTACCAGTAATGCGCTTGTAATGGCGTTGCGCGGACCTCTCGATAAAAAGCAAATAATTATATTGCAAGCGCTGTGTTATCTGAAGCAAGAGCAACGACGTGCAATTTTGCTCAAAGCAGATGTAGCGCTCGTACGCTGTATATGCGAGTGTACTTGAAACGCTTTACAGGGAAACGTGAGTCTGAACAACGTGCAAAAGAATCATCTTCGGAGGCACGCGACAATTCTTCGACGGCTAGCCGCCAAAAGAGGAAATTGGAGCGGTAAGAGGAAGGTCATCGTCGAGCACTGTGTCGGATTTCTCAAGTTGCTTCTTGTGCCTGTCTTAGCCTACACGAGCCATGGAATATGCCAGAAAGATGGTACTTATACCTCATGATTGCATACATCGTCTCGCTAGACTCGCCACTACTGCTGCTAGTACTAAAGGGTGATTTTTTAAGAGCTTGAGAACTTTTTTAAAAAAAAAAACGCATAAAATTTGCAAAATCTCATCGGTTCTTTATTTGAAACGTTAGATTGGTCCATGACATTTACTTTTTGAAGATAATTTCATTTAAATGTTGACCGCGGCTGCGTCTTAGGTGGTCCATTCGGAAAGTCCAATTTTGGGCAACTTTTTCGAGCATTTCGGCCGGAATAGCCCGAATTTCTTCGGAAATGTTGTCTTCCAAAACTGGAATAGTTGCTGGCTTATTTCTGTAGACTTTAGACTTGACGTAGCCCCACAAAAAATAGTCTAAAGGCGTCAAATCGCATGATCTTGGTGGCCAACTTACCGGGCCATTTCTTGAGATGAATTGTTCTCCGAAGTTTTCGCTCAAAATGGCCATAGAATCGCGAGCTGTGTGGCATGTAGCGCCATCTTGTTGAAACCACATGTCAACTAAGTTCAGTTCTTCCATTTTTGGCAACAAAAAGTTTGTTAGCATCGAACGATAGCGATCGCCATTCACCGTAACGTTGCGTCCAACAGCATCTTTGAAAAAATACGGTCCAATGATTCCACCAGCGTACAAACCACACCAAACAGTGCATTTTTCGGGATGCATGGGCAGTTCTTGAACGGCTTCTGGTTGATCTTCACTCCAAATGCGGCAATTTTGCCTATTTACGTAGCCATTCAACCAGAAATGAGCCTCATCGCTGAACAAAATTTGTCGATAAAAAAGCGGATTTTCTGCCAACTTTTCTAGGGCCCATTCACTGAAAATTCGACGTTGTGGCAGATCGTTCGGCTTCAGTTGTTGCAGGAGCTGTATTTTATACGGTTTTACACCAAGATCTTTGCGTAAAATCTTCCATGTCGTCGAATAACACAAACCCAATTGCTGCGAACGGCGACGAATCGACATTTCACGGTCTTCAGCAACACTCTCAGAAACAGACGCAATATTCTCTTCTGTACGCACTGTACGCATTCGTGTGGTTGGTTTAATGTCCAATAAAGTAAACTGAGTGCGAAACTTGGTCACAATCGCATTAATTGTTTGCTCACTTGGTCGATTATGTAGACCATAAATCGGACGTAAATCGCGAAACACTTTTCGAACCGAACACTGATTTTTGTAATAAAATTCAATTATTTGCAAGCGTTGCTCGTTAGTAAGTCTATTCATTATGAAATGTCAAAGCATACTGAGCATCTTTCTCTTTGACACCTTGTCTGAAATCCCGCGTGATCTGTCAAATACTAATGCATGAAAATCCTAACCTCAAAAAAATCACCCTTTACTAATTAGCGTATTTCACAATTCGCGATATTCAAAAATAATCTTTTTGTCTAATTTCATGTATCATATTTACTGTGTACAATACATTTAAAAATATATATATATATTGATTTATTATGTATAAAACCGTTGTCGGCTCGTTCTTTTTATGCTGCTATTCGTAGCAGTAGCTGCTCTCTCTGTACCGTTCCCTTTTGTTCTGACTTTCTCATCGTTGATTCTTTTTGTCCCGTCTTTCTTATCGAGTGTTTCCTTTTGTTCTGACATTCTCGTGCTACATCCGTGGATATAATATTGCTGTTTAGAATTTGATGATTCGTAAAATTTGCACATAGAGATTAATGCATAGTGAAATAAAAATATTGCTTTATTTGTGAGAAATATAAAAACTATCGTTATTCAATTTACATACGGCGTAAACACCAGCTTATACCGAGGGACCGCGCCTCATCAGGTAGTGCAGGCGCGCTGCGTCTTATCAGCTCGTTAAGGCCGCGAAATCAGCTGATGCCGCGGGGTCGCCGCCGCCACCGCCGCCGTCGCGGTATAAGCTTATTTAAGGGTCAGCTGATTGATTTTGATAGACACTCATCGATATGGATACACGTTGGAAACATCCATGGACAGCTGTGATAAGCGGTCATACGGGTTGTGGTAAAAGATATTTTGTAAAAAAATTCTTTAAATACATGCGCGAAATGACGGATGTCCCGTTCGAGCGTATACTTTTTTATTATTCAGAGTGGCAGTCTGGGTATTCAGAGTACGGTGATAAAATCGACTTTCACGAGGGTTTACCGCAAGCAGCAGACTATTCGAATGATACAAGACCTAAACTTGTGGTCATTGACGATCTAATGCGGGAGGCATCCAACAATACTGTGGTCGATATTTTCACCAAGGGTAGCCATCATAAAAACCTTGGTGTGATTTTCATCACGCAAAATCTCTTCCATCAGGGTCACGGGCAACGCGATATCTCCTTAAACGCTAATTATATCGTTGTCTTCAAAAATCCGCGGGATCGCGCGCAAATGCAGCACCTCGCCCGTCAGGTATGTCCCGAACATCCGCGATTTTTGCAGGAGGTATATTTCGATGCAACGGCTGCACCGCACGGCTATCTATTATTTGACTTGAAACAATCGACGCCTGATAATTGTCGATTTCGCGCCTGTATATTTTCCGATGACCAATACCATTACGTTTACGTGCCTCAAAAAGCAATAAAAGTTTGCGATGCGACGCGCGATGTACCAGTAATGCGCTTGTAATGGCGTTGCGCGGACCTCTCGATAAAAAGCAAATAATTATATTGCAAGCGCTGTGTTATCTGAAGCAAGAGCAACGACGTGCAATTTTGCTCAAAGCAGATGTAGCGCTCGTACGCTGTATATGCGAGTGTACTTGAAACGCTTTACAGGGAAACGTGAGTCTGAACAACGTGCAAAAGAATCATCTTCGGAGGCACGCGACAATTCTTCGACGGCTAGCCGCCAAAAGAGGAAATTGGAGCGGTAAGAGGAAGGTCATCGTCGAGCACTGTGTCGGATTTCTCAAGTTGCTTCTTGTGCCTGTCTTAGCCTACACGAGCCATGGAATATGCCAGAAAGATGGTACTTATACCTCATGATTGCATACATCGTCTCGCTAGACTCGCCACTACTGCTGCTAGTACTAAAGGGTGATTTTTTAAGAGCTTGAGAACTTTTTTTAAAAAAAAAACGCATAAAATTTGCAAAATCTCATCGGTTCTTTATTTGAAACGTTAGATTGGTCCATGACATTTACTTTTTGAAGATAATTTCATTTAAATGTTGACCGCGGCTGCGTCTTAGGTGGTCCATTCGGAAAGTCCAATTTTGGGCAACTTTTTCGAGCATTTCGGCCGGAATAGCCCGAATTTCTTCGGAAATGTTGTCTTCCAAAACTGGAATAGTTGCTGGCTTATTTCTGTAGACTTTAGACTTGACGTAGCCCCACAAAAAATAGTCTAAAGGCGTCAAATCGCATGATCTTGGTGGCCAACTTACCGGGCCATTTCTTGAGATGAATTGTTCTCCGAAGTTTTCGCTCAAAATGGCCATAGAATCGCGAGCTGTGTGGCATGTAGCGCCATCTTGTTGAAACCACATGTCAACTAAGTTCAGTTCTTCCATTTTTGGCAACAAAAAGTTTGTTAGCATCGAACGATAGCGATCGCCATTCACCGTAACGTTGCGTCCAACAGCATCTTTGAAAAAATACGGTCCAATGATTCCACCAGCGTACAAACCACACCAAACAGTGCATTTTTCGGGATGCATGGGCAGTTCTTGAACGGCTTCTGGTTGATCTTCACTCCAAATGCGGCAATTTTGCCTATTTACGTAGCCATTCAACCAGAAATGAGCCTCATCGCTGAACAAAATTTGTCGATAAAAAAGCGGATTTTCTGCCAACTTTTCTAGGGCCCATTCGCGGTCAACATTTAAATGAAATTATCTTCAAAAAGTAAATGTCATGGACCAATCTAACGTTTCAAATAAAGAACCGATGAGATTTTGCAAATTTTATGCGTTTTTTTTTAAAAAAAAGTTCTCAAGCTCTTAAAAAATCACCCTTTACTACTACTACTAATGCAGGCCCGTTGCCCTCCGTACAGACTACCGGTACGCCATTATCGCGCCTCGACTCTCAGCTGAGTGAAATTCTAAACTCTCATTCGTATAAGAGCGAGAGAGAGAAATAGATAGCGTACCAGCAGGTTTTACAGCGTTATCTTCATATGGTCTAGTACGATAATGCAGTACCGAATATTTCATCAAAACGAAAAATAGCAATACTCGATAGTCACGAGGATAAATCCGACGACGTTTCAATGAACAAAGTTAAATCTCGACTCAATGACACACTTATTATCGATAGCGTACCAAAAAAATTTTAATCTAAAGCAATATCGTTGCTTCGCAATTTGCATCGCAGCGCCGTTGGTAAAAAAATGACATGGGATCGTAATGGTGTTATTTCCATAGACGGTAGAAGAATTTTAGATTCCACTATCGTTGATCTTGTCAACGATGCTATGCGAGCTAGAAAACGCGAGAAACCCATCGGACGATCTCATTTTGCCAAACTCCTGCGAGCGTTACAGATGCCACGCGAATTTATCGGCAATCCCGAGTTACTACACGAGCCTACACCTACATCATCCTCGACACCGCAGCGGCGTCTCATTTTACCACGCGAAAGCGATAGTAGCAGCAGCAACAGCAGCAACAGTAGCAACAACAACGAGGCCGAGACCGCACACTCAAACAGAGATTTAATGCTCACGGCTGAAAACGACATCATCGAGGGTAGGAGGGGGATGAAGAAGAGGACGAACAATTGCAAAACATCGCGCAAGTAGAATATCGATCTCGCGCACCGTTAGAAAAGAAAAAGAAAAAGAATCCATTTAACTGGTCATCGTTAAAATTATGAAAATTCTTCAAAAAATCTATTATGACACCACTCATCTTGCGTCCTATTCTCGAGCAAAAAATTTGGCCCTGGTGGATCGAAGAGTAGCGCGAAAAAATATTTTACCATAGCTTGAGACACAGGATTCATGTAACATGCATCGTCTTGTGCGACGACGATTTCCCCGTCGTATGTACAACGTGAGTAATATAGACGATGTATGGGAGGCTGATTTAGCTGATCTTCGCTCGATAGCCACGTACAACGATGGGTACGCATATCTGCTTGTTGCTATCGACGTGTTGAGCAAATACGCGTGGGTCTAGGCCTTGCGCGACAAAACGAGTGCAAGTGTGGCCCGCGGTCTCACACGCATACTCGCACGCAGTAACAATCGTCGCCCGCAGCAATTGCAAACTGATCGAGGCAAAGAATTTATCGGCACTCCGTTTCAGCAAATTCTCAAGAAAAAGAATATCGATTTTCGCGCTGCTCGTAACCCTGATATAAAAGCCTCGATTGCCGAATGCTTTAATCGAACAATAAAAGAGCGAATGTGGCGCTACTTTACATACACGCGAAATAAGCGTTACATCGATGTTTTACAAAAATTTTTATATGCTTATAATCACACTAGACACAGCGGAACGCGTATTCTTCCAAGTGAAGTAACCCTCGAAAACGCCTCTATAGCCCGAGACAATTTAGCACGGCGTTACGAGCGTAATGCCAAAAAGATTAAAAAGCCTAAATACAGCGTCGGTGACTTGAGACGTATCAGTACAGCTAAAGCAGCTTTCGTGAAAGGATATGAGTGTGATTGGAGTTTCGAATTATTCAAGATTCAACGAATATCAATGAATGGAGAATCATTCGTGTATATTTTACACGATCTGAATAACGAGACTATCGACGGTATTTTCTACGAGGCAGAATTATCGCGAGTACGAGTACCTCCGTCATCTGAGAAGACGAAGGAGAAGAAAAAGAGGACAAAGAGGAAGAACGCACGGAATCACCGTCCCTGATAAATATGAGCTCCAAGGATAGCTCTTTTTTTGTCGTACTACCGAGCAACAGTAGTATGCAGTATTTTCCGAATAATACGACGACAAAATTTATTACAAAATTACCGCGTCAGACACGTTTGCACGGAGAATGGTCTGTTTCTTTTGTGGAAATTGCTTATCCGATGACTCTTTTACTTGTTCCTACTGTAGGAAATCTCGTAATTTTTGAGGATGGTGATTATGATTTATCGGGCTTAAAACTTTTAACACGGAGACGCTCTGATAGAGACCAAGTTCCACCTGGTGTATTTCGCTCTATAGACGCTCTTTTGGAGAGTATAAATAAGCTACCTCACGTGGCCGGTCATTTGCGCTTTAAATCGCTTCCGAGCGGGCAGATCGAAGTGACCCGCATATGCGACGATCTACGATACTATGACTTTCGCGTATCACACGCTATCGCGAGACTCTTAGGATTCTCGGAAGAGGTTTGTAGGTCTGTAATGATAGAGCCGCATTGCGAAAACACAAGGTCGAGGCCAGCATCTCTCACCAGTGCTATACCAGGCAGCATGTTTCTATACACAGATATCTGCGAGAGCTATATTATAGGCGATGTACAAACACCCCTCTTACGAGTTGTCCCTTCTGATACTGATGACTGTCAGTATGGTTCGATAAAAATTAAATCGTTTTCAACGCCACGATATATACCTCTCTTGCGCAATAATTTAAACACTATCGGGATCGATATAACAGACGAATTTGGGGATCCTATATCATTCGAGCAGGGAACGTTGACTGTGACACTACATTTTAAAAGGTCCCACGATTGATTACATCGCTATGGATGATATTGACAGTGTGCAGCACGGATGGGACCGTCGCGGGTACGGCCGTATTAGCCATGTTTATATCGGAACACCTAATCAACGAGGACACGGTATCGGCAGCTTTCTCGGGGGCCTGTTTCGTCGAGTGTTACCACTTTTAAAGAAGGGCGCTAAAGCAGTTGGTAAAGAGGCATTGCACCCTGATGTAAACGTAGCCGGTGATATCCTCGATAGAAATATAGCTGTGAAAGATGCTATTCGCGAGAGAGCGAGAGAATCAGGCAGTAATCTCAAAGTCAATGCCTCTGAAAAAATTGACACTCTCATGCGGGGGTCTGGTTATAAAAAGCGCAAAATTTCGCGAACTCCTTATTCATCGGACGAACGTAAACCACGACGTATCTCCCGTAAAAATAAAAGTGTAATAAAGAGAAAAGTAATAAAGAAGAAGAACAATAATAAGAACAATAAGAAGAAGAAGAAGACTCGTCAACGAACAGTTGCAGATATTTTTGGATAGCTGAAACAAGATGGCTTTTCTACATGCGCAATCGTGCGAGTGTCTTAAATCGGAACTTAAATTATTTTCACTCCCACCGACGCAAACTACTATCGAAGGCTCCAATTGGGTGTATTACAAACCAATATCTTCGCTAACAGATGTTTCACCGATTGAATTTGTTATTCCTGGACAGGGTGATGAGTATATCGATCTCGCGCATACTATGCTTAGTCTGAGAGTGAAAATAACATTTCCTACTGCAGAAAATGCCGCGGGTACAGCATCGAAAGTAAGTGCCGGCCCTGTAAACAATCTCTTGCATTCTATGTTTAATCAGGTGGATGTATACCTGAATCAAAAATTAGTTTCACCTCCAAATAATGCCTACGCTTATCGAGCGTACATTGAAACACTTTTGAATTACGGTCCAGCAGCAAAAAATTCGCATCTCACGAGTGTTCTCTGGTACGACGATACCCCTGGAAAAATGGATGATATAACATCGGAAAATACGGGTCTTGTGAAGAGAAAACAATTTTTAAATGTTGAAAAAACTATAGACTTGCTCGGTAATCTGCATTGCGATATATTCAATCAGGAGCGGTTCCTATCAAACGGCGTCGAGATGCGACTACGGTTGGTGCGATCTAGAGATTCATTTTGTCTTGTGGGGGATACAAAGAATGGTCAATGCGGCTGAAAGATTCTCGAGGCATCGCTTCTCGTTCGTAGAACAAAAGTAGCTCCTGGTGTGCTGCTCTCGCATGCTAGAACTCTGGCAAAATCTACGGCTAAATATCCTCTTACGAGAGTCGAGGTAAAAGCCGTTTCAATACACTCTGGTGTTCATGGAGAGACTATCGATAATATCGTGTTAGGTCAATTGCCGAAACGTATAATTATCGGTTTTGTCGATAAGAAAGCGTTTAACGGCAACTTCAGTATGAATCCATTCACATTCAAAAATTACAAGATAAATTATCTCTCGTTGTATGTAGATGGTGCTCAAATACCTTCGAAACCGTTACAACCTGATTTCATGAAAAATCATCTATATGTGGATGATTTTCAAACGTTGTTTTCGGGAACTGGAATACATTTCTTGAACGACGGTAATTCGATCGATCGGGATAATTATCGCGATGGATACTGTCTGTTTGCTTTTGATTTGACACCCGATCTTTCGGCGAACAGCAATACACATTGGAATTTAATAAAGCACGGTAGTGTGAGAATAGAGGTACGATTTAAGGATGCGCTTGCTTCAACGATAAATTGTGTAGTCTACGCGGAATATGATAATGTCCTTGAAATTGATGCCTCTCGGCAAGTAATGGTGGATTTTTCCGGATAAGCGAAAAATGTGCTGATGTCGGCATAAAATTATTTCGTGTTAAGAGACGTAGAAGCGTGTCTGTGAGTAACTAATCAGTCGAACTCGAGCATCTGTATGGATTAGACGTGAAAATGGATATCGTCGTGGATATACAGGGAATGCATGGTAAAGACTCGGAATTTATTCCGAAAGAAATCGCCGTGGTAGCAGTGGATAGACCGTACTCTGCTCATTGGATCGTCGCACCGCCGTGTCACTTTGCCGAATTACTACAGCATTCGAGAAGCCAGAATAATTTTCTCTCGAAATATTTTTACGGTCTGGAATGGTACGAGGGCGATGTGAGCTGTAAACAGGCATACGTTAACTTGCGTGAAATTTCGCGAAAATCAAGATGTATCTATACTCGCGGTCACGAGAAGGCTATCCTTCTTTGCGATATCACCAGTCGTGAAATTTCCAACCTGGGGGATGTGGAGAGTGCCCCATCGTACACATTTATGCCGAAATCTTTGCGAAAATGCTTCAGACACGCTATCATAAACGATACAGCGTCTTCGCATTGTGCAATGCGCCAGGCTTTCCAAATAAAAAATTGGCTTCGCGAGCACCCGTTTAAAGGAGAATCATACATGGATGTTTGATCAGCAGATGAAGAGGAAGAGAATAAGAAACAGGAGAAATCTTCATCATGTAGTTGTGACACGATCGACGATGCTGTGAAATAAATTTTGCATATATATACGTCTTTCAAAGCGTATCGGTCATCATTTAATCATTGACTATGTGTTCAGCATGAACACTAGACAAATCTACGAGAGTCTGCAGTATCTACCACTTGCAACAGTTGGCGTATACCCGGCTGACAGAATTCCTCGCGTATGGTCGTTACGTGCCGGACTCGTAGTTAACACGGATAACCACGACGGACCTGGAGAGCATTGGATCGCCATGTACGTTACCCATCATGGAAAAGGAATGTACTTTGATAGCTACGGGCTACCACTGGTTATACCGCAACATTTCGCACGACTACGAAGAAACTGCAAGTTCTATCGGTACGGCCTCAAGCAGCTACAGAGTAATACGTCGGATGTGTGTGGACAATTTTGCATCGTATTCCTACATCTTATGTCGTGCGGCTTCACCATGTCGCGATTTAATAATCTCTTTAGCGATAATGTAACGAAAAACGACAGATTAGTGCGTGAATATTACAATGCTTTTGCCTCTCGACGATCAGACAGTGATAAAAATAAATTTTACGGCGGAGGAGTCTCCAAGCGAAGATTACCGTGTTTGCAGGGATGTTGCATACGACGGTAAATATGTGTAAAGTGATTTAAATAAAATATTTATCAATTAAAAACAAAGACATCGTCTTACTGTGTCTCTTATTTTATAATTATATATAAATTATAATCGAGGTCCCTCGCGGTACGGTATCATATTCTGCGCCTTTTACTGCAGAGCAAGCGCTTTGCGAGGAGCACAGCGCAAAGCGGTACGCACGTGCAAAACCGCTGTCGCTGCATTCAGAGCGCTGGACACCTTAGTTATGATTCAGAGGGCGGTTTGCTATCTTCAAACCCCGTGATACCAACCAGCAGCCTCCTGAGCATTCAGTCTGTCTTCAACTTCGTGATCGCGCAGTCAAAAACGTATTTTTCGCAATGTATCCTCGTTACGAGGCTAGCGGGTTTTCGGAGTCCTCAGTGCCAAAATAGACATCGGGTACGATGGCGGCGACGTGGACGAGGGCTTCGAGAATCCCGAGCTTCCTGAAGCAGACGATGCTCGGTTATGAAAGTGTCGACGCGCGCGCGAGCGTGTGTGTGTGTGTTTGTGTGAGTGAGATAGTGAGAGACAAGAGTTTAAAATCGCCGTCGAAGGATGGTGGACGTCAACAACAACAGAGATAAGTACCTAATTTTTTTCGTTTTTTCAAGTATGTGTACACCTTTGCTCCATCCTGCTCTTATCTCTAGTCTTTCTTGTTCACCATAGTACCCACACCACTTCACTTTACCATCTCCACGTTATCGACACTGGTTAAGCAGAGTGGGTAGCACGACGGTGGAAAAGTGGGGTGTTGGGGGAAGGAGTGGGGATAGGAGTAGGATGGAGCACAGGTGTACACATACTACTCATATATATTTTAATTCATAATACACAGAAATGTTTCATTTATGTCTTTTCGCACTCTTAAAAAAAGGGGTGTTGCATTTTTTCCCAGAATAATAATAATAATAAAAATATAAAAAAAGAAATATATATATATATACATAAAATAAAATAAAATAAGGTATAAAAAAGGAGCAAAGAAAAAAAGTAATGATAGTCGTTAATCACACTATGATATCGCATATTAGTAATGCACATTATGTTTCACAGGCGCAATAGCTTACAAGTCACTCCTTCTGAGGGCCACCGTACCGCACTGGATATTTCAACGAAACACCTACATCTCCTCAGAGTAAAAGGAAGCATTCGTTTTTGTACTAGACGATCGACGAATCCTTATACCAAATCATATGGAGCTAACCATCATGAAGGGAAGACAATACGAGCATCCACACGAACGTCCATCATCATATGGACAAAATTTCAAGAACTTCACGAACGTCCATCATCATATGGACAAAATTTCAAGAACTTCACGAACATCCAGCATCATATGGACAAAATTCCATGAACTTCACGAACGCCAAGAACTTCAAAACGCTTAGAACGCCAAGAACTTCAAAACGCTTAGAACGCCAAGAACTTCAAAACGCTTAGAATGCCAAGAACTTCAGAATGCTGAGAACTCCAAGAACTCCAAGAATTTCATAAAATTCAAAAAGCAGCGTTCACGAGCCATTGAATCAACACCAAGTTCGTATGAGAAACCATACCTACATATTCTTACATACGTCAGTTGCTATTATTCAAATCAAGCTAACCACTCCTATGTGTGGTATAAGAAAAAGAGAAAAAAGGATATTTTAACCATGTCATTAGACATAAATAATATTTGAGTTGCAAAAAAAAAGAGAGAGCAAATTATCCAACGAAGTAAATATTTAGATAAAGATTACGAATTATAAGAAGAAGTAGATTTAAGAACACATAAACTGTAACCAGGAAGTCACGTTCGATATACACCGTTACTTAATCATAAGTAACTGTTTGAAAATCCGACTGATGTAGTTTGACAGATCTGTGAATATATTGAGAAAACACGAAACCTCACTGGAGACAGGGTGATAAATAAACCAGACACATAGTTGTTATATTGAGGAAGCGGTTTATTCTACCTTCCATCACTTGGTATACAACATAATAATTTGGAAAAATGTGAAAGTTAAGAGTAAATACAAAATTATATTAAATTTAGAAAGAATAAAAAACATGATATAAAAATGAATACACCAAAAACTCAGAGAATTGACAAATGTGAAAATAAATGAATCCAATTGAATTTGTGTTGAAAAACCAGCGCACAATTATATTAATTGTGCGCTATGTGCGCTTGAGCGTGAGCGTGACACAGTCAGCGCTGCAGAGCATGACAAGTAAGAACAATGAGGATGTACAACTGAGTAGAAAATATTCACAATATTTTCCCAGTATATTTACTGGGGGAAACTACAGTGAATATAAAGCACATGCGCAATTATATTAATCGAACAGGCAAGATAGAATGAGGAAAACGTGGTGCAGCCCATGTTGCAGCGCACGCCACAAAGTGAGACAATTATGTTGATGTACCGACTTTTTTTTTACTTCTCACCGCCAGTGAATTGCACAGAATTATGACGGTGTACTCTTACCTAAGTTTTGAGTCCTGGTGAGCGCAAAATGTTGAGCGAGTCCGGTGAATTCAGTGAAAACAGGTCGAGAGTCCCGTAGATGCGTGTGCTGTTCCGTGGATTTTTCAGAAAGTGTATAAATTTCCAACATAGCTGCGGGATACGAAATCGACGTTGAGCGCTGGAGTCAAATGCGTGAGATAGTCGGTTAGCGAAGCCGAATTCAAGCGAGAGAGTTAGTCTCTCGCTTAACGCGGCATGCATGCGAGCTTCTGCTCGGCTCTGCGGGGCCCTGCCTCGGCTATCTCCGGTGTAGACGAACGCAGCATGCTACACCGCAGCAACCGGTCGACGTACGGCAAATATCGATCGCCATGCGCCAGCTGATTCTCCAACAGTAACACTTAAGAAAAAAAATTCGCTTAGCTTATTGTACGGTTGCAATGGAAAAAAAAGTTTAAAATCTCAAAGAAAAGAAAATACAAAAGTAAAGTTAAAAAGTGAATAAACAAAATAAACAAGGGAAGAAAATATTAGGAAGAAGAAAAGAGAGAAATACAAATGCCCATAAATAAAGGGACGTATACATAAATACAATAACGTAACACCTATTGTCGAAAAATATGAAGCAACAAAATATATAAGTTAAGAATTAGGAACATATAATATTCCTACTAAGCATAGTACGGACAAGTCCGAAGAGACAGAATCGCATATATGCATACACTCAACGTAGAAAAATATTTAACCAAAGCAGGAATAGCAATATGGCCAAACAGTTGCCAATCAAATATTCTTTCTCTATTAAAAGTAACATTTTTTTTGTGCTTGACCAAATTAGTCATGGGACGTACAAAAACTAGTAGCACATATAGATTCCAAGCCCTTACAAGAGACAAGTCGTTAAAAGAAAAAGAATAGTACGACAAGCATAATTGGAAAATTGTTAGCTTCACCCTTGGATTCGCTTATTAGGCTTCTCCTAAGAATAGTTTTAAGGGGGGAGGTGTTTCGTCCTGACGTAACGTCCCATTTATATATTTTTATTTCGATTGCGTTAAAGTTCTTCTGTTTTAGTTTCGCTACAGTAAAAGTAACTTTTCACATTTTTTTTTATTTTCGAATTTTTTAAGCGGAAAGGAGAGCGATTTTAACGACAGAGATCGGAGCAGAATGGAGATGCGGCTCTACCGACCGTCTCCCGGGAAGAATTAATCTTGTAAAGATGGAATTTTTCAGCGTTCCCGATCAAACGGCAAACTTTTAAAGCATGGGATCTACTGCGTGGACCCGGTTATCGACTGCCATTTATGGATCTATGATTCAGCGCAGCCTTAGCCTCAATCCTAGACCAGGGGTTCGGTTAGTCGCCGCCGGGGCGTTGTTGGTCATAGGGGAGCGGTTGGAGGGAACGCTATCACGTGACCAGGCGACCGCACCCTTTCTTTTCGCTCTTGCCTGAAATCTTCTCTCTTTCTCTCTCTCTTTACAAAGATGATGAAATCATGAACAATTATTATTTGAGCAAAACAATTAACAAAAGTGGAGGAATTAATGATTTAAACGGAAGACTTATGACCGTTAAAGTGTTCACACGAAAACTTTAGGTAAAATATCAGCAGCAAAGAGAACAATTATGCTTTCATATGGAAACTACCCAGAGCTGTCACTCGAAAGCGAGTACAATCCAACTTGAAGTAATGAGCTTACCAGTTGTAATCAGGTAACAGAAAAAAGATCAGTATATCAGGATGAATTTCCTTTTCCTCTTAAGATTATATTAATAAGTCTTTCGTAAAATATTAGAATTTATATTAAAAATACCATCATATATATATATATATAGATTATGTTATGCATATAAAGAAAGGATAAAGGAAATATTCGGATTAATTTACAGTAAAATAGCGTAAAATAGACAAAACGAGAAAGAAATGAGACTAAATTGAGTTGCAATGAAGCTTCTCCTGCAGGAAAGCGAGGCTGGCCGACTCTCCGCGCAACGATAAATGCCTTGCGCGAGGTCTGAACAGCGATCTAGCTGACTTGCGTACGGACGAAATGTAGGAGTAACTGAGTCGGGCGAATCGCTCTCAAGTAAAATAGCTTTTCTCTCTCTCTCTCTCTCTCTCTCTCTCTCTTTCTCTCTCTCTCTCTCTTTCTCTCTCTCTCTCTCTCTCTCGTTTCTGTAACACGAGAACAATTGTCTAACTAACAAGTTATTTAAGAAAACGGGTTCAACTATAAGTAGAGTAATTACTAATTAAACGAATAACCAATAATGATTAGAATAAGCCATAATTCAACAAAAATGTTTATAGTAATAAGAGATTAACGCAAAAATCACCTGGCATACGACGAGTCAACTACAGAATCTGTAACAAAATTATTACGAATGGTTTGATGAGAAGGATTTAATTAAGTTCCGTACAAACGCTGAAATTCTGAGCCATTACCATATACATATCTACATAGAAGCGAGCATAAGGACATTACCTAGACCAGGGGTCTCCAAACTACGGCCCGAGGGCCACATTCGGCCCGCGGACAGATTTTGTCCGGCCCACGGAGAGCTAGCATACTTGAAAACTCCTTTTAGAGAACATATTTTTTATAGCAAATTAAATTTAGTTTACTGAAGTATTCTAATTTTATGTTGAATAATTATTAATATGACATCTACATTGATATGGTCATGGGCTAACTACTCATAACATTGTTGTAGGCTTATTGTTATTGTTTTTGTGATAAGTTGGATAAAGAAACACAGAATTGTAATGAGTAAAGACATGTATAATATGCATAAAATTTAACTTCAGTATATAATAACTAACAAATTATTGAAATAAATCCAACTAACATTTTATACATTTTAAATAAAAACATAACTTATAACAAGCATAATGACATATGAAATACTAATGAGATTTATGTAATTGAGATTTTCCACTGACAATAGTTTGTAGTTGTGGACTAATTTTACTTGTACCAATTATTAAAAGAGATTTAAGATGCTCATCAGTTAATTTAGATCTGTAAACATTTTTTGTGTACTTCATTTTGGAGAAGGTCTTCTCACACAAATAAGTAGTACCAAAAACAGAAAACAGCCCACGAGCAAATTTATGCAAATTATCAAATTGTGTCAGTGGAAGACTCTTATAAAATTCCAACAAAGATGAGTTTCGATATTTGTTCTTAATTATATCACTGCACTGTAGATCAATCATTTCCATTTGAAGTTCCGGGGCTAGGGTTTCAATGTCAGTATCAAAAGGATTCTGAAAAATCTTAATTTGATTCGCAATGGCATCAAAGTCCGAGAAACGAGTATCAAAATTTATTTTCAAAGCACTCAAAGTTTCGATTGCAAAATCGATAGGAAACTCAGTCTCAGTGGTGTGGCTGAATATTTCACATGTTTTAAAATGTGAAAAACATTTACTTCGTAGTTGTGATTGAAACAGTATCAATTTCTTCCGGAATGATTTGATATTAGTGTATAAATCAGGAAGATGCTGGTTTTCTCCTTGCAATCTCAAATTCAGTTCGTTCGCATGTTTTGTCAAATCAACATAGAATGCTAACTTCCACAGCCATGCGTTGTTTTGTAATTCAGTAAGAGGGCGATGCTTTTCATTTAAAAAAATTTCGATCACTGCTCGAAGTTCAAAAAAGCGCTGAAGGACTTTCCCACAACTAAGCCAACGTACGGCAGTATGATAAGGTAAGTCATTTTCTCCAATCTCTTCAATAAATTGTCGGAATTGTCGGTGATTCAGCCCAAAAGATCTGATAAAATTAACAGTTGATATGACTGGTTTCAGAACTTCAGACATATCCAAACATTTTCCGCACAAAGACTGTTGATGAATGATACAATGTAAGACTAATGGTTTTGAACCACCGTCATTTTCTACAGCCTTTGACACAAGAGCGACCACTCCTTTATCTTTCCCACTCATGTTTTTGCCTCCATCAGTTGTAATACATTTCAAGTTTTTCTATCGAAGGTTCTTTTGATTAATGGCCATTTCAACTCCTTTAAAAATATCTGTACCAGTAGTTGTGCCATGAATACTATACATATCAAGAAGTTCTTCATGCACTTCATAGCTTTTATCTACTCCTCGAATATAAATCAACACCTGAGCAGTATCTGACACATCCGTTGACTCATCCAAGGCCAAAGAAAACCACTCAACATGTCCATTTTTGTCGAACAGTTAAGAGGATATATTTTCAGCGATGTTTTCTACCCTTCGAGCTACAGTGTTTGCTGACATACTGACAGTTTTTAATAAATTTACCTTTTCAGGGCACATTTCTTCGGCTACTGCAATTATGCATTCTTTGATCATTTCTCCATCGGTGAATGGTTTTCCGCGTTTTGCAATTTCAAGCGCCACACGAAAGCTGGCACGAGTTGCAGCCTCTTGTTCAGTTTTGAGTTTTGTAAATGAAGATTGCTGCGATTTCAATCGGCGCTTCATAGCTTCGAATTTTTCTGTCCGCAAACTTCCTGTATATTTTGAATAATTTTGAAAATGTTTTGTTTCATAATGACGTTTAATGTTATATTCCTTGAGAACGGCTATGCTTTCATTGCAAATCAAACATAGCGCCTTGTTACTGGACTCAATTACGAAATACTGAATGTTCCACTGATCTTTGAATTTTCTGCATTCACTATCAAATTTTCGCTTCTTTTCCATACTACTAAATCACACACAAAAGCAACAATTCAAATCAAAATACTGTTACAAAGATGTCCTAAACTTAAACACGAACAAACACGTTTTAAGGAGGTACGCACTATTTTATTTCACAACAGTGTCATATTCCAATTACTGCCATCTAGAAGTGAGTGGAAGACACCAGAACTTTCTCGAACCAACGAGATTATTCTGTACGTGCTATTAGCGCCATCTGTTAGCGATAGAAGGTACTACCTATTTCCGCTTGTGTCCACCAGATGTCGTGTCACGTTACTCCTCATGGCTCGTTCTCTACGACTAATCTAGAAATTACAGATAATGACAGGAAAATTAATAATATGCAGTGTTGCCGTTTTGCGGACTTTAGTCCGATTTGCAGCCTTTTTTAAACGTTGCGTACTTTTTCGGACTTTTTTTTTCATCAGTGGACTATTTCACTTTTTACCACCGGCAACAATGATAATATGGTTTTGGCCCTCGGAACTTACTGGAGTAATCAGTATAGCCCTTAGGCTGGAAAGTTTGGAGACCCCTGACCTAGACTAAAAAACTCCAACGAGAGTAGGCCAAGAAGCGGGGCGGTAAAAATCGCCTCATTTTCAGGGGAAAAACGCCTCGAGCGCGTTCCCTCACCTAATCGCGTGGTCCTCCGTGTATCACATCGTGCGACAAATCAGAGCGCGCCATACCGATGCACTTGCATAGATCTATGGCACTGCATGTCGGGAAGCTACTCTGCGGGTTAAGGGGAATGAATACGTGTATGGTTGAGATAGACCACGGGGAAATTCTTATAATCAGGACAGGGTTTTATCCCTTCTCTTCTTTTAACGCGCTTCTAAGGCCGCGAAAATCGGCCGGAGACACAGTTTCACGGGGAGTAAAGAACACAGTTTCCCAGGAAGCAAGTAGTACTGTCTGCCAGGGAATAAAGAAACACTTTTTCACGAGGAGTTAAGTAACACTTTTTCGCGGGGAGTAAAGGGGCCACAGTTTCCCAGGCAGCAAGTAGTACTGTTTGCCAGGCAGTAAAGTAGTTGAGTTCAATAGTTTTTCACCGCAGCTCAGTTTCACAAAGTATAGTTTCAAGTAGTACAGAGTACGAGTACAGTACTCGTAATTATTAACACGTGCGAAATCGGGAATATTGAACGTGCAACATTCGACTACTCATGTAGTTTTATTTCAATAAATAATTATTAATACGCACCAACGCATATATTCGATTTTGAGTTTGTCCGACTACACCAGTCTACGTCCAACCAACGTTCTACAGCAAGAACCACAGCAACAAGCAACCGTAAGTACAATTTTCTTTTACCAATTAAAGTGAAATCTTGCTCCGCGTGAATATCTTATTCAAGTCCCATCCCATTATTTGTGAAGTGATTATTCCCAACAAAGAATAAAACGCACTCCAGCCCTATCCCGAGTAATTTTCCGCGAGGTTAGACTCAAAAACGGGCTTGCGTCTTCGGTATTTTCTCGTCGGGTGTGGTAAAGGGAGGATTTATTCTCCTTGACCAGAGCACGGAAAATATACACCGAAACGTGCATCTATGTTAAATTCGTGGGTTTCATAAGATAGACCGCAATTTTGACGTAACACTCTCATCCTTTCAGTAGGCTGACAGCCTACCTCGATCAACAAGGTGTAATCAGGGTGGGAGGTCGGCTTAAACAATCAACACTCAACTTTGAAGCGTGTCATCCAGCAATTTTGCCTCGTCAGTCTCGTCTCTCATCACTCATTATAGACTAAGCTCATAAGCGCACGATTCACGGCGGTACTCAGCTCACTTTAGCACAAGTTCGATAAGCTCACTGGATCATTGGGGGTAGAGCTCCAGTCAAGGTTCACATCTTGCGCTGTGTAGTGTGTGCTCGGCAGAGAGGGATCCGTGCTCAACAACTAATGGTTCAACTACCTCTCTTTCGAGTTACACCTGCACAGCCGTTCACAGAGACTGGAGTTGACTACGCAGGTCCGCTCACACTCAAGACAAGGAGAGGGCGAGGGGCTAAAACACACAAGGGCTGGATTTGTGTCTTTGTGTGCATGGCCACGATGGCGTTACATCTGGAGGTCGTCACTGACTGCTCAGCCGACGCATTCCTCACTGCTTTTCGACGCTTATCGGCCCGACGAGGAATACCTCGCGCTCTCAGCTCAGATTGTGGTACAAATTTAATCGGAGCTAGCAAAGAGCTCCGACGACTATTCTCATCATACTCATCTGAACATCTCATCGTGGCAAATGCTTTCTCACAGGATCGTGTACAATGGCGGTTCAACCCTCCAGCAGCACCACACATGGGTGGCAAATGGGAAGCAGCAGTGAAGTCGGTGAAGAATCACCTCCGTCGGACGGTGGGTGAAACAGTCCTTACCTACGAGCAATTGACGACACTGCTGACTCAAATTGAGGCTGTTCTCAATTCAAGGCCTCTAAAACCTCTCAGCGACGATCCTGAAGATGTGTCAGCTCTAACACCAGGGCATTTTCTCATTGGCAGCGCACTTACCACTATCCCAGAACCATCTCTAAAGGATCTGGCGATCGCAAAGCTCTCTCGATGGCAGCTTATACAGCAGAAATTTCAAAGTTTCTGGGCTCAGTGGTCTGCTCATTATCTTCAGCGTCAACAGGCAATTTCGAAATGGCACCACCCTAACAACAACATCCAGATCGGCTCACTTGTTTCGCTTACGGATGAGCGCTTTCCACCATGCAAGTGGCCACTTGCACGAGTGATTGCACTGCATTCTAGCAGTAACGGGCTCACAAGAGTGGTGACCATTAAGACAGCTACGGCGCCGCTCACACGGCCCATGCCAAGCTTGCAGTGCTGCCAGTTCCCTCAGCAGAACATCACGTCGAGGAGAATCAGCAACCACATTGCTGATGGCGGGCGGAATGTTTGAGAATTCTTGAGCATTCTGCTATGCGTAGCTAGACTGCGCACTGAAGGCTAGCATGGGCAACTGCTTGATATTGCCACTTAGCGGCAACACCACTCAGAAGCAGTAAATCTCGCACTAGGTCAGCGTGCCAAGCAACAGGCTGCTGCGCGGAAGCGCTCTACGACTGCTTGGCTAGACAACTGCTGCTTTGTATAACGCAGCCATCTTGCGTTTTGCTCTCGCACGGTTTTCATCATCACCGTGTTTCGTGCATGCTCAAAATAGTTCAGTGCATCTAAATAAGTCTCAACGATCACCTCAGCCGACCTACAGTCTTTACAAACTCAGCCATCATATCAGCATTGATATATTGACGTCGGCAACCAGTACATCAACATTTGGCTCATCGTGTCATGCACCCGGAGTCAGCCTCACCACGAGTGGTATCTAGCTCACCGACATTTACTCACTCCTCTATACGCTTATCTTAATATATTCTTTTCTTTATTTCACTTGTTTTTATTTCTGTAATTACGTCTGCTGCACTTGACAATAAATGCTATTGTAATTAACACTTGTGTACTGATTATAAATTCACTTGCGAATCTTTGCAGTCCACTTAGTCTACCACCTGAATTCTCGAACAAAAAGTATACCCTCGAACGGGACCTCAGTCATTTCGCGCATGTATGTAAAGAATTTTTTGACAAAATATGTTTTACCACAGCCAGTAGGATCGCTTATTACGACTGTCCATAGATGTTTTCAACGTGTACCCATATCAATGAGTGTCTATCAAAACCAATCAGACTCTTAAATAAGTTTATACCGCGACGGCGGCTGCAGCCCCGCGGCATCGACTATTTTCACGGTCTCAACATGCTGATATGGCGCAGCGCGCCGGTACCATCTGATGAGGTGCGTGCCCACGGTATAAGCTAAGTCGGGGCACACTTTTGTTCGCTGCTCCAGTGGATGCAGAAGCCCAGCTACCAGGAAGGAAGACCGGATGAGCCATCGAGTGCCTGCAGCTGCACTGGGATACATGGGATCGAGCTGTGACGTCAGCCCCCTTACAAGACGTCTAACAGCTGAGCCTATGCCGCGTCCAGGCCAGACAGTCACGCAGTCCAAATAACAACAAAGCGGACTCACACCGGTAGTTGTGGACAGACGATCCGGCTAGCTACCACTACAACGAAATCGAAGAAATATAGCAGCTCGAGCAGTAGTATGTGTACACCTTTGTTCCATCCCACTCCTATACCCAGTCCTTCCCCCACTACGCGGCTATCCCTACCACCCCACTTTTCCACCGCCGCGCTACCCACTCTGTTTTATCAGTATCGGTAACGTGGAGATGGTAAATTGAAGTGGTGTGGGTACTCTAGTGAAAAAGGAAGAGTTGAGATAAGAGCAGGTTAGAGCAAAAGTGTATGTTATGAACTCACCACCCCAGCTGTTGTGGGCATCTACCCTCCTTCCGCGTCCATTTTAAACTCCTCTCTCTCTCTCTCTCTCTCTAAATAAATAAATAAATAAAAAGCTATTAGTTAAAGAAAAAGTAAACATAGGTTGGAAAAGATGCAAAGTGTATAATTTTGTAAATGTGTTAAAATGTTTTAAATGTTGCGGGTATAACCACATGGCAAAGAATTGTAATGAAGAACAAGTTTGTAGTAGATGTGCGGGAAAACATGCAGCGGAGCAGTGTCAAGAAAAGAATAAAAGATGTATAAATTGTATGAAAAAAATACATAAATACCAAGTTGATATAAGCGATAAACACAGTGCGTTGGATAAGGAATGTTCAACATATAAGTTAATGCTAAAAAGAGAAGAGAGTAAAATAAAAAAAGTAGAGGGAACATAGCAATCAAAGGAGGCATATGTAGTATTATGTACAAACACGCGAGTTTTAATAGCACATAAGGATGAGGTTATAAATCAGTTGATAGCTACAAGGAGACCCTTGGTATTGGCATTAACAGAAACGCATTTAGTGAAGGAAATTAAAGATTTCGAAATTGATATACGTGGTTATACAGCGGTTAGATGTGACTCAAGAAATAAAAATACAGGAGGAGTTATCTTATATGTAAAGATGGGTGTAGAGTTTCAGATACTAGGAATTAAATCGATTCATTTAAACTGCTGGGGCGTAACAATAGCGATAACCGAAGTCATGTTTAAGGGTATAATTATTGCTATTTATCATTCACCAAATGCGTCACATGCAGGGTTTATACAATTTCTAGAGGAACTGATAGAAGGGGTTGATATTGAAAAAAATGTATTATAGTAAGAGATTTTTATATTGACATGTTGAAAGAAACTTATTACTCAAAAAAGTTCTAAATCTCCATGCTAGCATATGGAATGAAGCAATATGTCAAAACACCAACGAGAATCACTAAAACAATTAGAACTGTAATAGATCTCATTTTTTGCAAATGAATATATTAACACAGAGGTAATAGCGGAACCAATGTTCGCGGATCACTTGGTGTTGCGAATTACTCTAGAAAATGAAAATGTAAATAAGGAAAAGGATAAAATTACCCGCAGAGACTATAGAAATTTCGATGAGGAGAGGATTAACATAATGTAGCAAAATGAATGCATCCTTGCAAAACATCAAAAGTTTGATAAAGATTTGATATATGATAGGTTCGTAGGTAGGGTAGTAAAAGCCCTTGATAAAGTAGTTCCAATGAAGACATACTATATATGTCATTGTACTAGTATGAGATAAAAAATGAAATTGAAAGAAATACGTGGTATGATAATGAAATTAAACAAAGTTCTCTTAAGAGAGATCAATTATATAATATAGCATGTTATTCTCATCTAAGTCAGGACTGGGATAGTTATAAATTAGAAAGAAATTAAGTAGTAAGTCTCATAAAAAAGAAAAGAACGAAATATAATGAAACACTAATTGATTTGAACAAGAAAAATCAAAAGAAAATGTGGGAGGCAGTTAAGGTAACTTCAAATAAGAAAACGATAGATATAAGAGGCTTTACAATGGATGGTGAGAGTAAAAATGGTAATATAGTTAATAGATTCAAAACATTTTATATAGATAGCATTAGATAATTAATAAATTCGATACCAAATAATAATAAATGAGGTAGTATTAATAATAACTTACATACAGAAAAAATGATAGTTTTCAAGGACATTGATGAAAGCTGTTGGATAATCAGCTGGCGCACGGCGATCGATATTCACCGTGCGTCGACCTGTTGCTGTGCTCTAGCACGCTACGTTCGGTTGGGCCGGAGATAGCCGAGGCAGGGCTTCGCGGAGCCGAGGCTATGCCTCGTAGGCATGCCGCGTTGAGCGAGAGGATGTCTCTCTCGCTTGACTTCGGCTTCGCTCACCGGCTATCTCTCTTAATTGACTTCAGCGCCCAACGATGCTTTCGTATCTCGTAGCCATGTTGGATATTTCGGCCCTTACGTGAAAACCCGCATCGAACAGCGCACGCATTTGCAAGCCTCGGACAATTTTCACATCTCTCAACTGGATCTTCTCAACACCTTCTTGCTCACCAGGACTCAAATTAAGGTAAGAGTATACCGTCATAATTTAACATAATTCACTGACGGTGAGGAGATTCATATATCGGTACATCAACATAAAAGGTCTCACCCTGTGGTGTGCTCTGCAGCGTGGGCTGCACCACCTTTTCACTCAATCTGCAGCACACTCGATTAATATAATTGCGTGTGTTTTACCAATTCACTGTTCTTTCCTCCAAGCAAACTTGCTGGGAAAGTATTGTGAATTCAGTCAGATCATTTTGTGCATCCTCAAGCGAGCATTACTATGCCCTGCAGCGTAGACTGCTTCACAGCCTGTCACACTAGAATTAAACTCAGTGACCATTTGCATGTGCTAGCACTCATACTCTGCAAATTTGAATTCACTATCTCATTAAGTATTTGCAGATTGGCATTGAATTTGTCTACGCACTCATCTATCTCATTGCGTGGCATGCTCCGCAGCGCTGGCTACACTGCGTTCACGCCACTCATTAGACACAGCACACAATTAATACAATTAATATAATTGTGTGTTGCACAATCACTTTACAATGCCAGCACTCAATTAATGTAATTGTGAGCTTCTCAGATTTTCCAAAAACTCCAGAATTCAATTTCAATTCTTTGTACTTTATTTTCATATTTGTTATTTGGCTTCAAAGATATCATTATGCCAGCTGGTCTCTCAACCTCACAAAATTCAACATAATCTATCGCGTATTTATTTTTATATTCTTTATAATATATTTTCTAAATTAAACTAATTTTTGTAACTGACATCCGGAAGGTGTAATAAACCGCTCAAAATACCATCTACGAGTCTGGTTTATTTTCACCCTGTTTTGAGTGAAGCTTCATAAGTTCCGATATATTCACAGGTCGTTCCAACTACATCCAAGGACTTCTCAAACAAAAGCATATTAAAATGCATAGTATATAAGTTCCCTAACAAGAAAGGAACAGAGGAGGGTATATCAACTTATATAATGAAACTGGTAAGCTGTGCTATAAGTACTAGATTGTTGAGGTCATAAACAGTTCATTACGAGAAGGGCATTTTCCTAAGAATTGGAAAACATCGACCATAATACCAGTACCTAAAATAAGAAATCCAAAGAATGCAGCTTAATTTAGTCCGATCAATATATTACCAACATATGAAAAAATATTGGAACTGTGTGCTAAGAAACAAATAGAAGAATACTTGGATAAATATAAAATAATATCAGCGGAACAATTTGGTTTTCAAAAACGGAAATCGTGTGAGGCTGTAGTTCAGATGATTATTGGTGAATGGAAAGATACCATTAGCAGTGGAAAAATAATAGGAGCGATGTTTCTAGATCTTAAGCGTGCGTTTGAAACGATTGATCGTCAGCTGTTATTAACGAAATTGTATAGGATAGGAATCAGAGGAACGGTATTACGATGGTTAGAATTGTATCTAACAGATTGATGGCAAAGAGTGCAATTTGGTAGTGTAAAATCTGACGAGATTGGAAATGAATATGGTGTTCCAGAGGGATCAGTATTAGGGCCTCTATTATTTATATTATACATTAACGATATATTTTATCTGCGTAATGAAGAATGTGAGATAAGGTTATTCGCGGATGATACACTAATATATGTAGTTGGGGACAGTAGTTTGGAGATACAACAAAAAATGAACCATGGTTTAATAGGATAGAGAACTGGATGGAAATGAACAAACTAAAATTAAATGAAAATATGGAGTTTGAATGGTGTGGAGATAGAAAAAGTAAATGCTATTAAGTATCTAGGTATAGTGATAGATGAAACGTTACGATTTCAGGAGTGCTGTGATTACATAATTAAAAAAGTTGGAAAAAAGATTAGTTTTTTGAAGAAGATAAGGAGACTATAAAAGGGTGCTATAAAAGCATTATAGCACCCCACTTTGAATATTGTTCAACATTATTCGTAGATATGGGGGTAACGGAGCATAAGAAATTGCAAAAAATGCAGAATAGAGCAATCTGAGCTATTTTACAGTGTAGGTGGGATACTAGCTTTGATGTAATGTTGGACGCTATGTTTTATGTCTATAAGGCAAAGGATCTATTATAACTCATATATTTTTCTTTTTAAAACAGTAATAATAAAATAGTAATAGAACAATAATGAAGCGAGAGATATCGAATATTAATACAAGGCAAGCGAATAATATTCAGATAGAATTAAAGGAAAGAAGCATAGCCCAAAGAAGTGTATTCTATACTGGATTTAAATGGCATAACAAATTACCCAGGGATGTTAAAGATTGTGATAGGTTGAATGTATTTAAATGAAAAGTTAAGAATTATGTAATTCGGACGGTACCTGCAATTTAATAATTTAATATTTTGTATATACATTATACTAGCTCATTTACCCGGCGTTGCCCGAGTGCCACATCATGCGGGGAATGACAGCTAAATCGGTGTTTAAAAAAGCTGAAAAAAACCACATTACTTTCAGTGGGGGTAAAGATTGTTTTCGTTGGGGGTGGTTTTATGGGGTGAGATATATAGAGTGAGTGAGTTTCTATTTTGTTTGTGAAGTTTTGTTTAAATCGGTTAAGGCAGAAAAAGTAACTATTTTTAGGGGATGAAGGCGCGATTTTAAGGGGTAAGCTATATTTATACAGTGACCTTCCATTAGAACTTATCAAAATTTGTGTAAAGTTTGATTGAAATCAGTCAAGGGTGTGGATTTTTATACTAAATTTTTTTTTAGGGGTTTAAGTGGGTGCATATGTATACAGTACGACCTTTGTCGTACCCGTCTTAGACCGGCTATAATATTTGTGTAAAGTTTGGTTGAAATCAGTTGATTCCCGTAAATATTTTTGAAGAATCTTTTGTTAGGGGGTAGAGAGGGTGGGGTTTAGGGGTGAGATATATCCAGTGACCTTCCTTAGGCTCTTAACAATATTTGTGCTTGGCTTGGTTGTAATCGGTAAAGGCGTGTGGATTTTATTAAGAATTTTTTAGGGGATGAAGGGGGTGGTTTTCAGGGATGAGATATATACAGTCGCCTTCTTTTGGTCTTCAACAATATTGATATAAAGTTTGGCTGAAATCGGTAAACGCGTGTAGCTTTGTATAACTAGACAGACAGACAGACAGACAGACAAACATTTATTTTCATATATAAGATTTTTTTTTAGGGGATGAAGGGGGTTGTTTTCAAGGGTGAGATATATACAGTCGCCTTCTTTTGGTCTTCAACAATATTGGTATAAAGTTTGGCTGAAATTGGTCAACGCGTGTAGCTTTGTATAGCCGGACAGACAGACAGACAGACAAACATTCATTTTTATATACAAGATTAGTTGTAATCAATTGTACTAACAAGGAAAGATACTTTGGTGTCCCCCTCCGATTTTGATGAAACTCACGTATGTTGTAGAGCATCGAAAACTAAAAGATACGTATTTTTTTTATCGGCGGAAAAAACTTTTCTAAGGGGTGAAATCGCCCTTCACAATTAGCATGTCGAGAAGTGATTTTGCAGTTACACCCAGAAAGCGTCAACCGATTTTAATGAAACAAAAACCAAAATACTCCTCATTGAAGACAATCAAAATTCCACGCTAGGTTCAAGAAAAAAATTCATTTGCAGGGGTGAACAACCCCCTGATTTTTCAATTTTCCACCCTACACAAAAAACTAACCAACCAAATTGAACAGAACATACACCATTTGGAAGCGCAAGTTAAAATAAAGATGACGTATTTCTGCACATTCACAGGAAAATGAATGTACGGGGGTAAACTACCCCTTATCCATTAGTACGTATATTTGTGCGTACATCCTTGTTTCTCGTTATTTACATGTTAAAGAGCTGCTTGCGTTCACTCTTTGTGCTGATTTTGTGTTTATCAATAATTTATCGTCATATGTTATCGACCTTTCGATTAGATGTATTTCGATTCGGCGCAAATTTCGGAATAAGTCGATGATAAGTCGTTCCATCTATAGAACATTGTCAATTATTCCAACGAAATGAATATGATCTTATTTTTTTGAGTAATCTAATCATACGCCAATATGATAAAAATACTTTCGACGCAGTAAGAGGTGTTTTCTACATAGGCGGCTATCTGGGACTGCGTATTATCTGCTGATATCGCATGTGGTTCAACAACAAGTCTTTCAAATATCAAAACCGCGATACATACAGCGATCTTCAGTTGCTCATTTGAACGGAGTGCCAGTGCGTCAGTTATAATTTCTGACAAAAAAAAATCAATAGACCATGAAACTGAATCCAATCAACGTCATTAAACTTCTTTTGGCTACATTTGAAGCCATGAATATTCCCGAAACTTCGATTAACAATGCAGAAATCGAGGTAAAGCAGAATTTCGGAAAAGTTCTGGTCGACTGCATGGACGATTATAACGGAGTTGAAATTATCGAGGAACAATCGCTAGATTTTCGAGAGCCATTCAAGCAATATGATGTTAACCCTGTCGAGGACACTCTTTGGCAACATGATGAAGGTCCAGTGGATTCTGATACTTGTTCTAAAGACGAAGAAGACATAAGCTACGATTACAAACGCAAAGCAATCGAATACTGGAGATCCGGTAAGAAAAAAAATTACAGTGTCGATACCGTCAGTCAGAAATTCAAAAAAGTCAAATCTGTACGACAATTAAGACGCTGGGCAAATCAAATGAACAAAGTGGGCTCTACAAGCTCAAAAAGAGATAGGTCACGAAAACATTCGTTTTAAAGCTTCTCGTAATTGGCTTCGGAAGTTCAAGAAATCACATCGTATTGTGTCCAGGAAAATTAATAAATTCATAACACGAAAGACTATAGAAGACGAACCAGTTTTAAGGATGAATGCAGAAAACTTCGTGAATGAAATTAAACCATATATTCAAAAATATGCACGGGAAAACATATATAATTCAGATCAGAGCGGTTTTCAACTGGAAATCCAATCTGGCAGGACTCTGACGGCTGAAGGAACTAAACAAGTGCAATGTGTAGTACAATCCGTATCATCTATAACTCACAGCTACACTATCCAGCCAACCATAAATGCAGATGGAAAATTACTGTCACCCCTTTTTATCGTTCTAAAAGAGGGAAAGGGTGAGTTCGGCCCAATCGTGGAAAAAAATTTATTCAGGCCAGAAAACGTATTTTTAACAGCAACGAAATCCGGAAAAATTACTTCAGGTATGGACAAAAATGATTGCCAGAAAATATTGAACATCTGATGAATTATACTATATCGATAACCAATATCATCCTATGTATAGAGCACGTCAAAGTTTGGTTGGAAAAAGTATTCTTCCCCAACACCGGCCGTGACAGCGTATTGTTGATAGACTCTTGGAGTGGACACTGCCCAGAAGTTGTTCAAAATGCAACACCTCGGGGCAAAAAAACAATCACAAAGATAATACCTAAAGGCACCACAGGGAAAATCCAACGACTCGACGTTTTTGGTTTCCGAATATAGAAAAATTTTGTACGAGATTTTTCCGACAGTGTATTAGTACTTAATTCTGATATTAATTTACACTTGAGAAACAACATAATCAAACTGCAATCGCTCGCACACAATTAACTTTCATCACCCAGATGTATAAATCTTTTCAAATATGCATGGTTCAAAAGTAATTATATAACCGATAAGCCAAACGAGTTCGACAATCCAGTGAGTTTTGGTTTCGGTCAATCGTCTCAAGCACACTATGAAGTACTAGGTTGTAATAATGTGGCCATCATCAGATGCTCATGGTGCAAGAAGTCTTTATGCTTGCAACATTTTTTTGAAGAGTATCATTTCTGCACGACTTACGAACCATGATTGCTGCAAATTATGACGTGCACATTGCACGTTGATGAATTGTAAAAGGAATGATACATTATATTATATACTGTGGTGTATGTAGATGCGCAAGGCGGTAAGAATAAATGCGAGAGAATGGAGAGTAGGGAGAGCGATAACACGGGACGTGAAAAGGACGACAGTCGAATAAATGCGCATGCCGAAACCGGGTATTTGTTATTTCTCGCCTATGTCCTCAGCTGATTGCCGCTGTTTCGAAATACAGCCATACATATATACCATACAACCACTCAACCCCAGCAACATTCCCCAGTATTCTGTATTTGAACAAGCTATTTTTTTCAGTAAATAACGCGAAACTCGTGAATGGACCATTCTACTTGTAAGTAACAGCCGGTCACCCCCTTAATAATAAACAAAGCATCATCTGAAGTGCCCCCCGTTGACTTCGGCTAACGAGAATGTTTTGAATCAAATCGGACATTTAAATAACACGAAACAAGAATGTACGCACAAATATACGTACTAATGGATAAGGGGTAGTTTACCCCCGTAAATTCATTTTCCTGTGAATGTGCAAAAATACGTCGTCTTTATTTTAACTTGCGCTTCCAAATGGTGTATGTTCTGTTCAATTTGGTTGGTTAGTTTTTTGTGTAGGGTGGAAAATTAAAAAATCAGAGGGTTGTTCACCCCTGCAAATGAATTTTTTTCTTCAACTTCACGTGGAATTTTGATTGTCTTCAATGAGGAGTATTTTGGTTTTTGTTTCATTAAAATCGATTGACGCCTACTGTGTGAAACTGCATAATCACCCCTCGACATGCTAATTTTGAAGGGCAATTTCACCCCTTAGAAATGTTTTTCCGCCGATAAAAAAAAATACTTGTGTTTTAGTTTTCGATGCTCTACAACATACGTGAGTTTCATCATAATCGGAGGGGGACACCAAACTATCTTTCCTTGTAAGAGAGAATGCACGTATTATAAGAGCGATTCTTCGATTAAAATACCATGGGCTAAGAGAGCATTTCTCCTCCTGCAGGCTCTTTTATACCCTGCCCCGCTGCGTCATTCCCCTCTACATCATTTTCGATTCCAATTTTCAAATATAACGCTTTTCTAATTTTATGCGTTACCGTCACCGGAAGAAGACGGGTGGCGCTCCCCTCGCTACCAAGCGAGGCCAACTGGTCGCTGACCTGCTGTTTACGGTAGCGAAGGAATTCCGTAAATGTGACGACCTCCGTTTTTGTCAAATTTAGACCGGGTTCGGTGGCCTAGTGCCCGCAGTGCCCGGTGCTTCCGAACGTAATCTTGCCTGTTTTGGTAGTGTAATATAATAAAGCAGGCTAGCGGGTGTAACTATGTTACACAATATGACATTCATCAGCGAAATTCGATAATTTAGTACATGACGGGGTCTTACATCTACATCACCGTCGCTAAATATTTTCGTGGATCTTGCTTTTGTAAAGTGATCGTGTACAGCCATCTCCTTGGTTAGAGTCGTATTCTCTAAAAAGCGGCAGGAAAATGCAGAGAGAGAAAGAGAGAAAGAGCGTATTAAATGAATATACAATATATAAAACCGTGACGCTTTGAAAAATCTCTAATTAGTTATCTGATTTACTCTGGTTACTACTACTCTAACAGCATAATCATGGTTAGAGTGATTAAGCGCTCATTGATAGAAACTTGATAGAGTTTATATTCAAGCGTAGGCCGTCGTGGAGTTCACGGCGGGGGAGAAGAAATGTACAGATCACCCTATCGTAACTCCCGACACAGGCGCTTGTTCGTAATATTCGCGGTATGCTGTGCGAGTGTCATCAGCGCAATTCAGTTGACGCGCATAATATTGGATTGTTTCATAATCAAATAATTATTGATTCGGTGGAGCGCGTTATTCGTCGACGCGGTCGGCCGAATGAGCCTGCTTTGCAGCCCATAGTCAGTGAAAGACGTAAGTAATATACTGCGTTAATTACTTTTATTTTATTTCCATTATTTCACAGGATTTTAATATACGAGTAGTTCGTCAGTATGAAAAAGAAGAAAGGGAACCGACATCTATGATTTCGATGAGGAGGGTAAGACCGATTCAGATGATCATAGCAGCGATAACGATGGTGACAGCACCGCAAAGAATCGTTGGATAATTTTTACTCAGCCGTTCTGCGTGTTTAAGCCAACAAACGGTCTTTTCATGGTCAGTCCTGCGAAAAAATCAGATGTAGCTATCGCAAGTCCATCACGACCATACAGTTAAAGCGATGATACCAATAGCGATACAGACTACGCGGAAGAAGAAGAAGAAGAAGAAGAAGAAGAAGAAGAAGAAGAAGAAGAAGAAGAAGAAGAAGAAGAAGAAGAAGAAGAAGAAGAAGAAGAAGAAGAAGAAGAAGAAGAAGAAGAAGAAGAAGAAGAAGAAGAAGAAGAAGAAGAAGAAGAAGAAGAAGAAGAAGAAGAAGAAGAAGAAGAAGAAGAAGAAGAAGAAGAAGAAGAAGAAGAAGAAGAAGAAGAAGAAGAAGAAGAAGAAGAAGAACGGGAGGAGGAGGAGGAAGAGGGAGGCCCGGTAGATTCAGGTAAGCTTTTAATAATACAAATACGCTGACAAAAATGAAAAAAATTACGGGGATAATAACAGTAAAAATGAAAAAAACAGGGTACGACTCGGACTCAAACGTTTTTCACTTTGCACGATTCACTGTGTCGAGACCGCCGACAATCGAGTTGGTTTACAAAATGCATCGGCGGTTCCCATTTGCAGTCAAGGGATTCGAGCAATAGAAGCAAATATTAGGTCGTAATGCTTATGTTACACAATTTATATACATAGTATACCATATAGCTAGCGACAAGAAAATTGAATTAAATTAAATAAAAAATTCTAATAAATGGTTTAATTATGCTTGCAGGTGGACAGACTGGCGATGGACGGACTGCTACACATGGAGGTGATATTTTGCCTCCTGGTGAACGTTTTGGTATCGACAATAAGCAGAGACGATATTTCCCACGCTTTAGGATAGAGGGTCGGGTGACAGATTTTTATTTTCGTCAGTCACTGGACGGTATTGATCATCTAACTTGGTTCGAGGACATTGTACGAGATGTTCTCACACGTCTCACAGAATCGTGCAAAGGACATGATTATGTGGGTTTGACTCTGAGCGTGCCGTTTTTCGCGCAAGGACGTGTGTGGTTATCATTTCGACCAGCTCGTGGTATCGTTCGTGACGATATATGGCGACTAATTAATAGTGTAGCTCAGAGGGCGCGCGAATTTCGGATAGACACTGGTACATGTAGAATGACGACATGTATAGTACGAGACGTCGCAGGCGCCGATGTGGGCACTAGGCTTACAGACGAATCTATAGCAAAAAAATCAATTTTACGTATAAGTAATAGCGATAATTTGTGTCCACAAAGATCCCTTGTCACAGCCCGAGCGCATGCTGAACGCGGTCGTATTCGTACGAGCAAGCTATACAGACGATGATGTCCAATTCGGAACAGGCTTCGAGAAGCGCAATATACAGCAGCGATAGAGTTCACGCGTGATGCGGCGGTAACGACACCATCTAGAGGGTGCGGTGTGCGTGTGATTCAACTCTTTTAGGAGTACTTGGTTCACGAGGGTATAGCGATCGTTGTTTATGAATTTCTCACCTTCGGAAAACGTGTTCCGGCTCTGTACGACGGGCGAAAATCCGTACTCTCTGCAATAGGTAAAATTCATCATACACTCTTCATTCTCTATTACAAATGTTCTCATCACTACCAGCCAATATTAAACCTAGCTGGTGCGCTAGGTGGTCGGGGGTTCTGCACACAGTGTAATTCCAAGTATAATCGAGTGCTCGAGCATCGCTGTAGCTATCAATGTGCTCTATGTAATTCCACTTATTGCAACGGTAATAGAAACTCTCAGCATGAGTATTGCACAGACTGTAATCATTCGTTTTTGGTGCTTTTGTCTCGTTCATCATGTTGTGTCGCGGAATATTCCACTTCACGTATTCTCAGGAATATTCCTTACCTGACATAGCTAGATATGAAATTCTATAAGATAGTTGTCATACAAGACAGGATGCGAGGTAGACGCCGACGCAGCATGAGGCGACTCGCTAGGCGATCTACGATTCGCAAAAGCTAAAGCTGCCAACTAAGGGATGTTAGTAAACGCAGTTGTTAACTGCTTCACTAAAATCAGTATTAAATTAGACTCAACAAAGAACGGTTGGTTCCTCGTTAAATGCTCGAAACTACAAATTATAGTACATTCCTTTATTGACTTTTAGATAGACAACGGAAAGTTACCGTTGCCTATAATAAATACTTCCATTTATATAAATTCGCGTTTTCATCGATAACTCGAGATCCATCTCCTTATCGGCAAACGATCCCAAAAAATAATAACTTTTTAATATTATACCGAATACCGTATAATCCAATTATCCGGTACCGGCATAACATTTGGTGGCAGCGGTGGGATCTGATGAAATTAAGTGATACGTGATTTATTTGGACCAAAGTGTTTTGGATAAAGTAAATTAGAGTGACTCTGAAGTGACGACTACGACTCGTGCAAAGGACACCAGTGTAGTTCGTGAAAACCCGAATAAGCTAACGCGAAGGCGCGAAGTGTACGTCGGTGTGGTGTGACATATCGGTCAACCGTTTAAAATCCCGATTAACGGTGTCGCGGAAAACCGCACAAAGTGTGCAACCAAATACTCGAAGCAGCTACATGAGAAGAAGCCGTCATGCAACCATTGGCGAGAGCAAATAGCTGAGTTCCAGCAACGGTTAGGAGGAGCAGGGATGGAAGATTCCCCCCCCCCCCCCCCCCCCCCCGTATAGCCCCTGAGACGCACGCGGTTCAAGGAGACGCTGAGGCCTTCAAATATGCTCAGCCTCGGCCTCGGAATAAAAATGGTGAAAACGTTCGACGGCAAAGACGCAAAGGCATTGCCGCTCTTCTCAAAGTCCTACGAGACAATTTTTCGCAGGGTAGCCGAGGAGGAGCATGACACCTTTCTCGAATTAATCGTCATGAGCAAATTAAAAGGTGCGACAGCAAGACAACTGCAGCACAAAACCATCAGTACCATGGCGCAACTCAGGAGCGAGTTGGAAGCGTTATACGGACAACGGAAATCCCTGGCTGCGTTGAAAATGGAGTTCAGCTGCCTCCGGCACGGACAGAAAGAAGACATCGCTGCCTATGCGGCAAGAACGGAGAGAATTACGGTAGACATCGCCGAAATACTCTGCGAACCGTTGAAAACAGAGGATTAGAAGATCACCGTCGAGAGTGTCACCCGACGAAGCGCACAGGCCAACTTCGAAAACGGCCTGCATGGCCAGGTGCAAGTGCTGGTACGTGCGAGAAATTACCAAACTCTGCATGACTCTGTGGCAGGAGTCATAGAGATAACCAACATGGTGCAGCCAAAGGGAGGGGTAGGTGGAGCACTAAGACACCCCAGTAGGTCCCTAGGCGTACGATCTTGGCAGGGAGAAAATTGTTTCACCTGCGGAAAAGCTGGTCACATAGCTCGAGACTGCACCCGGAAATCGGGAAGAGTGAGCTTGCCAATGCCTAGCGAAAACAAGTCCATACACAACGTAGACATCGTGTGCAATTACTGTCAGGAGAAGGACCGCGTGTGGAAGGACTGCAGAAAGAGGCTGTCGCAAAACAATAGCGAGCCAGCCCGGACGTCACAGCAGCCCCAACGTGAAAGGGACGCAAGGGGCAAGATTGAAAAAACAATTGTAACAGCAGGAACCAGTCGAGCGAATACAGACACCCGCCCACTGGGAACGATAAGACTGAATACTCTAACGGCCCAGCAAAGACCTGCACACCAGCTAAAGAAAACGACTCTACAACTGCTACGGGTAACGTTGCCGGCGTCAAGCGCCACTGCCAGCGACTACGATATCGTCGCACCATTGGCCGGGACAAGGGTGCTCACCCTCAAGGCAGACACCGGAGCGCAATGCAGCATCATCGAAGAAGACTGTCTCAAACCGGAGACCATGGTGAAAGACTGCACAGTAGAACTTCAAGTGATGGCGGGCGAAAAATTTACTCTACTAGGAATCAACAAAATTGTGCTCGAGACACCGGCTCTAAATGTAGAGTATTGGTTTTACATCGTTCCGAACACCGTGCCACTGAGGGTAAACGGACTACTCGGAATGGATTTCATTAAACGTCATAAGGCAGATATCTTCCACGGCGAAATGCTTAAATTATACGGACACTGCATGCCGCTTTTAGATGAATCAGTCAAGATGACCCTGCCGCCACACAACGAGACCGTCGCGTATGCCGCAACCAAGAGTAAATTTATCGGCCTACTCTCGAAAATGGAACTCGGAAACGGAGTAATTATGGGAGCCTGCATCACGCCGCCGCATGGTAGTAGCTGTGCAGTAAGTCTGATAAACACCACAGAGCAGGCTGTTGAGGTACAACGCCCCGTGGTAGAACTCGAGCCGCTAGAGATAACGGCAGTGGGTCACGGTCTCGAAGCCGCGACACCCGAAGTATGAATCGTCAGCGCAGAGCGAGGGGCCAACCGCCTAACGCGACTAGCTCAAGAGCTAGACACGGAAAATCTCAATAAAGAAGAGCGTGAAGCGCTCGATGAGATTACTAGGGAATACGAAGATGTATTCCACCTGCCAGGGGACAAGCTGCCATGTACACCAATGGTGGAGCACGTGATTCCCCTTGAGGAAGGGGTGGAGCCTATTAAGGTGTACCCATATAGGCTGTCGGAAATCCACAAAAAGGAAGTAGAAAGGCAGACCAGTGAAATGCTGACAGAAGGCATTGTCCAGCTCAGCAGAAGCCATCGGAACGCGCCACTCTTGGTTGTGGCAAAGAAACCCGACGCCGCCGGAGTAAGGAAAATGAGACTAGTAGAGGATTTTCGAAAACTAAACGAAGCAACCATCGGAGACTCATACCCACTGCCCAATATCACCGAAATATTGGACCAGCTGGGACGGGCCTGATACTATACGACCTTGGATCTCGCCTCTGGATTTCATCAAATCCCGAGGGGCGCAGCAAGACAAAGAAAATACCGCATTTTCCACACCACAGGGCCATTTCGAGTACAACCGCATGCCATTCGGACTCAAGAACGCTCCGCCGACTTTTCAGAGGTTGATGAACTCCGCGCTGGCTGGACTACAGGGAGTCAAATGCTATGTATACTTGGACGACATAGTAATCCACGGCAAGACCTCCAAGGAGCACAATGACAGGCTGCGAGAGGTACTGCAGCGGCTACGGGAAGCCAAATTGGCAGTGCAACCTAGCAAGTACCAGTTCCTGCGCAAGGAAACGCAGTACCTCGGCCACATCATCTCCGAAGAGGGTGTACGTGCTGATCCAAAGAAGCTGGAAGCGGTAAGGGAATTTCCGGTGCCGAGAGACGTGAAAGGAGTAAAATCTTTCCTCGGACTAGCTGGATACTACCGGAAATTCATTAGAGATTTCTCGAAAACCGCGATGCCACTCACTGAATTAACAGACAGGGGTTAAATTCGAGTGGACCGCAGTAAGAGATGCTGCCTTCGAAGAACTGAAGACAGCACTTACCACAGCACCGATACTGTAATATCCTGACTTCACGAAGCCGTTTGTTGTAACAACAGATGCCTGAGACAGGGCGCTCGGCGCAATCTTATCACAAGGCAAGCCGCACCATGTCAAAGGCCGAGCTAAATTATACAACAACGGAAAAAGAGCTACTCGCCATACTTTGGGCTCTCGCTCAATTTCGACCATGTATTTATGGTACACGTTTCACGGTAGTGACGGACCACCAACCGCTCACCTGGCTGTTCGGAGTAAAGGACCCAGGTTCGAGACTAATGCGTTGGAAAATAAATTTGGCGGAACATGAGTTTAACGTCGAATATAAGGCAGGAAAGCGTAATATCAGGAGTACAAATTGAAAATGCGGGATTTTTTTCTATTTTTGAACGTTTATTCTGAAAAAATGGTAACAAATGAATTATTCAAAGTATTGTCCATCGCTAGCCACAACTTTTTCCCATCTTTCTGGCAATTTACGGATACCGTCGCGAAAAAATTCGGCCGGCTTGGCTGCTATCCAGTCATCGACCCATTTTTGGGCTTCTTCGTAAGAATGGAAGCGCTGGTCAGCTAGGCCATGTGTCATCGATCGGAAAAGGTGGTAATCGGAAGGAGCAATATCTGGGCTATACGGCGGGTGGGGTAAGACTTCCCATTTCAGCGTTTGTAGGTATGTTTTGACCGGCGCTGCAACATGTGGCCGAGCGTTGTCATGTTGCAAAATTACTTTGTCGTGTCTTTGCTCGTATTGTGACCGTTTTTCTTTGAGTGCGCGGCTCAAGCGCATCAATTGAGTTCGGTATAGTGCTCCTGTGATGGTTTCGTTCGATTTCAATAGCTCATAATACACCACACCCAGCTGGTCCCACCAAATACAGAGCATGAGCTTGGCGCCGTGAATATTTGGTTTGGCCGTCGATGATGATGCATGGCCGGGGTAACCATATGATTTTTTGCGCTTCGGGTTATCGTAATGGATCCACTTTTCATCACCAGTGACAATGCGATGCAAAAAACCCTTCCGTTTTTGCCGTTCGAGCAGCAGTTCGCATGCAAAAAAACGGCGCTCGACGTCTCTCGGCTTCAGCTCATACGGCACCCAATGTCCTTGCTTTTGGATCATTCCGAGGGCTTTTATACGATGGGAAATGGCTTGTTGTGTCACTCCCAATGAATCTGCGAGCTCTTGTTGAGTTTGACACGAGTCTTCATTGAGTATTGCCTCCAATTCAGCATTCTCAAACTTTTTCACTTGGCCCGGCCGCTCTTTGTCCTCAACGTCAAAATCACCACTTCTAAACCGCACAAACCATCTCTCGCACGTTGAAACCGATGGAACATGACTCGGATAAGCCTCGGAGACCAATCGATGTGCTTCAGCAGCACTTTTCTTCAAATTAAAGAAGTAAATTAAAACTTCCCGCAAATGCTGTTTTGTTGGCACGAAACTCGACATATTGAGAGCTCAAAAAAACTATGAATTTGACACTGCGACAAATTGACACATACTGAAAATTAAAGCTATAAGACGTAGCTTTGACATGAACATAGTCATAGTACTGCCTGATGCGTATAGCGTTAGTAACGCCATCTGTTATCAAACCCGCATTTTCAATTTGTACCCCTGATACAAATGCAGATGCGCTGAGCCGAATATTCCTCACTACGAGGGCTCAAGCGAGAGCGAAGAACGAAGCCCGTGAGTTGGAAGAGGACAGCACGACGGGGCAACTCGGCACAGCGAATGACCGCACAAATTGGAGGACCGAAGATACCCCTTACAGCCGTGGTAGCTCGCTGGAGCGAGAGGTCGAGCTCGCCCGCGAGATAAAAGAGGACAGCAAGCGCCCGAGTACGGACAGCCGCACAAAGCGGAGAGCCGAGAATATAGCGGGCCAACACAGCAACGCGGCAGAGAGAGAGGCCGTGCCGGCAATGCGCAAGAAGAAGATGGAGAGATCCGCAGCGTGGATGCAGGTTGCTATACTGATCCCCACAGCCCCGCCGCGAAGCCGAGCGGTCGGGGAAGGGGCACACCACGCAAGCTAGTGCAGACAGGCACGAGAAGACTGCGAGCATCGCTGAAAGGGACAGAGCGAGCGCAGCAACGGCGGAGCTACCGGTGGGCACACTGAGCAAAGTAACTGCGGGCCGAGCGCCGCACAAGCCTGCTGAGGAAGCGAGGCAAGGCGGGGGCCGCAGCTCGCAAACTTCCAGCAGCATAGAAGAAGACAGCATTATGAAAGAGCGCAGCGACTGCCGCAGTGGCGTAGCCACCCATTTGACCGACGACCGCCTGAAGATAATAAGCGAATACCACGACACCCCCATAGGAGGGCATCATCAAGCATACGTTACGTCGGATCCGGACCAAGTACGACTGGCCCGGCATCAGAAGAGATTTGGAGGAATATATTTCGTCATGCGAGTCTTGCCAAAAGAACAAAATCAGGAAAAAAGAACGAGTACCGATGGTGGTTAAGGACACCCCATCGACGGCATTCGAACAAGTAGCGGTCGACTTCGTAGGACCGCTACCAGAAAGCCCATCTGGAAAGAAATACATACTTACGTTTCAGGACGCCCTTACCAAACATAGTGCAGCGACCCCCCTGCCGAACCAAGAGGCTTCTTGAATTAATTTGCCGGCACGGAACGCCGGAAACGATACTGTCAGAACAGGGCACCAACTTCCTCAGTGCGACCTTCAAAGAAATGTGTCGACTGCTGCGAATTAAGGAAATACAGACAACGGCCTACCACCCTGAATCGAATGGCGCCCTGGAAAGATCGCACCGCACTCTCGCAGAATACCTGAAAAATTTCATAAGAGAGGATGAAGGAGACTGGGACGAGTGGCTGCCGTACGCTATGTTTACGTACAACACCATTCCGCATACGGGGACCGGACTATCTCCCCATGTGCTGGTGTACGATAGCGAAGCTGAATTACCGACGGCCGTAAGGCAAGAGCCCCGCAGCACCTATGCGTATGACGACTACGTCCAAGAACTGCGAGAGCGACTACGTGTCGCATGGACTATAACGCTTAACAACCTGAAAGGCGCGAAAAGACGATCGAAGGAAACATATGACAACAGCGCACAGGCGCAGGAGTATCGCGTAGGCAAACGTGTACTCGTCCGAGATGAGACGGTGCGCAGGGGGTGGTCGGCAAAGCTGTCCCCCAAGTGGACGGGACCTCACGAAATAGTAGAGAAGAGGCCCCCCGTCAATAACGTAGTCCGGAAGGGACGGCAATCTCAGGCGGTGCACGTCAACCGCCTGAAGCTCTTTATCGAGCACTAATAGCTCAAGAATTGTAGAATTCGCATAATTATAGCTAGTTAAAACTAAATAAAAACTAAATAAATGCGGGTAGGGAGCTCCACGGAGCGCAAGGTGAGGAGGAGGAGGTTCAATAAAGCTGAAAAAATGGTTGAAAGTAGAAAATATAATATCCTCAAGATAATTTGCTCATACAAATTTTGGTAGGAATAAATATCGGTCCCACACGCGGGACAAGTGATGAGGGGCCTTTCTGCAAACAGACGGCGTAATCCGATGAAATCCGGGTAGGGCTCCTCATCGTCGCCGACCCAGGGCCCCAGGCCCCACAGGCAGTAAACCGCCCTGCAACAAATCTGCCGGCTGCGGCGGACAGCCAACGCCGCCAAGAAGTCGTCAGAGAGCCACCGGCGACTTCTCCCTGGTACAACGACCAGACAGCTCTGGAAAGATAAAAGAGGAATTTTTTATAGAAAAATGTACTAACGTTAAAAACCCAAGGAGGTAAGGAGAATACTTACCGTTATGTCCAGCACCTAGGGGGTCAAATACGTCCCCTTGCATAGAACTGCACCATGTGCCCCAGAGACTCGAAAAATAACGGTCGACATGATCGCTGATTGCTCGCTAAATGAAGAATGAGAAACGAAGCTCTCGCGCTACGAAACCCGCGAGACCGCAACAAAAAGAGGGAGAACTCATGCTTTACTCCCCTCGTCTGATTGCAGGTTGAGCGCAGCTAGGAGTGGACCAGCCACAGCCACACAGCATCCGCCCGACTACATCGTCAGCACTTTTGCCAGTGCTCCGGGCATGTACTATGAGAACATAGGAAGCCTTACGATAATACAATCGACGTGACGGTTGATCATCAGGCTGAGCCTCGCTGCACTAATGCACCGAGAAACGGAAATAAGCAAAAGCCTGCAACGTCTGACGGAGCTGTGCGAAGGCGAAACTCGCGTCAACGACATATGCCCCGTCATAAGCGACTCAGTTCTGAGAATGGAGAGAAGGATAGAGATGGGGGTACTGACCATATTCGACCTCCTCGGGACGCGCCCCGTCAGAGAGCGCAGAGGATTGGTAGACGGCCTTGGAAGCATAATCAAGGCCATCACGGCAAACATGGACGCTGCCGACGCGCGGGAGCTCCACAAAGAAATAACGCAACTTAGGGCTTCCCACCAGACCCTGAAGGAAGGGCTAAAAAATCAAATCCAAGTCATAAAAACCACGCTCAGCCTATTTAACGAAAGCGCGCATCACATACAGGCTAACGAACAGACCCTGCTGGCCCTGATGCAGTATATCAACCGCACGCTCAACGGCGACGGATACTACATAAAGAGACGCCAACACTTGGACGAAACGTTCAACGCGATAAGTATTGCGGTCGAAGCATTATTCAGCGACGTACAGGAGCTAGTGTGGCTGGTGGACGATATAGCTAGTGGTAAGGCCCGAGCAACGTCCCTGCCGCCACGCACACTCGCTAGACATTTCGTCGAAGCACTACCACACCTACCGTCGGGCAGTAGCTTCCCGGTCGCAATAGTACACGACCAAGTGTCAACACTTATACGCTTGGTAGATACCAGGTTCTACAGCGAAGGCAACGCAGTAGTACTCGTGCTGGATATACCGCTGATCGAGCAGCAACGACATAGTATACAAAAAGTATATCCTATACCCATGCGAGCTGACAACGGCAGGCACTACTACATAGACGCGACCGAGAACCACTTGGTAATAGATATAGAGAATTGCAAGTACTTAAGGATGACATCCGATGATGTAAAAAATTGCAAGGCAAACCATACATTTGCCCACCAACACACCCTACTATTCCGGTCACAAACGACGCACCCTCCGAAGTCCTAATCTATGCGAAAATGGACACCGGTAACGGGAAAAAATGCGCAAAAAGGGTTATCAAAATCACCCATCCCCTAATCGTTCCAATGCAACAGCAAGGACGATGGTTATACGTCGCGCCAACCCCGGTTCCCGTAGGAATAAATTGTGGGAAAAATCCCAGTCAGCACGAAATACTAAATAATTCGGGAATACTGGCTTTGGTAGGCATATCGTATGTATAGTAACCGCCCGAGATTTCACTATCAAAACCATAGGGCGAACGTCGCAGATCATACGGGAAAACTCCCTTCCGTCGTTTAATTTGACTTTAACGGAAATCGAAGTTCAGGCGCCCCCGACGCAGACCGAGAGGACCATCCTATTACAGAGCGTGCTGCGAGACCCTGAAGAGCTTCGGAAGCTCGGAGCTCGAGCCGACCACATCATGGAAACCCTCAATACCGCCGGAGACGGGATGCAGCACATCCACAACCTGAGCTTCTACTCCTTGGGTGCTATAGCACCGATAGCCTTGTTTGGCTATGTTCTGTTCAAATGTTACAGGAACCAAAGAAACAGAACAGCAACGAGAACGAACGAGGTAACAACCCCGGCAGCCGCCGAGGTAACCATCAACCTCGAGCCACTCGGACGACAACAGATAGTGGAACCACCTGCGAACCGAGCTGGCCAGGACATGCAATCGTCCCCCCAACCGAGAACGACTCGCTCGGCCCGAACGACATTAACAAACAAAAAATGAAACATTTTACGTACTATTACGTATATATTATATATTATATATCGAACTGCAAAATTGTATTAGAATTGTAAAGGTACGGGAAACCAACTGCAGAAAAACTTTTTGAGAAAATTTTTCCTTTTAAGGGGGGAGGGATGTTATGTCGCGGAATATCCCACTTCACGTATTCTCAGGAATATTCCTTAGCTGACATAACTAGATATGAAATTCTAAAAGATAGCTGTCATACAAGATAGGGTGCGAGGTAAACGCCAACGCAGCATGAGGCGACTTGCTAGGCAATCTACGATTGGCTAAAGCTAAAGCTGCCAACTAAGGGATTTTAGCAAACGCAGTTGCTAACTGCCTCACTAAAATCAGAATTAAATTAGACTCAACAGAGAACGGTTGGTTCCTCGTCAAATGCTCGAAACTACGAATTATAGTACATTCCTTTATTGACTTTTAGATAGACAACGGAAAGTTACCGTTGCCTATAATAAATACTTCCATTTATATAAATTCGCGTTTTCATCTATAACTCGAGATCCATCTCCTTATTGGCAAACGATCGCAAAAAATAATAACTTTTTAATATTATAACGAATGCCGAATAATCCAATTACCCGGCACCGGCATAACAATCACAAGGGTGAGGGTTCCGCAGGTATTACGTCTCGTAAATATAGACGGTACAGCGTCTGTAAAGCATTAAAAATCTGTAGAGGCTGCTCGCGTATGATACCATACGCGACCCAAACGAAACCATAAATAAAAAGATGCATGTATGTGGTATATCGTTTTGTATTACATGCAGGCAAACTCGACCGACTACGCATGTGTGTTTTATAGCACCTCTTAAAAAGCCAGAGGCGCCAAAGAAGAAGAAAAAAAACAAGCTTTCCACGAGATTTTCGTTATATGTTTTTGAGAGGCAGCAAAACAAACAGTTGCACGATGATAAATCGATACGAATTCACGAGCCGAATTTATGTGTTTCACAATGCGTATGTATTACATGTCTGGATATCACAGATACAGAGACCAATTGTGCTGACTGTGGTAAACGCGAATTCGTGTTTATCGATGATCCTGTTAGGGAGCTCGTGAAATTGGCATTATCGCAAAAATTTTACAAAGACCATCTGTATTGCTCATAATGCAAGAGGTTTCGATGCGCAGTTTCTTCTATGGTATTTAATCGAAGTGCAAATACACAGCTACCCTTACTGATTATGAATGGTACGAAGAATGTCTCGATCAAGATAGGCGACGTCGTTTTTTTCGATAGTCTAATCTATTTACCCATGGCTATTAGCGTTTTATCTAAGGCCTTCGGTTTCGTGGATGAGGTGGCAAAGGTACATTTCCGCATTTATTCAACACACCGGAATTTCGGAATTACACAGGTCCTCTGCCTGCTCTGCATTTTTACTCACCCGATACCATGTTCTCAGTAGATCGCGAACGATTTAAAAAATGGTAGAAGGAAAAATCGAGTTGCGCCGATTATAAATTTGATTTTGCGACGGAATTTGTGCATAATTGTCGTACAGATGTTACGGTTATGAGACAAGCGTGTCTAGCTTTTCGAGAGTTACTTATACGTAGCAGAAGCATGTGCCCCTTTATAGAAGCATGCACGATAGCATCAGCATGTATGAGAGTATTTCGAAAGAATTTTCTACAGAAGGATTGTATTGCGGTGTTACTACCATGGGGAAACCGCTGGGATGGTAGGGAGTCGCGCATGGCCGTCGTATGTCTCGTGTGGCTCGAGCGTGAGCGCAACTGCGTTATCACTCATGCTGGACCCACGAGAGAGTATCGCCCTCCGACCGGCCTACCGGCGGTCGACGGATACTACGTGCAGGCAGGGGTCCATCACGTTCTTCAATTTCACGGCTACTTTTGGCATGAATGTCCCCAATGTTATCGCGTGAATAGAAATGCTCGAACGAAATTCGGCGATAAAATGGATGAATGATACGAGCGTACCGTTCTTATTTCTGGGCGAATCAGATCGAAAGGGTACACTCTAACTGAAATATGGGAATGCCATTTTGACAGATTACACGAAAATAACAAGAAAATGTCGTTATACGTGAAAAACCACGCCATGGTCAAGCAGGCGCCTCTCGAACCATGCGATGCATTCTTTGGCGGTCGAACGGAAAATATTGTAAGTTTGTACGATGTCGCGAATGGGGAGCAGATACTTTATGTGGTTGTGTGCTCGCTGTATCCATGGGTGTGTAAGAATGGAAAATATCCCGTTGGACATCCGAAATTGTACGTAGGTGACGAGTGCCGAGGATTAATAGGACTTGAAAACGATCTAAGTGTCGTCGAGGGTGTCGTGAAGTACACCGTAGTAGCACCACACGATTTGTATATGCGAGTACTGCCTGTTCGCATGCATGGAAAATTACTGTTTCGCCTGTGTAGAACGTGCTGTACGGACATGGACACATCCGCGGGCTGCACACACGATGACCCGACTGAGCGAGCGGTTGACGGCTCATGGGTCGTGGACGAGCTGAGAAAAGCTGCGTCGCTTGGATATAAGGTGACGCGTACTGATGAAGTTTGGCAATACATTGTTACGCAGTATGACTCGACAACTACTTGGCAAAATGACGAGGCAGTCATTTTGCCGAGTTCATCGATACATTCCTAAAAATAAAACAGGAGGCGAGTGGACCGCCAGCAGAGTGTAACTATGTCGAGAAAGCAATAGAGCGTTTAATATCGTTGTACGAGGAGTCCGAGGGTGTATATTTTGAACGAAGTGCTTTGCAGTCAAATTCGGGTTTACGTTCGCTCGAAAAATTGGCGCATAATTCATTCTGGGAAAAGGTTGGTCAACGCGAGAATCTCACGAAAACCGTTATCGTTTTTACAAGCTCGGAGTTAATGAATTTACTAACAAGTCCGGAGATTGAGGTGACGGGAATGATACCGGTTAACCACAAGATTATGTATGTAACGCGTAAAGAAACGAAATCATGCGAACCTGTTAACACGAAGCGAAAGCTGCACGGGAAGTACTCGGCTGTACCGAATGGCTATTGTGAAATACGCTAATTAGTATAACGCGAAAAAAAAATAGTTTTACGGTTGAATTCGCGTTATTTAAAAATAATCTTTTTGTCTAATTTCATGTATTGTATTTGCTGTGTAATACAGTACGTTAAAAAAAATAGATTTATTATTTATAAAACCGTTGTCTGCTCGTTCTTTTCGTGTTGCTATTCTACCGTTCCTTTTTGTTCTGACTTTCTCATCGATGATTCCTTTTGTCCCGTCTTTCTTATCGAGTGTTTCTTTTTGTACTGACTTTCTCGTGCTACCTCCGAGGATATAATATGGCTGTTTAGAATGATATGATTCATAAATTTTGCACATAGAGATGTATGCATAGTGAAATAGAAATATTGCTTTATTTGTGAGAAATTAAAAACTATCGTTATTTAATTTACATACGGTGTAAACATCAGCTTATACTGCGGGCCCGCGCCTCATCGGCTAGTACAGGCGCGCCGCGCCTTATCAGCTCGTCAAGGCCGCGAAACTTGCTGATGCCGCGGGGTCGCCGCCGCCGCCGTCGCAGTTTAAGCTTATTTAAGAGTCAGCTGATTTATTTTGATAGATACTCATCGATATGGATACACGTTGGAATCATCCATGGACAGCCGTGATAAGCTGTCCTACAGGCTGTGATAAAGCATATTTTGTTAAAAAATTCTTTAAATACATGCGCGAAATTACGGATTCAGAGTACGATGATGAAATTGAATTTCGCGAGGGCTTACCGCAAGCAGCAGACTACTCGAATGATACAAGGCCTAAACTTGTGGTTATTGACGATCTAATGCGCGAGGCATCGAACAATACCGTGGTCGATCTTCTCACCAAAGGTAGCCATCATAAAAACTTAGTGTCATCTTCATCACGCAAAATCTCTTCCATCAGGGTTACGGGCAGCACGATATCTCCATAAACGCTAATTATATCGTTGTCTTCAAAAATCCGCGAGATCGCGCGCAAATTCAGCACCTAGCCCGTCAGGTATATCCCGAGCATCCGCGATTTTTGCAGGAGGTATATTTCGATGCAACGGCTGCACCGCACGGCTAACTATTATTCGACTTGAAACAATCGACGCCTGATACTTGACGATTTCGCGCCTGTATACTTCCCGATGATGAATACCATTAAGTTTACGTGCCTCAAAAAGCAATAAAAGTTCGCGTTGCGACGTGCGATGTACCCGTAATGTGCTTGTAATAGCGTTGCGCGGACCTCTCGATAAAAAGCAAATATTTATATTGCAAGCGCTGTGTTATCTGAAGCAAGAGCATCTACGTACAATTTTGCGCAAAGCAGATGTAGCGCTCGTACGGTGTATACCAGGTCTATAAATATGAAACCGGAATTTGCCCATAGATGGCCCTAGCTGTCAATGTAGTTACCGTCGAACCGCATCATTGGCGCCACTTCCTTGTTAACATCTCTGACAAAGATTTTCAACTCACAACAATACAAGTTTCATACAACAGCATAGTTTGTAATAGCGTTGTACATGTCGAATTTTGTGCCTGGAAACTACGATTTGTGGACAGCATTGATTTTCTGTTACCAATTGCAGAAAACTGCTGCAGAATCGCATCGAATGCTTGTCGAAGCTTACGGTGAGCATGCTCTTGGTGAATCACAGTACTTTGAGGGGTTAAAAAAATTAAAAAGTAGCGATTTTGACGTGAGAAACGAAGAACGTGGAAGACCACCGAAAAAGTTTAAAGATAGCGAATTGCAAGCATTGTTGGATGAGGATGACGCTCATCAAAGGCAACAACAAGTCGCGGATGAATTAATCGTTATACAAGAAGCCCTCTCAATACGTTTGAAAGCTATGGGATAGATCCAGAAGATGGGAAAATGGGTTCCACATGAACTGAATGAAAGACAGCAGGAAAACCGAAAAACCACTTACAAAATGCTGCTCGCCAGGTACAAAAGAAAGTCATTTCTCCATCGAATTGTGACTGGCGATGAAAAGTGGATATATTTTAAGAATCCTAAGCGTACAAGATCATGGGTAACTCCAGGCGAACCATCGACATCGACTTCAATGCCAAATCGCTATAGACGGAAGACAATGCTCTGTGTTTGGTGAGATCAGAAGGGTGTGATCTATTATGAGCTGTTAAAACCTAGCAAAGCCGTTAATACTGAACGCTACCGACAACAAATGATCGATTTGAATCAAGTTCTGCGTGAAAAACGACCAGAATATAAAAAAAGGCAACACAAAGTGATTTTGCTTCATGATAATGCACCATCATATACAGCAAAACTGGTCAAGGAAACGATTGAGGCATTTAGTTGGGAAATTCTTTCGCATGCGGCTTACTCACCAGACTAGACTCCGTCCGATTACTACTTATTTGCATCGATGGGACACGCACTTGCTGAGCAGCGCTTTACTTCTTACGAAAATGTACGAAAATGACTCGATGACTGGTTTGCCTCAGAAGAGCAACAGTTTTTTTGGCGTGGCATCCACATATTGTCAGACAGGTGGGAAAAATGTATACCTAGCGATGGGCAATACTTCGAATACAATATTTTTTATCATTTTCTTACAATAAACGTGTATTTTCTATATAAAAATTCCGGTTTCATATTTATAGACCTGGTATGCGAGTGTGCTCTAAACGTTTTACGGGGAAACGTAAGTCTGAACAACGTGCAAAAGAATTATCTTCGGAGGCACGCGACAATTCTGCGACGACTAGCCGCCAAAAAGGGAAATTGGAGCGGTAAGAGGAAGATCATCGTCGAACATTGTGTCGGAATTCTCAAGTTGCTTCTTGTGCCTGTCTTGGTCTACACGAGCCATGGGTGGTGCTTATTTCTCATGATAACATACTTGGTCTCGCGTGTCTCGCCTTTACCACTGCTACTACTACTACTCCAAGGATAGCTCTTTCTTCATCGTACTACCGAGCAACAGTAGTATGCAGTATTTTCTGGATAATACGACGACGAATTTCATTACAAAACTACCGCGTCAGATACGTTTGCACGGAGAATGGTCCGTTTCTCTTGTGGAAATTGATTATCCGATGACTTCTTTTACATGTTCCTACTGTAGAAATAGATCCTCTAGAAAATGGTGATCATGATTTATCGGGTTTAAATCGTTTAAAACGGAGACGCGCGCATAGATACCAAGTTCCATCTGGTGTATATCGCTCTATAGACCCTCTTTTGGAGAGTATGAATAAGTTACCTCACGTAGCCGATCATCTGCGCTTTAAATCGCTTCCGAGCAGGCAGGTCGACGTGGCGCGCGTATGCAACGATCTACGATACTACGACTTTCGCGTATTGCAAGGCTACTCGAATTCTCGGAAGAGGCCTGTAGGTCTGTAATGATAAAACCGCATTGCGAACACATAGGGTCAAGGCCTGCATCTCTCACCGGTGCTATACCAGGCAGCATGTTTCTATACACCGATATCTGCGAGAGCTATATTACAGGCGATGTAAAGGGTGGTTAAATTGTAAGGGCCGATGTTGAATGTGAACCACACCTAAACGTCAAGTGTTTTTCTGCATTTCATTTGACATTTCTCAATTTCAGACTAACTCAATTTGAACCATGGAAAGATACACAATCGAGCAACGCGTTAAAGTTATTCAGGCTTATTATGAAAATGGGCGTTCAAATCAAAATGCATATCGTGCACTTCGTGATTTTTTCGATCAATTTAATCGTCCAAATGTGCGTACAATCGGAAAAATCGTGCAAAAATTTGAGCAAACCGGGTCTGTAGGAGATATTAAAACACCAGTGCATGCTCGTACAGCTCGTACTGCAGAAAATATTGCTGCTGTTCGCGATAGTGTGGCTGAAGAGCCGTCCACCTCAAAATGAGGCCGGTCAGGCAGTTACTGTGAATGGTGTTCGCTATCGTGAGGTGATAACGAACTTTTTATGGCCCGAATTGGAAGATATGGATGTTGGCGATATGTGGTTTCAACAGGACGGTGCCACTTGCCACACAGCTAACGAAACAATGGCTCTTTTGCGCGACAAATTCAATGGCCGTGTTATCTCACGTGGTGGCGATGTCAATTGGCCGCCAAGATCATGCGATTTGACACCGTTGGACTTCTTTCTTTGGGGTTATTTGAAAGAAAAGGTGTACGTCGATAAGCCAGCAACAATTCAAGAGCTAAAGGATGAGATAATTCGGCACATTAACGGCATAGAACCTCAATTATGCCTAAGCGTCATCGAAAATTTGGACCATCGGATGGAGGTGTGCCGCCGAGGTCGCGGCGGCCATTTGGCCGATATTTTGTTCCATACATAATTGAACCATACCATATTATCATAATAAAAAGAATTAACAATAATTTCCTAAATAATTTGTGTTTTATTCAAAATCAACATCGGCCCTTAAAATTTAACCACCCTTTACAAACACCCCTCTTACGAGTTGTCTTAATTGATGCTGACAACTGTCAGTATGATTCGATTAAAATTAAATCGTTTTCTACGCCACGATATATATATCTCTTGCGCAACAATTTACACACTATCAAGATCGAAATAAGAGACGAGGTTAGAAATCATATACCATTCGAACAGTGAACGTTGACTGTGACACGACGTTCCAAAGGTCCTACGATTGATAACGCCGCTATGGATGATATTGATAGAGTGCAGCACGGATGAGGCCGTCGCGGGTACGGCGGTATTAGCCATGCTTATAACGGAACGCCTAATCAACGAGGACACGTTATCGGCAGCTTTCTCGGGGGCTTGTTTCGTCAAGTGTTACTTTTAAAGAAGAGCGCTAAAGCAGTTGGAAAAGAGGCATTGCGAGCTGGTGTAAACGTAGCCGGTGATATCCTCGAAAAAATATAGCTGTGAAAGATGCTATACACGAGAGAGCGCGAGAATCAGGCAGCCTCAAACGCAAAGCCTTTGCAAAAATTGACACCATTATGACGGGGTCTGGTTATAAATAGCGCAAAATTTCGCGAAATCCTCATTCATTGAACGAACGTAAACCACGACGTATCTCCCGTAAAAATGAAAGTGTAATAAAGAAGATGAACAATAATAAGAACAATAATAAGAACAATAATAAGAACAATAATAAAAACAATAATAAGAACAATAATAAGAACAATAATAAGAACAATAATAAGAACAATAATAAGAACAATAATAAGAACAATAATAAGAACAATAATAAGAACAATAATAAGAACAATAATAAGAACAATAATAAGAACAATAATAAGAACAATAATAAGAACAATAATAAGAACAATAATAAGAACAATAATAAGAACAATAATAAGAACAATAATAAGAAGAAGACTCGTCAATGAACGGTTTCAGATATTTTTGGATAGCTGAAACAAGATGGCTTCGCTACATGCGCACTCGTGCGAGTGTCTTAAATCGGAACTTGAATTATGTTCACTTCCACCGACGCAAACTACTATCGAAGGCTCCAATTAGGTGTATTATAAGCCAATTTCTTCGCTAATAGATGATTCACCTTTTGAATTTGTTATTCCTGGACAGGGTGATGAGTATATCGATCTCGCGGATACTATGTTTAGTCTGAGAGTTAAAATAACACCTCCTTCTACAGAAATTGCCGCGGGTACAGCGCCGAAAGCAAGTAAAGGGCCTGTAAACAATCTCTTGCATTCTATGTTTAATCAGGTGGATGTATACCGGAATCAAAACTAGTTTCACCTCCAAACAATGCCTACGCTTATCGAGCGTGCATAGAAACACTTCTGAAGTACGGTCCAGCTGCCAAAAATTCGCATCTCTCGAGCGTTCTCTGGTACAATGATACCCCTGGAAAAATTCATGATATAACATTGGGAAATACGGATCTTCTAAAGAGAAAACAATTTTTAAATGTCGGAAAAACTGTAGACTTACTTAGTCATCTGCATTGCGATATATTCAATCAGGAGCGGTTCCTATTAAACGGTATCGAGATGCGACTACGGCTGGTGCGGTCAAGAGATTCATTTTGTCTTGTGGGCGATACAAAGAATGGTCAATGCGGCTTAAAGATTCTCGAGGCATAGCTTCTCGTTCGTAGAAGAAAAATAGCTCCCCGTGTGCTGCTCTCGCATGCTAGAACTCTGGCAAAATCTACGGCTGAATATCCTCTTACGAGAGTCGAGGTAACGGCCGTTTCAATACACTCCGGTGTTTATGGAGAGACTATCTATAATATCATGCTAAGTCAATTGCTGAAGCGTATAATTGTCGGTTTTGTTGATAATAAAGCGTTTAACGGCGACTTCAGTTTTCGAAATAACAAGATAAATTATCTCTCGTTGTATGTAGATGGTGCTCGAATACTTTCGAAACCGTTATGACCTGATTTCACGAAAAATCATCTATATGTAGATGCTTTTCAAACATTGTTTTCGGGAACTGGAATATATTTCTTGAACGATGGTAATTCCATCGATCGCGATAATTATCACGATGGATACTGTCTGTTTGCTTTTGATTTGACACCCGATCTTTGGGCGAACAGCAATTCACATTGGAATTTAATAAAGCACGGTAGTGTGAGAATAGAGGTACGACTTGAGGCGTGCCTGTGCCGTCGTGTATGCTGCAATCATGGCGTTTGATGTCGGGGATGGTTGGGTAGCATCGCGGTTGGTCTCATAGTTAACATACATGATCTTGTAATTAACCGGTAGCATTCCCGTTACCTCAATCTCCGGACTCGTTAGTAATTTCATTAGCTCCGCGTGCGTGAAAACGATAACGTTTTTCGTGAGATTCTCGCGTTGACAACGCTATACAACGCTTAACAACGCTATAAGTCCACTCGCCTCCTGTTTTCTTTTTAGGAATGTATCGATGTACTCGGGAAAATAACCGCCTCGTCGCGTTGTCGAGTTATACTGAGAAACAACGTATTGCCAAATTTCATCGTTACGCGTCACCTTATATCCGAGCGACACAGCTTTTCTCAGCTCGTCCACGACCGATGTGCCGTCAAACGCTCGTTTAGTCGTGTCATCGTGTGTGCAACCCGCGGATGTGTTCATGTCTGTACAGCACGTTCTACACAGGGGGAACAGTAGTTTCCCATGCTTGGGAACAGGCAGTACGGGGATATACAAATCGCGCGGTGCTACTACGGTGCACTTCACGAGACTCTTGATGACACTTAGATCGTTTTCAGGTCTTACAAGTTTTTGACACACCATGGACACAACCAGCACACATCCACATAGCGTATCTGCTCCCCATTCACGACGTCGGACAAGCTTACAGAGTTTTCCGTTCGACCGCCAAAGAATGCATCGCATGGTTCGAGAGGCGCCTGCTTGACCATGGCGTAATTTTTAACGAATAACGACATTTCCTCGTTATTCTCGAGTAATCTGTCAAAATCGCATTCCCATATTTCGGTCAGAGTGCACCCTTTCGATCTGATTCGCCCGGAAATAAGAACGGTACGCTCGTATCGCTCGTCCATTGTATCGCCGAATTCAGTTCGAGCATCTCTATTCACGCGATAACATCGCGGACAACCATGCCAAAAGTAGCCGTGAAATTGAAGAACGTGATGGACCCCCGCTTCCGCGTAGTATCCGTCGACAGCCGGTAGGCCGGTCGGAAGGCGATACTCTTTTGTGCGTCCAGCATGAGCGATAACGCAGTTGCGCTCACGCTCGAGCCATACGAGCCATACGACGGCCTTGCGCGACTGCTTATCGCCCCAGGGATACCACCCTGGTGGTAATACCGCAGTGCGATCTTTCTGTAGAAAATTCTTTCGAAATACTCTCATACATGCTGATGCTATCGTGCATGCTTCTGTAAAGGGACACACGCTCCCGCAACGTATAAGTAACTCTCGAAAAGGTAAACACGCTTGTCTCAAAACCGTAACATCTGGACGACAATATTGCACAAATTGCGTCGCAAAATCAAATTTATAATCTACGCGACTCGATTCTTCCTCATACCATTTTTAAAATTGCTCGCGATTCACTGAGAACATGCTATCGGGTGAGTAAAAATGCATAGCCGCCAGACGACCTGAGTAATTCTGATATTCCGGTGTGTTGAGTAAATGGGGAAATGTACCTTTTGCCACCTCATCAGCGAAACCAAAGGCTTTAGGTAAAGCGCTAAGAGCCATGGGTCAATAGTTTAGACTATCGAGAAAAACGACATCGCCAATTTTCATCGAGACAATCTTCGTATCATTCACAATCAGAGAGCCAATTGTGTTTTTTGCACTTCGATTAAGTACCGTAGAATTAATTGTGCGTCGAAACCTCGTGCATTATGTGCAATACACATGTACTTTATTTAATTACATTTTTTGTTTGTCGCTAGCTATATACTATGCATATAAATTGTGAAACGTAATAATTACGAACTTACATTTACGGAAACCGCCGACGCATTTCGTAAACCAATTCGATTGTCGGCGGTCTCGGCACAGTGAATCGTGCAAAGCGAAAAACGTTTGGGTCTCACTCGTACCCTGTTTTTTAATTTTTACTGTTATTATCCCCGTAATTTTTTTATTTTTGTCAACTTAATTGTATTATTAAAAGCTGTAACGACAATTTGTGCCTCAACGCACAATTTGTACCTCAACGCACCACGTTATCTATAACTGGTCCGAGCTATTTTCCCTTCCTTTTTGTTTTCTCTTTCGAGTTAGGCGCCAGGCGCGTTCGCGCCGGAAGAAGAAATACCGAGGTGGACGACCAGACTCTGCCCAGACTAGTTACAGCTTTTCAAGGCAGTGTGGGTGGTTCGGACTGTCAAGTTAATAATGAATCCAAAAAAACACAAATAAAATCAATTAATCAAACCAGTCACTAAGATCCATGTATAAAATCCGTCAATATATTATAGTATGCGAAAGTAGAAGAGGCCCAGTATAGAGAGACAGGGCGTGGCCTCCTGGCGCCAGGGCGTGTCTATACTTGCCCCTTCCCTCCCCACTACTACCCCCTCCCCATGCTGATTTCTCATTGGTTCTTCCTTGGGTGTGAATATGGCGTATCTGCCCCCACTACCCACCCCCGTTCCTAATTGGTCCCTTACAACCCCCACCATCCATACCCCTATCCCTGATTGGACCCCAGCAGTCCCTACCCCCAGACCACCTATCCTAGTGTTCTGATTGGTTTAGCATCGCAGCGCCATCTGACGGATTTTAACCCATACTTAATTACCGATGCGTCATTTACTATTGGTAATCGTGTTATCGACATTCGGTAAAGTAGATTGAATGCTGGCAGCCGGTTTAGCAGGAAATGTATCGGCGATCAGCTAAGCAGATCGGTTGTCAACCGTCGGTATGTAGCCGACCATCGCTAGAGCAAATTTAGGACTTACGGAAGATAAGTAGATTGGGTCTCACGGTAAATAATATTGTGTACCCCATCAACCGGTTAAACATGTTCAGCCGTCGATAACCGAGCCCTCTCCATAGGTTCTTAAGAATGTTTGTTAATTTAAAAAATTCATTACTTGAAACTTCTATTTATAACAACGGGAAATGAAAACGCTTGTTATTTTTCAGCTCCATAAAAAGCTGTTTTATTTTAACATTTTCGTATAAGAAACTGCAGATACGGCTAAATGGTGGTGAACTGTTAATACGTGTTTTCATACCCGATTCGTTGTAATGTAATAGTACACCGCTTTGGTGAGATTCCAAGCATCCTTGTCGCAGTCAATCACACGTATACAGGCAATTCATTATGGTTGGAAAGAGAGGCAAAGATGCTTTCATCAGGCAGTTTCCTTTTTAACTAACCTTTCCGCAGCTGTTACGATTATATATACATCTGACGTCTCTTTGATACCTGTCCTAGCTGAATAGAAAAATGCGTTTGACATGGTAGGGGAACTTTCGAATAATATCAAGACAGAAAATACAAGGCTTCGAATTTATTCATAGTAATTCCAAATCGTTCTGTACACGTTTGTATATACGTGTTTTTATTATTATTTTACAAAATTATATGAATAAATCCGCATATTTTGATCGTTTTTACACACATACATATATACAAACTACAATAATATTCATAAAGAATAAAAATAATTTACAAACAGACACACGCACGCACGCACGCACACACACAATCCTGATGGAGAAAGTCAGAGTCGGATGGGTAATATTAAGCATTCGGGAGAAAGCGACAGTGGTACGATGTTTTAGATGCTGTGACTTCGGACACATAGCACAAAACTGTAGAGGGACCGATAGATCGAAGCTGTGCTTCCAATGCGGAGAGGAGGGGCACGTAGCCAAGGATTGCCACAAGGACGCATGCTGCATGCTATGTAAAGGGAAGGGTAATAGTGACCATCCTACGGGTAGAAGAAACTGCGTGGCCCTTCGGAAGGCCCTCCAGTATGTAGCATCAAAGCGACGATGAGAATACTACAACTCAATCTCAACCATTGCGAGGCTGCACGAGATCTGATCGCCCAGACTGTACGGGAGCTAGACGTGGATGTTGCGATCTTATGTGAACAATACAAAAACCTAGAGGGGGACAGGTGGATGGCAGATGCCACAGGTCGGGCTGCTATCTGGATATGTGGTGTAACGAGAAATTTGCTCCTCAACGCACCACGTTACCTATGACTGGTCCAAGTTATTTTTCCTTCCTTTTTATTTTCTCTAAGACGGTTATGGCCAGGTTAAGAAGCTCCTCCACGATGATGCCATCAGAAACCAGAAGATTGTACGGGATAGTTTCGTGCTTGTTTCTTCTCCAACAGGAAATACACCACGACATAGCAAAGCCGGTTGTTGATGATTACGTGCCGCCGATTACTCGAGAAGAGCTGCTGGCTGCCTGTCGGAGGGTAGGGGATAACAAGGCGCCTGGCCCGGACGGCATACCCAATGTTGCTCTGAAAATGGCCAGCCAAAAACGCCCGGATATTTCTCTAGAGGTATACAATGCCTGCCTACGCGAGGGAGCCTTCCCACAACAGTGGAAAAAGCAAAGCCTAGTGCTCCTCCCGAAGGAAAATAAACCACCGAAGGACCCATCGGCCTACCGCCCAATATGTTTATTGGCTACGGCGGGAAAGATACCCGAGCGGATTATCTGCAGCCGCTTGGAAGAATTCACGGAAGAGAGGGATGGCCTGTCGGTGAACCAGTTTGGCTTCAGGAAACAGCGCTCGACAGTGGATGCCGTGAACCTGGTCGTCAGCATGGCCCGTAGTGCCATCGAAGGCAAGCGGTGGAAAGGAAGTTCTAAGAAGTACTGTACTATCGTAACCGTGGACGTTAAAAACGCGTTCAACACAGCGAGATGGAGCTGTATACTGCAGGCACTCCAACGTCTGGGCGTCCCGTTTTATATGAGGAAAATCATCACGGACTACTTCAGTGCCCTGCGGGTGACCAGTGCCTTCCGTACAGTGTCATACGACGCAGCGTGCGTGGTGGCTTTGTTGCAACTATATCGACGGAGACGCGAGGACCCTCGAATCCCCCCGGAAAGAATCACGTTAGAAGAAAAAGAGGTCAGCATGACGCAGTGGCAAGGGAGCTAGGAAATTTCGTCCAAAGGGCGATGGACACACCGACTGATCCCTAGTATCGAAAGGTGGGTAAATCGGCAGCATGGGGAGGTTGACTACTACCTCACGCAGCTTCTGACAGGTCACGGTTGCTTCCGGGAGTACCAGTTACGCTTTCGGCTAGATGACACATCCGTGTGCCCAGCCTGCCCTCTGACGGTCGAAGACGCGGAACATGTATTTTTCACATGCCCAAGATACGACGCCAAAAGGGAAGAGCTAAGGCGGGTGCTTGACCAGCAGCCGTCAGTAGGAAACCTGGTAAACCAGATGCTGATGTCCCCGAAGAAGTGGGAGGCAGTGGTGGGTTTTGCCAGTGGTATCCTGAAGAAACTCCAAGCGGAAGAGCAAGAGAGACGAAACGCTGAAGCGTAGTGAAAAGCGATAAGCAAAGTTCCCAGCAATCGTGAAGAAGCCGCGGCCAAGTGCTCCCGCGCGATGAAATGCTCATCGGCCGTGCCGCGTGGAGAAGCAGGAGTAAATGAAGGTGGTTTTTTAGTGGGTAGAACAACATCTGAGAGTCCCACGCTACCAGCAAAGGGAAAATGCTGGCGTGCGTAATTGCATTTTTCCACCTACAAAAAAAAAAACAAAAAAAAACACACACACACAGACAGAGAGAGAGAGAGAGAGAGAGAGAGAGAGAGAGAGAGAGAGAGAGAGAGAGAGAGAGAGAGAGAGAGAGAGAGAGAGAGAGAGAGAGAGAGAGAGAGAGAGAGAGAGAGAGAGAGAGAGAGAGAGAGAGAGAGAGAGAGAGAGAGAGAGAGAGAGAGAGAGCTTACACAGCGAGATGCTTGCAGAGGGAGCAGCCCCTGCATATAAACGGACACCGAGGGTTCGTTATTCATGCTATGGAGAGCGAGAGGACAATACATACACTGTACAGATAGATCTAGCTTCGGGAAAGAAAAGTGTCACCCGCCATCCTCATCAGCTGTTGACGTCGGTGGCAGCAGATCATCAACGCTGCTAACTTTGAATACCGAGACGTGGCCGATCAGGTGAGACAGTATCGATTGTTCTGTACACGTTGTTTTTATTTACCAGTGCGTTTAATTAAATACTTGTTTCATTCTTTTTTCAGAAGTACACTGTGATGATAACACCCACAGCGAAAAATAATTGAGAAGCAATATTACGAGTGATAATAGAAATTAATTCCGTATAGCGTTAAAAATAACATTAACGGTGGAGGAATCTTCAAGCGCATTACCGTGCTTGAAGGGCTGTTGGATACGATGGTAAATGTGTAAGGTGCTTCCCATAAAATATTGATTAATTTAAAAATAATATTTGATCTTACTGTCTCTTACTTTCATAGCGCAATAATTACAGAATTATAATTGAAGTCTCTCTCTTTCTCTGTCTCTCTCTCTCTCTCTCGTGTGTCAAAAGTGCTCCGTCTTTGAGCCAATTTTATAGTGAAGTATAAGTCTATATGCTTGAGATTCCGTCCGATGGTGTTATTTGACAGATCTGCAATATATTGAAAATTATGAGTTTTCACTCACGACAGGGCGATAATAAACCAGACACATAGATGGTAATTTGAGAAAGCAGTTTATTATGCCTTCCGCATTTCACACAACATAATATGATTTGGAAAAAGATAAAAGTAAAGAGTAAATGTAAACTAGGTTAAATTTAGAAAGAATAAAAATTATATAAATAAATACACCAAATGAGAATTAAAACTGTATATAAATAAGTGAAACTGAATTTGATTTTGTCTGTGAGATTTGAGCAGCACACAATTATATTAATTGTGCAGAATGTACAGAGCGCGGTGTGCGTGCAGCAGTCAGTGCTGCGTAGCACGTCACACTGGAGAGAATGAGTGCGTAAGAAGATTTTAATTGTTCACTGCAAGCTCTCAACAGATTTATCTAAGAGAAGTTGCAGTGAATGTGTGAGAGCACTTGCAATTGGAATTGCTTGAGTGCTCTACACGCATGAGACAAGCTACGCAGGCAGCACTGCGTAGCACAATACAACACATAGTGAGGATGCACAAAATGAGCAGTGTATAGTCGCTGTACTCTTCCAGCAGATGTCCTGGGGAAAAGTACAGCGAATATAGTGCACCTGCATAATTATATTAATTATACCGGCAAATTAAGCTGAGAGGAAACGTGGCGTGACATGTGCTGCGATGCCGCCAAAAGTGAGACCAAAAAAGTTGATGTACCGATGAGAATCCAACTCCTCATTGCCATTGAATTTATGGTAAATTATAACAATGCACTCGTACCTGATTTTGAGTCCTGTTGAGTACTAGTGATGAGTTGATCCAGTGAAAGAAGCCAACGAGAAAAGGTCCAAAAGTGCGCTGTGTGTGCTGTTCCTCGATGCCGTTGCGAAAGTGTCTAAATTTTCAACATGGCTGCGAGTATGAAAGCGTCGTTGGGCGCTGAAGTCAGTTGAGCGAGATAGCCGGTGAGCGAAACCGAAGTCAAGCGAGGGAGACATCCTCTCGCTCGACGCGGCGTGCCAACGAAGCACAGCCTCGGCTCCGCGAAGCCCTGTTTCGGCCATCCTCGGCTCAACCGAGAGTCGTATGCTCAGGCACAGCAACAGGTAGGCGCACGACGAATATCGATCGCCGTGTGCCAGCTGATTATCCAACACTATAATAAGGATAAAATTGTTACGAAATGTGCGGTTTTGTGTGATGAGCATTTAGAACGATAGATGATTCTGATAGCTATCGAGATCTCGGTATTGTGAACAAGTTTATATATTAAGGGGTTATACGCAGTTATGAGGCAAAAAAAGACGGTTTTTCAAGGATTTATCCTGAAGAGACTTTTGAATTTATTATCAGGGGTACAAATTGAAAATGCGGGTTTGATAACAGATGGCGTTACTAACGCTATACGCATCAGGCAGTATTGTGACTATGTTCATGTCAAAGCTACGTCTTATAGCTTTAATTTTCAGTATGTGTCAATTTGTCGCAGTGTCAAATTCATAGTTTTTTTGAGCTCTCAATATGTCGAGTTTCGTGCCAACAAAACAGCATTTGCGGGAAGTTTTAATTTACTTCTTTAATTTGAAGAAAAGTGCTGCTGAAGCACATCGATTGGTCTCCGAGGCTTATCCGAGTCATGTTCCATCGGTTTCAACGTGCGAGAGATGGTTTGTGCGGTTTAGAAGTGGTGATTTTGACGTTGAGGACAAAGAGCGGCCGGGCCAAGTGAAAAAGTTTGAGAATGCTGAATTGGAGGCAATACTCAATGAAGACTCGTGTCAAACTCAACAAGAGCTCGCAGATTCATTGGGAGTGACACAACAAGCCATTTCCCATCGTATAAAAGCCCTCGGAATGATCCAAAAGCAAGGACATTGGGTGCCGTATGAGCTGAAGCCGAGAGACGTCGAGCGCCGTTTTTTTGCATGCGAACTGCTGCTCGAACGGCAAAAACGGAAGGGTTTTTTGCATCGCATTGTCACTGGTGATGAAAAGTGGATCCATTACGATAACCCGAAGCGCAAAAAATCATATGGTTACCCCGGCCATGCATCATCATCGACGGCCAAACCAAATATTCACGGCGCCAAGCTCATGCTCTGTATTTGGTGGGACCAGCTGGGTGTGGTGTATTATGAGCTATTGAAATCGAACGAAACCATCACAGGAGCACTATACCGAACTCAATTGATGCGTTTGAGCCGCGCACTCAAAGAAAAACGGCCACAATACGAGCAAAGACACGACAAAGTAATTTTGCAACATGACAACGCTCGGCCACATGTTGCAGCGCCGGTCAAAACATACCTACAAACGCTGAAATGGGAAGTCTTACCCCACCCGCCGTATAGCCCAGATATTGCTCCTTCCGATTACCACCTTTTCCGATCGATGACACATGGCCTAGCTGACCAGCGCTTCCATTCTTACGAAGAAGCCCAAAAATGGGTCGATGACTGAATAGCAGCCAAGCCGGCCGAATTTTTTCGCGACGGTATCCGTAAATTGCCAGAAAGATGGGAAAAAGTTGTGGCTAGCGATGGACAATACTTTGAATAATTCATTTGTTACCATTTTTTCAGAATAAACGTTCAAAAATAGAAAAAAATCCCGCATTTTCAATTTGTACTCCTGATAATTTGAAATTTTTTGTGGTTATAAAAGCATCCTTCAAGAACGTAAACAAATTTTTTATTTATAAAAATGTTGATTATAGAGGGCGCTGCAGGCGATTTCCGGAACCTCTTCTAAAAAAAGACGATTTACGGTGTACATCGTAACTCAAGATTGGATTATCTGAAATAAAAAAACCAAACAAATTTCGTTAATATATTAGATTATCTAGTAATTAATCACTCGGCTAATCGAAATATTGAATTTTCACAAAATGGCGGCTTCTTAAAAAAATGGTTTCAATTTTTTATGTAAAATTTGGCCTTAAATTGTTTATAAAATGGAAAATAAGTACCGGATTGACAAAAGGAACGATAAATTACTAGAAAATGTATCGAAGAAGATTGTGTTAAAATTTTATACCGATCGAACAAGCTGTTTTTGAGATATCGTGTACACCGACTTGAAAAAAGCTGTTTTGAGAAAAACGCGTTTAAAGTTTCAAAACCGGTTCACACATAGGGAAAAAATTTTTTTTTCAACTTACATGGTGTCATCTATTCCAGGGCCATATAATAAACCCTCCATTCCTTCAGCAGCCTCCAGCCATTCAATTTGGTGCTGTCTTCGAGCCATCCTTCCCTCTCGTGTCGCTTCGTGCGCTCTGCGCTCGGATAGCGTAACGCGCTCTTTGTCCTCCTTTTGTACATATGCATGCGCATTGGGCCCCAAAGACAGTCCCATTGCATTCATATGGTACAAAAGTGAAATTGAACCTTCATTAAACATACCGGCGGCGATATTTGCGACCATTTCAACAATTTTTGAGCCACTCGGAATGATTTTCGGCGTAATTTTCCAAATGACAGCCATGCGTCTATAGTTACCCCAAGGTACTTGATGGTGTCCACCATCTTAATCTTCGTGCCTTCGACCGTGAAGGTGGCATACATGGTCTCTTTTGTGCAAGGGATGAGCACCACCTCGGTTTTTGCTGCCCTCAACTTTAGCCCGTGATCGCTCAGCCAGTCGGTTGCTACATCGATTGCGTTATCTCCAAGATGTTGCAATTCGTCAATACTCTTCGCAACGACGATAAGTGCAACATCGTCCGCGAATGCCACCATTGACACCCCGTGTGGTACTGATTACCTAAGCAGTCCGTCGTATAGGACGTTCCAGAGCAGGGGTCCCAGAACCGAACCCTGAGGTACGCTTCTCGTAATGTTGTAGCAGTGCGTGCCATGGTCGGTGTCACAGAGCACGGTTCGGTCCATCAGGTAGCTCGAGATGACCCTTTGCAAGAAGAGCCGTGTCTTTAAGTAGAGCCGTCACTTTAAGGTGTTCCAGCGCCTCTATAATTTGGTCCCATCTGTCCGAGTTGCACGCATTCCTGATATCCAATGCGATAACGGCACACATTCATAGCTAGTGCCACAACTCGGTCAATGGCGTCTACTGTTAAGCGACTTTTCCGAAAGCTGAACTGGTTATCAGAGAGATCTCCGACCAGTCGTATAGCTACTTCTAGCCTGACACATATCTCCCGCTTGAAAAGTTTGCCTGCGATATCCAGCATGCACAGCGGTCGGTACGAGGATGGCTCATCCAGGGGCTTAGTCCCTTTAGGAACACCAACCTCTGTACGATCCACTGTGACGGGAAGATTCCTTCCCGCAAACATGCGCTAAATGTATCCCCGAATATATTGGGGGAATTTACAGCAGCGGTCTTTATGGCCAGGCCAGGAACTCCGTCCAGCCAGGGGGCCTCTTTGATGGAGATCCTTTTAGCAGCCATCTTCACCTGAGCTTCGATGACGACTGGCGGCTCGGACACACTATCGTCAGCCATTAAGTCAGTGTCGGACCGGCTTTCCCGGTGTTTTGGGAAGAGATGGCGGACGACGATACGAGGAAGGCAGGACAAGATGGGCCGCTGTTACTCCTGGGTTTGACCTTATTCATAACCGTTTTGTACGGTCGTCCCCGGGGTTCGCGATCCACTTCTGCACAGAAGTTCTGCCAACACTTCCTCTTGGCTGCCTTGATGCCAGCCTTCAGCCCTTTCCTTTTTGCTTCGTAGGCTGCGTTTAACTGTTGGTATTGCGGCCTATGGACTGCTCTTTGATACCGCGTCCGGGCTCGAAGGCACTCTCGTCTGATTTCTGCGATGTGCTCATTCCACTAGTAGACTGGTGGACGGCCGCGTGAATTGGATTTCGCGGCCATAGCGACTACGCAGGCCGCTGTTATGACTTGCGAGAGGCTTCGAGCTCTTTCCTCAGCAGTAACCTCCACCCTTGTTTCCTCCAGAGACCAGATGAACGTTTCCTGGTTGAAGGTAGAGTGTGCCCATCTTTCTTTTCTGTACTGACGCTGCGCATAAATTGTCCTGCTGGTCAGCTGGGGCAGGTACACCAGAACGTGGTGATCGCTGCCAGTGTATAGATTGCTAACCCTCTATTTCAACCCTTCCTCCATCAATCTGGGATCGACGAGGTCAGGTCGACTGTGGAAGACTTGCCGCCCTTCGTGTAAGTGGGCGTCGTTCCAGTATTCGCGATCTCCAGCTCAAGTGTCGTAAAGGCCTCCAGGAGGGCGCGACGGCGGTTGTTGGTTTTTGCGCCGCCCCACTCTGTCGCCCATGCGTTAAAGTCCTCCCCGATTACGACTGGTAGGCGAGAGGTCCTTGCATTGGCGACGATTGCATCCAGAGATCCTAGGAACTGATCGATGTATCGCTGGACGGAAGATAGCAGCTGTATAATCTAATACCAGCCACTTCCACCCAGGTGAAACCGGGTACGGGAGCTGCTATCTTATTGGATATGTGGAGAGGTCCGCATACCCAGATAGCCGACTTTTTGTTAGTGTCGGCTACCCAGTTTAGTTCGCTAAGATCCCTATACTTGTCGCTGATGATGGCGATGTCGGCCTTCACCTCTCTGACCAGCTGGAACAGCAGGTCTTGGGCCACCACGCAGTGGTTCAGGTTTAATTGGCGTACTTTAGCCATTGTTGTTCGGTGGTCCAACCTACTGCGGTACTTGTTTGCCTGTGGTCGTGCAATCCACAGCTTTGTGGCCCTCCTTTCCGCACCGGAAGCAATGCCCTGACCGGTCGACTGCGCTTTTACAGTTCCTCGCGAGATGCCCGATCTCATGGCATTTAAAGCAGCGCGAGGAGGATTCACGCAGCCGTACCCGGCATTTCACCTAGCCAATCCTTACTTTCCCAGCTTGAGGTGCATTTTTAGCTGTTGTAGCTGGAAGCAAGATCATGGCGGCCTGGGTGCCATTGTAGAATCGCCTGAGCCTCACGTTCTCAGGGGTCACCATTCTCGGTCCGGCCACCGCAGTGATGGCCTCAACGACCTCTTTCTCTGTTGTGGCCTCGTCCATGTTCACGATGTTAAGAGACTCTCGATGGGTCAAAGTCTGGACTTCGGCCGCCTCTTTGACTTCGGATGAGACCACCGTCGGAAGCTCTTGGGTCAACGTTCCAGGCCTTCCCAGCTCCAGTAGCAGTTCGCCCGCTCTGGTGCGCCTGATGCGAGTGACCCTCTCTCCCAGTGGTTTGAGGTCCGGTGCAGCTCTCACCTTTCGCATTATGACGTCTCACCCGATGCCTTGATTTTGATGGCATCAGAGCGAGAGGGTCTTATCCTTCCCAATTTTGAGTTTGGGGCTGCCCCGTTTATCTTGCCGACATCATCCGTCTTGGTGGTGTCCTTTTTCTTTGGCTTCTTCTTCCTCACTGTGGTCCACTCCGACGCTGGTTGTTCTTGCTGTCGGGGTGATCTTTCGTGGGGCGCCGAACGCTTTGTGGCCTTACTCTTACGAGGTCTCTTGCTCATAAGTATCACAGGTGGTGAGGGACGCTCCTGTTTATTGGCTCACTGCACCACCTCTGTCCGGAAGATGGGTGATGTTTGGGTCATCCCATCCTCCTTGGGAGGCAGTGTTGACAGCCTTAGGGCATCCCGCCACGCTTTCTCAAAGTCTTTCAGCGCCCTGGTGGCACTCCTCGACATATCCTTGAGTTCCTTGTTTTTGTTCTTCTTCTTAAGAACGAAGTACACAAGTCCCTCCATGTCCCTTTTGAATCTTTTAAAGACTTCATCCACCTTAGCGGTCGCCAGTTGTTATTGGCTGGACGCAAATGCTGCTAAGGTTGGCGTCGTAGGATCTACCACTAAGATACCGCCGTCGTTGTCTGGATCGTGTAGCTGGTCTCAGAATCCGTGGGACCGACACTGGCTATCGAGGCTTTCACTCGATCACAACTTCCATTACTTTTCACACAACCTTCCATTACTGGTTTATTTTCGGGGTTCCTCCCCCTAGTCTGTTGGTCCGCGAGGCTCATTTTATTTCGGCTTTACCCTCTCTTGCGAGCGAGCATTCCCCAATCCGCCACCTGAAGACGCGCCACGTAGGGGTTACAAACCTCTCCCTGTGGTTTGTGTGTGTGTGTGGGTGTGTGAGTGAGTGAGTACATTCGAGAGACAGGAGTTTAAAATCGCTGCGGTAGGAGGGTACATGCCGACAATAGCTGTAGTGGTGAGTACATAATATTATTCATTTTTCCAAGTATGTGTACACCTTTGCTCCATACTGCTCTTATCTACTCTTCCTTGTTCACCAGATTTCCGACACCACCTCACTTTACCATCTCCACGTTACCGACACTGGTTAAGCCTGAGTGAGTAGGAAAAGTGGGGTGGTGGGGGTAGCCGCGTGGTGGGAGAAGGAGTGGGATGGAGCAAAGGTGTACACAGACTACTTACGTGGGAAATTCCACGCGAGCCTACTCACGAAATACCGGATATACCAAGGAGAAAACGGGACCAGGGAACAACAGGAGATGATCAGAGAAGGAGTGAGGAAAGTTCACCGAGGTGAACAAAATATTTTTAGGAATAATAATAATAAGTAATAAATACTCAAAACAGAGTAACGATAGATAGGGATAATAAGGAAACAATGAAAATAGGAAAGAATTGGAATTAAGAAGTTAAAGACAAGAACAGAAAGGAAAAGAAATGCAAATGAAATAAGAATAGAATAGCACCGTGGAAGACAACAGCAAGAGGAAGAGAGAAAATAAAAACCTCTGGCCTAATAATCCAAGTAATAACTACTGGTCGTCTGATAACGCGCGGTGCACACAACGAAATATCGCTACCGCGGGTCACTTACACCATGTAGGCCGGCACGTCGGAGGCAAAGTCCCCTTTTTCGGTTAGAAAAGCACTGCTAGGGAAGCGCCATCTGAGAGCAGTCAGAATTAAAGACCTACATTAAAAACCAACGACGAATTTAAAAAAAGACCAAGGCTATCGATGGGCTACAGGAGATGGGCTAAAGAACCGTCACCAGATATAGTGATATCAAAAGCATGGCATGAACGGAGGGGATGCCGGTATAAAACCACCGGAAATTTGGCATTCGAGGAAGACTTTTGTTCGCAGATCCCGCCGATGCAGAAGCCCAGCTACCACGAAGGAAGACCAAATGAGCCATCGCTAGCTGCAGCTGCACTGGTATACACGAGGCCCAGATGTGACGTCAGATCCACACTAAATGCATCGCAGCTGAGCCTACGCTACATCCAAGTCCAGCCGAACCGCAGAGCCGTCAAAACAACAACAAAGCAGACTCGCTCTGCTAGCCAATGATAGATGATCCGGCAAGTTTATATCCAGCTAAACCCAAAGAAGACAGCAAATTGTACATTTTAAATGACCAACACAATATATACAACGATAGCGTAGGGAAAGAGGATAATAAGTAAGATAAACAATTACGGTATGTAAAGGAAAATATGAAATTATATTAAATTCTACGAGGTTCGGCCCTGATATGTGCAGCCACTGCGCATGCACTCCGCGTGCATCTCGCTGACGCCGGACTGCAGCGGCGGTCAGGTGAGCGAGTGGGTAGGCCGCCACGGGGATCCCAGGCGGGAGCTCTACTCCCACCAACGGTTCCTTGACGTTAGAATCGTATATCAATCGACTAAGTAAACATCTTAGGACAGTCAGAGCTTCACCAGCAGGTACCGGCAACTTACCGACAGTATGAGGGCTCGGATAAATTATCTAGCGAACACGGCAGGTGAAAGGAATTATCGACCGACACTCATAATTTCACTCTAAAGCGAATCGTATCATAAAGCATTTTTAAATTATCCACCTCAGCGTACACGATTATAAAGGCATACAAGAGCCCGGGAATAACCAATTGTAAGGCGCGTGATAACCAAAAATACCAGAAAAAGAGATCCAAGTAGTACAACGGAACTCAATATTTATTCTTTTTCGCTTATGTATTGCAACAATTAACGTCATGTTTTCTTGAATAACTGAACCCTATGTTAATTTCCTCCCTGCTCGAGTCCAAACGAAACGCTTTCCCGATAATGTTAACGTTAAATACCATTACACTATATAGGTCCTGGATTGTCTAATTTCATATGCAGGGGATTCTTAGAATTACAACAGCGCTCGGACTGTGGGGCTCATCGCGGAGAGCAAGTTTTCTTCTAATTGTGGTTTCGTTCGATTCTCGTTCGCAGTTGCTCGGGGTGAGGTAAGACATTCCATATAAAATGAAGCTATATATACTCGAAGTGGCTCGAACTTTTTGGTGAACCACCGAGCTCTTGTGGCTCTTGCAACTTCTCTTCTAATCGCGGACTCGATCGATTCTTGAAAGGAAAAACGACTCGGACGCCGGTAGAGCCTATATCCTTCTCTTTCATATTACTTTTCCTTCCTTTTTTTTCTTTCCGCTATAAACTACGAATTATTATTTCAATCAAAATTTATATTTGCAGTTTACTTAAACGCTTATTAGTTAATGTCTAAAACGCCTTATTGACTTAACATCTCTCTATAGTGTTTCCTCGAGTCTTTTAAGTTAGATATCTTCGGTGACAATTTGAGAAATCGGTGTTTTTTTTCTCATAATTTATTTATTACAACTGATCTACAAATCATCTAATCATTTTTCTTCAATAATTTGACTTCACTTGCTAATGGTTGTAACCCTTTGTTTAGTTGCATTTAATTGTTCTAAATTGGATCCAGCAGGTTTAGCGGTTTCTTTCTTTTCAGCCTTCATACTTCATTTATGTTGTCCAGCATTTTGTTCCAAAATTTGTTTATTTCATCACTGACGTAATCCTTCTTTAAGTCCCTATGGAGATTGTTATTTCTTATGTACCATGGTGCATTAACTATGTCATGTAAGGACGTTGGAATGCCTGAATTATTTTGACATTTGTTTTCTTAGTACAGCCCCAAAGCTAAATACCATAAGTCCACACAGGTTTTAGAACTTGCCGATATATCAGCAATTTATTATGTACTATTAGCTCAGTCCTCCCTATGAGCCAATAAATTTTTCTATATTTGATATTTAACTCCTGTTTTTTCTATTTGACATACTCCTGCTACTTGAATTTAGCGTCTGGAGTCATGCGTAGATATTTGGCCGTATTTGCGTGGGGAATTTGCTTGGAATTCAGTTCAACTGGAATCCAGTTAACATTTTTGTTGATAAAGTTAACATGTACAGATTTGGTTTCGTTGAGCTTTATCCGCCATATCTTCATCCAAATACTATTAGTGGCTCCTTGCAGCTTGCCAGTTACTTCTACTATATTGTTGCCTACTGCTAAAATAGTCGTGTCATCCGAAAATGTTGCTATATTGGTTTCCTCTATAGTTGACACATCTGTATATAAAGTATAAAGGATTGGCCCCAAAACGCTTCCTTGTGGTACTCCTGTCGATAATTCCTTTAAATCAGGGTATTCCTCTTCAAATTTCACTCTAAAGTGGCAGTTGTCGATGTACGATTTTAGAATCAGATAAAACTGATTTGGCAGATCTCTTTGTAGTTTGTGTTCAAGACCTTGATGCTAAACTTTATCAAAGGCTGGAGCTACGTCCAAGAAAATACTTGCGCATATTTTCTTATTTTCAAGCACATCATCAATCATGTTTGTAATTCTATGTACTTACTCAATTGTAGAATGATTTTCTCTAAAGCCAAATTTATGTCGACGAATAAGATTTCTCTCTTCAATCATTGGTTTGAGTCTTTTAAGCAGTAGTTTCTCGAATATTTTTGAGATTGTTGGAAGAAGGGAAATCGGCCTATAAGAAGTTCTCTAGTTTGGCGATTTATTTGGTTTGGTTATCATTAGCACTTCTGCGACTTTCTATTGCCTTTGGGCATATTTCAGACTGACAGCTGCGCTAGTCAATTGAAGAAGTTTTCTTACCCCATTTTCAAATAAAGCCTTGATTATTTCTCCTGTGATTAAATCGTAACGAGAGCATTTCTTTCCATTTAGGTTTTATTAAAATTTCTTCTTTTAATTATTTCATTGTTACAGGTATTATTATATGATCATCAATTTTATTTACGGGTGATATATTTTCATCTGCTGTTTGCCTAGAAAGTGGATGGAATGGCTTCTCAAGATGTGCTGCAAACAAACAGGCTTTTTGTTTGGCATTTATAGCCCACGTTCCATCATCATTCTTGATTAATGGTATTTGCAGTTTGGGCCTTTTTAGTCCTTTTGCAGCTTTCCAAAAAGAATACTCGGTATCTTTCTCTTCTGTAAGCCCTCTAAAGTATTTTTGTTGGGATCAGTTCTCTAACTTCCACTGGATAAATAATATTGCGATGCGTTTTCTTTAGACTTGTGGGGGTACTCTCCCATACTGCTTCTTATATAGTCATGTTGCATTTTTCTAATTCGTCCTCTAATTGTGTCGGATTTTTTATTGGCATTTGAAGGTTAATATTATCTTCAGTTAGTTTCTGGAAAAGTTGTCAACATGTTTTGCTATTAGTTAGGCAAGGTGAATTCTCTTTTATAATTTTCGTTGCACTGATTGTCAAAATAACCGGTGTGTGGTCCGACATGACCCCCTCGCTGTTTTCTATATATATGTTGTAATATAGTTACAGCCATTAGCCTACAGTATTATGTTTCGCTGGGTTAACGAGAAATATTACGTTCGAAAGCACGATCGAATTCAGGCACGCTGATCGAACTAAAATAGAGTCAAAAAAAGTAAACAACCGATGTCGCGCCAAATGAACTTTTTCGCTGCCAAAAACAGCAGGTCAGCGACCAGCTGGCCTCGCTTGGCGGGGTGGGGAAGACGGGTGGCGCGACGATGAACATATGAAATTATAAAATCGCGTTAAATGTAAAAATGGTTCTAAACGCACCGAGGACTGTGGGCACTAGACTATCGAACTCGAGCGAATTTAGGCAAAACGAGCTTTGTCACACCTAAGCAATTCCCTCGCTGCTGTAAACAGCAGGTCAGCGGCCAGCTGGCCTCGCTCGGCGGCGAGGGGAAGACCGGTGTCGCGACAACGGCAACCCGAAAAATTATAAAACTGCGTTACATTAAAAATTGAAGCCGATAATGAGATGGAGGGGAATGAGGCAGAGAGGCAGGGTATAAAAGAGCCTGCGCAAGAGGAAAAGCTTTCTTAGATCTTTGCTAAAAAGTCTGCAGCTCTCGGCTTCTGTGATTTCACGTGCTTCTTACGTGCATCACACAATTTGGTCTTACGTAGTTCTGATTTTTACGTGTTGAAATTTCCATTTTTACATTGACGTTTTCGGAGTAGCCAAGAAAATCAAGTTAATGTATTATCGAAAGAATTATGTTTCTTAAAATCATTAAGCTCAGGAAAAACGAACACAGAGAAAGGAGAAGAAACAGGCGAGTGGTTTAATTAATAAGAAAAATAACAGGTGTTATCTCAGAAACAATTTATAGAAATACTAGATCGAGTAGTATTTAAGTGAATAGTATTTAACCGAATATTATTTAAGCGTGTAGTATTTAAGCAAGTAGAATTTAAGCGAGTAGTGTGTAAGCGAGTAGTTTAAGAGCGTATAGGAAGGAAGCAAAACAACCGGTAAATAGAGAGGATTATCAGCATAACAGAGACACATCTCCTTTAAAAGTAAATTCACGTGCGTGGTTTGAGCGTGTATATTGGTTGATAGGCCGGCTACCGACGAATAATACAAATAGCAGGCTATGTAGCTAGGTGTATCGAGGAGCTACGTGTAACGAGAAACACGAAAGAATCGCAGAATAATCGCAGAAATCAACGGATTGGAAATGCAATGTACTGACAAACGGTGCCAATAAACCGAACACCTAGATTCACCAGATTGACTTGTTAAATAAACCCTACTTTTGCCTACCCAGAAGTTTAAATTAATTATCCCTATGTTCGAGCCCGAATTTTTCCCCACGGAAGATAAAAATTGATGTTAACGATAAAAATTACCGTTACACTTGGTGCCCGAACGGGGACTCGAACTCTGGACCCTCAGCTAAGAAAGACTGCAGAGGTAAGGTAAGGCAGAGGGCCAGCACCAAGAAAGGTGGTCGGAAGCGGAAACGGGGGAGTGATGTGTTCAATGCTTATGGAAATTCCTCGAGAATATTTGTATGAGGAGGTGGAAAAGATGCGGAGCAAGTGGTATGGCGAGAAGCCTCCGAGGTGTCCGGAAATACCGGTAGAAATAGCGGGAATATCGGAAGTAAGTCTGGTAGATAGCGGAAGCGATGTGTCTTGTGGTTCGCAGGAGTTTTTCCGGCGAAATGAGGAAATATTGAAGAGTCGCCCAATGCTACTAGTAATATCGACACAGTTGGTCGGAGCGTTTGGCGGAGAAACCGAACGTGTAAAGAAACAAATAATGGTAGATGCAGAGACATATGGATCGACAGGGGCATTGCAGGTGTTGGTCGTGCCAAAATTGGTAACGCCGGTATTAATTGGGATCAACGGGATGTTGGCATTGGAAATTTCAATAGACGCCCAACAGCGGATTTTAGCAGTCGGAGATAAAATCGTCGCTGAACTGAGTGATGGGGTGTGGCAACACGTAAATCCGAAGGATTTTCGTTCGATTAGGCCAAATGAAATGTGTGCCGCAGTAGAGATGGAAAACATTCTCGAGGGTGAAATGAATCGTATATTCGTTTCACCCTGACAGAGAAGGAGTTCGATGCCATAATGGCCAAATGCAAAGACTTAAGACCGGAAATAAGGCAGGAGTTCAAGAGAATTGTCGAAAGAAGGAGTGAAATTTTTGACAAACTTCCTGGAAGTATGACAAAATATGAGCATCGACTCCTACTAAAGGATCCCAAGCCTTATTTTCATCGTTCGTATCTGGTCTCATTTATGCAACGAGAAAGAATGCAGAAAGAAATAGAAAGAATGCTGAAAATCCGAAAGCATTTACATAAACCCACTCACGCCAGTTACGAAGGATGATAATTCTGTACGACTTTGTTTGGACCGCCGATCGAGGAAATTTTCCAGCGGTGCGGGGGAAAAACTGTGATGTCAATGCTGGATTTGACTAGTAGTATTTGGCAAATACCACTCCATCCAGACTCGAGAAAATATACAGCATTTCAGCACAACGGGAAATGCTATGAATTCACCGTCACACCGTTTGGTCTAAAAACAAGCACAGTAAGCCTGATAAGAGCACTCGACATGGTTCTGAAAGGTTTAGATTTCGTAATCAATTTCCTGGACGATTTATTGATAATGTCGACGTCACACGAAGAACACGTCGACCATTTACGAGTATTATTTGAAAGATTTCTACACCACGGAACGACATTAAAATTCAGCAAATCTCATTTTTCCGCCAAGAAGTAATTTTCTTTGGACACGTACTCACGACGCACAGTGGGACAGATCTGAAAAAAGGTGGCCATAAATCGAAAAAATGATCGTCACCGAATGAGTTTAGTACCATAGAATCTTGTAGAGGGGGCTTCGGTGCTTGTTATTCCAAAAGGGAAGTGAGATATCTTTTATACCTGAGACGCTACGTTAGTTCAAAGTTACCCATTCTCGGCACTCCGTCAACCATGTGTAGCGGCTTCGAAATTCACTGCTACTTCAAATGCGTGTAACTTTGTACTCCAGTGTCCTTTTTCAATTCTGTTTGATGGAGGGTGTTAAGAAAGGTATGTAGAATATTTACGTATACAACGTTTTCATTAATTTATACTCGCGTGTGTTAGAAATCATGTCAAAGATGTGTCTAAATAATGGTTTTTCTTGTAAAAATTTTTACCGTAAATTAGCAAAAAAGTTATCTACTCAGCGGGAATCAAGAAGTTGAGATATGGAGCATATAGTTTACGATGTTTTGTAATAGAATCTGGAAGAAAATTCTGCCCATCTCTGCCTCTGTGCTTTTGAGGTTAGAAATACGCGACGCCGAGCAGTTGCTTTGTTAGGTTAGGGTCGACGCAGAGGCACACAGCAGGGGTCCGGGACTACCTGCTATTAAAATATGTAGAAAAGTATACCGTTTTTTTTGGATAATTTTCATATATATACCGGGTGTCTTATTTTAATGTATATTAAATTTGTATCATTTATGCAATTAATCATTCGAATAACACTCCGCGAAAATATTATTGTGTATACATATAATTTTTCTAATTTATAATTAAATAAAGCTTATTATTTGAGAAAGGTGTTTTTACTTAATATTACATCGCATTATGTCTGTATTTTAGAATCGCGTATTGATAAAATAATCTGTACTCGTCGAGAACTGTTCGAGATCATACGGAACGATTTGAACTCGGACATGACAACGCAACTTAAATGCTTGGAACAACATTTTGTTACAAAGATGGAATGTTGTTTTCAAATCCATGACGAAGATCGACAATCTTTGAAGATCTTGTTGTCCAACCTTAAAAGGAGATGGAAACGATCTCAAAGAACAACAAAACGCTTTCTTCAAAACAATGAAGAGTGGCTTTGTTCTTCCACGATTATTAACGTGAGTATTGAAATGTAATACAGAAATATGTAAATTTAATTCGAATTATTAAAAAAACTTAAAGTAAGATTCAAAATTTCTCACAATAATTCCATTATGTACTCCACAGAATGTTTGGACGATTAATGAAGAACCTGCGGATTCGAATCCGGCGACAACGAGTACAGCGAAATCAAAATCCACGGAATCGAAGAAGCGTGGTCGACCAAGTATGGAGTTCGAGAAAGCAAGTGATCGTAGCAAAAGAAGAAAAGCCACTGATTTACGTAACACAGTAAGCACATTGGCATTATCGTTGGCTACTCAAATGAGCCTTCGTTCTTCTGGGGCCTCTAGTGCCCCAGAAGCTTTGACGATGCTGCCAGCATCGTCAAAGAAATGACGAGAAAGTCACCAACGCGAGCTGATAAATACAGAGCAGCGTTAAAATTATCAGCAACTCCTCCTATTATTAAAATGTCTGCCGATGAGGCATTGTCCGATGTCGTTGAAGGAAAGTTATCGAAATATCAGTACATGCTTATTAGGAATTCAATGAAAAAACACAACGTTCTTATATATCCCTGTTATCAAACAATTACACAAGCCAAACTTCGATGTTACCCATCAAATATACAAATAATTGAGACTCGTGCGAAAGTCAGTGTACAAGCACTCTTAAATCACACATCAGAAAGAATTTTACATGTTCAAAACGACACTATAAAAACATTATCTCCAGCAATTTTAGAAAATGCCAAGTTGATTTAAAAATGGGGGTGCGATGGATCTTCAGGGCACAGCCAGTACAAACAAAAGTTTACTGATGGAAGTGATTCTGACGCTCATGTTTTTATTACTTCATTAGTTCCATTGCAACTAGTATCCACGGATAATCAATTTCAAAAGGAAGTAGTGATATGGAAAAATCCTGCGCATTTGTCACCTCGTTTTTGTAGACCTATAAGGCTACAATTTTTACAGGAGAATGTAGAGTCTATTTTAAATGAAAAGAAATATATTGAAGATCAAGTTGCGTCTCTCCTTCCTTTTGAAACTGTTCAGGACGGAAAAGAAATAATAAGCATTACGAAATGGTTTTCACCATGATTGATGGCAAGATCTGTAATGCTATAACGTCTACTACATCAGCTATGCGCTGCTATTTATGCGGAGCAACGTCAAAACAATTTACTAATCTCGATTTAGTAAAAAATAAAGTAATTGACGTTTCCAATTTGAATTACGGATTATCAACGTTACACGCATGGATCCGTTGCTTTGAGTACTTGCTACACCTTGGATATAAACTCGAGAATAAACAATTTCTCGAGATTCAGAAAAAAAGTTTCGAGATTCGGAAAAAAACAATTCAGAACGAGTTTCAGATGCAGCTAGGGCTTCTTGTTGATCGCCCAAAAGTAGGATACGGCAACTCCAACGACGGCAATACGGCTCGTCGTTTTTTTTGAGAACTCATCAGTGTCTGCTCAAATACTGGGATTGGACGAAGATTTCATTCATCGATTTCACGTTATCTTGCAGGTCATGTCATTTGGCTATAAAGTGAACGTCGATAAATTTCATAAATATTGTCATGATACTGCGGAAATGTGCGTAGATAAGTTTTCTTGGTATTACATGTCTACGACAGTTCATAAAATTTTAATACATGGTGCTCAAATCATAGAATCAGCCGTATTGCCAATCGGTCAATTATCTGAAGATGCTCAGGAAGCCAGAAATAAGGATATCAAAAAATATCGGGAAGGGTTTTCCAGAGAAAATTCACGCACAATTACAATGGAAGATGTGTTTCATTGGCTCCTTGTATCTTCGGAACCACTTATTTCGAGCATGAGAAAAATTAAACCCAAGAAAAGTAAAAATTTGTCATCGGAGACCCTAGAGCTTTTATTTTTCCCTGATGATGATGAGTCTCAAAATGTTCTAGAAACTTCTGATAAGCATGATACTGACTCTGATTTCGAACATGATAATTCTCCCGACAGTGATAGCGACTGATTTTTACAATTTTTCTTATTTACTTATTTTCTTAACCCCTTGCCCTACCACGTAAGATTCAACAGCGTGGTCCTAAAACGCAAACCGAACTGCCGAGCCTTCGAGCCATTCCGCGCTTCAGCAAATCTATCTTGTACCAATCGCACACGACTTACGTCGGGTGTCGTACCTATTAGAAATACATAATTCGCGAAAAGAATAAATCAATAACACAAATATATTTTTATGTGCGAACGTAGTCAAGGATAACATGCAACTAAGTGCACTACTCAACACGTTGTCTTTACATTTGGCCCGGAGGACGTACCACGAGCCAGGCCCGTGGTAGTCGTGTTTCGCACGAACGGTGTACCACGAGCCAGGCTCGTGATAATCAGTTTTGGCTCAAAAACCTGACCACGAGCCTCACTCGTGGTTGTAGGCGAAAGGGTTAACTATACGCATTATTAAATAATAACTGCTACTCCGACAATTTTTTAAATAAAAATCAATGAAACACAAACTGTTTTTTATTTCGCAATTGTAATATTATAATCGTTATTAGCAACCTTGAATACCCTTATATACCAGTTTATACGAAATTCCGAACAATTTTTAATGAAGTGGTCGGCCATATTGGATCCGCCATTTTGAATTTTGAAATTATACTATGAAATTCGTAATCAGCGACCTCGAAAACCCTTATATACAAATTTATATGAGATTCCGAACAATTTTTAATAAAGTGGTCGGCCATATTGGACCCGCCATTTTGAATTTTGAAATGATAATATGAAATTCGTAATCAGCGACCTCGAAAACCTTCATATACCAGTGTACGTTTAAATTTAAAACTTCTTTCTATTTTTGGCCAACTTTTCTAAGATTTGTCCCATTGTGCAACGGAAGGATTAAAACCCGATCCGGAGAAGATCAGAGCGATTAACGATTATCCGCGACTTCGAACAATGACACAATTAAGAAGTTTTCTAGGATTAATAAAATTTTACACTAAATTTACGAATCGTCATGCGCATGAGACGGCACCTCTGCTAAGCCTTCTCAGAAAAGGTATCCATTGGAAATGGGATGAGGATATGGATAAAACTTTTCAGAAAATGAAAGAGTTATTTTGCGAGGAAATAGTATTCCGATTCCCTGATACTCGGAAACCATACACCCTCACTACAGATGCGAGTGGGTACGCGCTGGGAGCAATCTTGTAACAAGAAGATACAGCTGGCGAAGCTAAAATAGTCATGTTTGCGAGCAGGACACTTAAGGGGGCGGATATCTTGTGGGCACTCCAGAAATTTAGAATGTATCTAAAAGAAGCCCGGATTTGTATCAAAACCTATCATAAAGCTCTAATCGTTTTGAAAACATGTCGATTTACGGCAAAGAAGCTCATGAGATAGGTGTTGTCCATCCAATATAAGGAAGGGATCGTACTAGTCGCGGGGATACTAGCGGAGAAGTTCTCATGCGAACTCGCAAGGAAATTAAAGTGTATGGGAAAAATTCAACGAGCCCAAAAGGATATGCGGATCACGATGGATTTCTTCGCTGAGAAAAAAGAAGGAGAGGAAGAACGAGAGTTGCGACTGGAAAAAGGAATTTTATAAAAAAAAATCGAAAAATGGAATCTGGCGAGTTATAATACCAAAAAGTATGATTCACGAAATAATAAAGGCTTGCCATGTGAGGTATGGGTATCTGGCTCGACAAAATGTTCAAGAATGTTAGAGGAGAACTTCACATATCCGCACCTTGCGAAAATTACTCGAAGCACACTGGCCGCCTACGATATATGTCAGAGAAACAAAATAGCGATACAAACAAGCTATGCAGCAATGCAAATAATAATACCGGAGAAACCGAAGGATTTAGTGTCGATAGATTTTTATGGACCATTGCCCGCATCGGTAGGTGGAGTAAAACACATCCTCGTAACATTAGATGCATTCAGCAAATATGTCGTCTTATATCCCATGAAAAAGGAAAACACATCTACTGTAATAAAAAGAGTATTTGACGATTACATACCAAAGCATGAGAAACCACGAAGAATACAATTCGACCACGGCACACAATTCACCGCGAAGAATTGGCTACAAAAACTGAAGGACGAGGGTATCATGGCAGTATTTTCATCAATACGCCATCCCAAGGTAATATCGTTGAACAAGTTAATCATGATCTCGGAAGGTTCTTCCGAGTTTTCCTAACAGAAAATCATGCAGGCTGGTTTAAATGGGTGAGAATAATTCAGGACTGTATGAATGAGAGTCATCATGAAATAACCGAATTCACACCAATCGAGCTGCAGTTCAAAAGGAAGCCGTCAAGGGAATGCAACAAGCAGATGGGGCTAAGAAAAGACGAAGAGGATAGAATAACATATGAAATGAAAATTGAGATCGCTAGAGAAAGGATTGTAAAAAAGGGCGGCGTCAGGCGGAGTAGTTAGACTCCACACACCGATTAACAAGTTTCGAGGAAGGATACCTAGTTTTAATGAAAGCTTTAAATGTTTCAAATCCGCTGAAACAATTAACATCGAAGTTCCTGCCTTTATACGAAGGACCTTTTAGGATTAAGAAATGCGTAGGTTTGGCGACTTATTTGGTTACAGATTTAGATAATAAGAAAGGATGCGGTAGATTCCATGCTAGTATATTTAAAAAGTATAGAACAGAGACAGAAAAGACGGAGAAGAGAGAAGAGGACACAGCCAGCACAGTACACGAGAAAAGGAGCGAGATAGCGAAAGGGCAACAACTGGAATCAAAATAACAGGGCCAACGCTCGGCTGTTACAAGTGTCAAACTAACACACAAATCGGCGGTCATCGAGCCAGGTATAGTACCAGACCAACGGGAGCTCATCACAATGAAACGGATATTCCGAGAAGAAGGCGCCAAATCCCAAGTAATTGCAGTTGATCAGGGAAAGAGGCGCGACAAGTGGAACACCTGATAGGCCGAGGATATGAGAGAATTCGCAGAGAGTGGCAGTGTTGGTAAGAAGCGACGTAGATCCGGTATGGAATAATCAGAGACAATTGGCCAAGAGTGACAGTCGGGGACGAAATATGAGAGAGATAGCCGTGGGGAACAGTAATTGGCGCGCACACCAAGGTCGTTCCAGGGATACTTAAAAAATATAGAGCTTCGCCGAAGACAGATGACAACGGAATTCTGATTGGTTAAAAGTAGAAGATCAGTGAATATAGATATAATGAAGCTTCGACACTACTATAAAAGGAATGGAACGAAACATCAAATCCATAAAAATCACTGGATCGTAACCGGAATTATACAGTACACAGTACACATCTGCATACGTTGAGATTCGTTTGTTTCGAAAAAATTTTTTTTTTCAAAATTCTGACCAAGCATCGATTTATCGAGCCCGCCGTTGAGTACCTTGTCCTCGGAAAACCCTATACATAAGAAATAATTGGGGTGGAAAATACCAGTCGTTTTTGTATATGGACGAAAGAAGACTAGGAACGAAGGGAGGCATTTCTCAAAGTAGTGGCAACGATACCACGGGACCACCCTCAACTGCACCCGATTTTGGAGGAGGAAGCTTACCCCGGGAGAGCGGTACTCTCCCTCTCGACCGACGAGAAAGAGACGAATACCAGGTGTACAAGTATGAAATGCGGATTTCAGACAACAGATGGCGCACGAACGCAGTTTATGCTATAAAGATTTAACACTGCGCCATTTTGTTGTATCATCAACAAGTGTCAGACGCGCACGAGTGATAAATTGGAAAAGTGTGTGCATAGTGTTGTGTCTTTGTGTTCAATATGTCGAAATTTATACCGAACAACGAGAATTCGCGGACTGCATTAATTTTTTGTTTTTATTTGAAGAAAACTGCTGCTGAATCATACTGATTACTTCGAGAAGCTTATGGTGAATATGCTACATCGCAAGATACGAGTGAACGATGGTTTCGGCGTTTCAAAAGTGGTGACTTCGATGTTGCAGACAAGGAACGTGGAAAGCCGCCAAAAAAATACGAAGATGTGGAATTGCAAGCATTGTTGGATGAAGATGATTCGCAAACACAAATACAACTCATCGATTAATTGGGCATTAGTCAACAAGCTGTTTTCAATCGGTTACGAGAGATGGGAAAGATTCAGACTACTGGTAGACCTACTGGGTACCACATGAGTTGAATGACAGGCAAATGGAAAAGCGTAAAAACACACGCGACATTTTGCTCGCTCGGTACAAAAGGAAGTCGTTTTTTAATCGTATAGTTACAGGGGATGAAAAGTGGATGTATTTTGAGAATCCCAATCATCAAAAATCATGGGTAGACCCAGGCGCACCATCCACATCGACCTAAAGACCGAATCGCTTTGGCAGAAAGACGATGCTCTGTGTTTGGTGGGACCAGAGGGGCGTGGTCTATTATGAGCTGTTAAAACTTGGGGAAACGGTTAATACTAAACTTCACCATCAACAATAGACCGATTTGAACCGTTCGCTGCTTGAAAAAAGGCCAGAATACGGAAAGAGGCAACACAAAGTAATTTTTCTTCATGACAATGCTCCATTACATACGGCAAAACCAGTTCGCGACACGTTGGAAACAATCAGCTGGGAAGTTCTACCCCATGCGGCTTACTCACCAGACTTGGTTCCTTCCGATTACCACTTGTTTGCGTCGATGGGTCACGCACTTGTTGAGCAGCGCTTTGGTTCGTATGAAGATGTAAAAAAATAGCTCGATGAATGGTTTGCAGCAAAAGGGGAAAAATTTTACTGACGTGGTATTCACAAATTGCACAAAAGATGGGAAAAATGGGAATAAAGAACTTTTTATCATTCTTCCGAATTTAACATGTTTTATTAGAAAAAGAATCCGCATTTCATACCTGTACACCTGGTACATGTTCTTCCGGGGCACGCTCATGAGGAAGAGGTCTAATGGAAACATCTACGTGTGGTTAGAAGACCTGTCAAAGAAGGTCTTCGTTAAAATGGAGACCTTATACACTTTGCCCAGCCGTTACCTCGGTGAACCATATTTCGCCATCGCCTGCGCTATTGACCACCTCGGCCCAGCGGGAGAGCGAGGGACCGGTTCATCAAACTGACGACATCAGGAACCATCGACGTCTACGTAAACGATTTAGACCATGTTGTCTAGGTGATCCGGGTAGATATTAATACCAGCCTCGACAAGAGGCGATACGATGTCATGGACCAATTAATCCGGAGAGGTGAGGCGAGGAGGCTACCATCGAACCCGAATTTCGAGTATGGCCCGGACGGGGGATACTTGGGAAAACATTTCCGCCAAGAGAGACGGTCGGAGAGGGCAGGAGCAACAACAACAACCGGCGCAATAGCGCAGCCACCGACACACAGTGGGGCCGATTCCCGAAAAGCTGGTCAAAAGTCGAAAAATGAAGTTTCATTTTATAGGATTTAGAGTACATAGGTGGATAGAGTAATGTTTAAAGAATATAATGGAACATTTTATAAGGGCTAGTGAAGTATACCTGGCAAGTATAAGCTAGTACAAAAGAGACCTTCGCGCAAGTAATAGCTCGATCGTTCGAGCTCATATTCAAGCGTCATATTAAAAAATTCATAGAAAATCGTAAAATTGGTGTTTCTTAATTCTGCAAAATGGAAGTTTCAGGTTGAAGAAAGTAGTTTATTATCATATGCGTCGAAAATTATAACAAATACATATAAATTAATAGCTAAACAATGTCTAAAGTAGAAAAAAATGAAAAATGATGTGCAATCATTTTAGAAAAACAGGGAAAAAGTTAAAAGTTCCGCAGTGTTCCGCAACGAAACAAGTTTTAAATTAAAGTTTGTACTGTTATGTAACAAAATTAGTAAAAATCAGCTGCAGCTAGCTGCAACTTTGTTTTTAGTGCACATTTGAATATAAAAAATTACAAATTCACATTAACCACTTGTTGCACGTTTTTTTCAAATGAATATAATTTTGTGAAACTTGTTACTCGGGGGTTTTTGGGGTCGCTAAATACGAATCCGGTGTCAAAAAAACGAAATTCAAAATGGCGGATCCAATATGGCGGACGCAATTTTCGATTTTTCGAAAATGCATCAATTTCTACTATAACGGGCGTTGACGAAGATGTTATTAAAAGGTTTCATGTTATTTTACAAGCTATTTCAAGGGGTCATGAAATGAATGTACCACATTTCCAAGAATACACAAGAGAAACAGCTCGAAAATTCGTCGACTTATATCCCTGGTTCTACATGCCTACTTCTGTTCACAAACTTTTAATTCACGGCTCTGAAATAATACAATCTGCTTTATTGCCAATCAGACAAATGTCTGAAGATGCACAGGAGTCTTGTAATCTTTTCTTGCGTTTGCTAGTGGCATCAAATCCGTATATATCAAGCCTAAAGAAATTGCCACATAAGAAATAAAAATCCTTATTTCCGGAAACATTTCCTTTGCTTACTTCACAAACTGTTTATGCGTCTACTGATGATTTTATCTCTTCTGTTTCGATGTCGTCAGATTCTTCAGATTTTTATACAGACAATTCGACTGATGATGAAGACTAATTTTTATGTTAATATTAGAACAATATTCTTGTTAATATAAATTTATTTTTTGAATTTGGCTTTGTACTGTATTTCTCAAATAAATATGTTAGTATTTAAAAAATCGTGTCCCCTATTACACTTTCTTATATATTTGAATTATATCAGGAGTACAAATTGAAAATGCGGGATTTTTTTCTATTTTTGAACGTTTATTCTGAAAAAATGGTAACAAATGAATTATTCAAAGTATTGTCCATCGCTAGCCACAACTTTTTCCCATCTTTCTGGCAATTTACGGATACCGTCGCGAAAAAATTCGGCCGGCTTGGCTGCTATCCAGTCATCGACCCATTTTTGGGCTTCTTCGTAAGAATGGAAGCGCTGGTCAGCTAGGCCATGTGTCATCGATCGGAAAAGGTGGTAATCGGAAGGAGCAATATCTGGGCTATACGGCGGGTGGGGTAAGACTTCCCATTTCAGCGTTTGTAGGTATGTTTTGACCGGCGCTGCAACATGTGGCCGAGCGTTGTCATGTTGCAAAATTACTTTGTCGTGTCTTTGCTCGTATTGTGGCCGTTTTTCTTTGAGTGCGCGGCTCAAACGCATCAATTGAGTTCGGTATAGTGCTCCTGTGATGGTTTCGTTCGATTTCAATAGCTCATAATACACCACACCCAGCTGGTCCCACCAAATACAGAGCATGAGCTTGGCGCCGTGAATATTTGGTTTGGCCGTCGATGATGATGCATGGCCGGGGTAACCATATGATTTTTTGCGCTTCGGGTTATCGTAATGGATCCACTTTTCATCACCAGTGACAATGCGATGCAAAAAACCCTTCCGTTTTTGCCGTTCGAGCAGCAGTTCGCATGCAAAAAAACGGCGCTCGACGTCTCTCGGCTTCAGCTCATACGGCACCCAATGTCCTTGCTTTTGGATCATTCCGAGGGCTTTTATACGATGGGAAATGGCTTGTTGTGTCACTCCCAATGAATCTGCGAGCTCTTGTTGAGTTTGACACGAGTCTTCATTGAGTATTGCCTCCAATTCAGCATTCTCAAACTTTTTCACTTGGCCCGGCCGCTCTTTGTCCTCAACGTCAAAATCACCACTTCTAAACCGCACAAACCATCTCTCGCACGTTGAAACCGATGGAACATGACTCGGATAAGCCTCGGAGACCAATCGATGTGCTTCAGCAGCACTTTTCTTCAAATTAAAGAAGTAAATTAAAACTTCCCGCAAATGCTGTTTTGTTGGCACGAAACTCGACATATTGAGAGCTCAAAAAAACTATGAATTTGACACTGCGACAAATTGACACATACTGAAAATTAAAGCTATAAGACGTAGCTTTGACATGAACATAGTCACAGTACTGCCTGATGCGTATAGCGTTAGTAACGCCATCTGTTATCAAACCCGCATTTTCAATTTGTACCCCTGATACATTTTTCAATATTTTTATAAATGATTAAAAATGTAACTACTTATCTGAAATATGTACAAAATATTTCTTTTAAACAAGAAAATCATTACTCCGTAATCCAAATACATTTATTTTAAAACTGTAAATCAAATTATTATACAGTAATCTTAAAAAATGTTTACTTAAACTAAAATACATATAAATTAACTGTTTGAACATGTTAATTTTATTTCACAAAATCTATTTTGTTTCAGAAAATGATTTTAAGAAATATGTGCTTCAAAGAAAAAATTACTTGCATGTAACTGAAGTACATTCACTTCAATAAAAAAAAGGAAATGTAACTTGTAAATAGTATAAAATAAGTCTTTCAAAAGTGATTTTAATCAATACAATTATAGATGTAAAAGTAGATGTTTTATTACTTTTTATCAAATATATAATTTACTTACAGATTTATAAAAAGTTAATAAATTTTTATAATCGCTATTTTCGATCTGCCATTTTGAATTTTGTCTTTTTCACATCGGATTCGTGTTCAGCGACCTCAAAAACCACCGAGTAACAAGTTTCAAGCAAATCCGGTTGATTTCGAAAATTGCGTCCGCCATATTGGATCCACCATTTTGAATTTTGTTTGTTTCACACCGGATTCGTATTCAGCGATTTCGAAAACCCCCAAATAACAAGTTTCAAGCGAATCCGGCCGATTACGAAAATTGCGTCGCCATATTGGATCCACTATTTTGAATTTTGTTTTTTTCACACCGGATTCGTATTCAGCGACCTCGAAAACCCCCAAATAACAAGTTTCAAGCAAATCCGGCTGATTACAAAAATTGCGTCCGCCATATTGGATCCGCCATTTTGAATTTTGTTTGTTTCACACCGGATTCGTATTCAGCGATCTCGAAAACCCCCAAATAACAAGTTTCAAGCGAATCCGGCCGATTACGAAAATCGCGTCCGCCATATTGGATCCACCATTTTGAATTTTGTTTTTTTCACACCGAATTCGTATTCAGCGACCTCGAAAACCCCCAAATAACAAGTTTCAAGCAAATCCGGCTGATTACGAAAATTGCGTCCGCCATATTGGATCCGCCATTTTCGTATTCAGCGACCTCGAAAACTTACAGAAACCAAGTTTCATACAAATTCGATAAACATTCCGTATTATAACTGAGTATTTTCGGTTTACTATCGCCATTTTGTTTTTTTACAATTTTGACTTCAGATTCGTAATCAGCGACCCCAAAAACCCTTATATACTATATCTCAAACAGAATTAACTACGTTTTCGACTTTTGACCAGCTTTTCGGGAATCGGCCCCACCGACAGTACTACCCGTGGTGACAAGACCCAGGGACGACTTGATACAAGGGGAATTGGATTAGGAGGAATGGTCGGATACCGGCGAGGAGGAGCGAGCCGAGGAGGCCATCTATATGGAGCGGTTGGCCACCCCGGAGCCAGATAACGAGACGACAGCTACCCTCCTGAATTGAGGGGTAATTGCACCTACTGACTATAACGAGACATACAGTGACACGGACAGTGGTAATGACCGCGACGGTCTATAAATAACGAAAATATATCGAGTAAACCAAAATATACCGGCTTTGAGTTTCATTGGCGTAAATTTACTATAGAAATCAGAAATAGATAATATAGAAATTAGAAATAGAAGAAGCAACCAAACCAATGATCGGTAGGTAAAACGAAAATCCACTTGTATTATAAAATGTAAAAACAAAAGAAAAGGATATAAAAAGAAAAGAGAAAGAAAAGAAAAGAAAAAAAAGAAAAAAAAGAAAAGAAAAAGAAAAAGAAAAGAGAGAGAAAAGAAGATAAAACGAATAAAGTTACAATTACTGCATAAGAGATCTCTGGGCGAGTCAGAAATCGGACTCACCAGAGATTTCGGGGGAAAATGTAACATAGTTACAACCATTAGCCAGCAGTATTATGTTTCGCTGGGATAACGAGAGATATTACGTTCGAAAGCACAATCGAATTCAGGCACAAAGTAAACAAAAAGTCAAAAAGTAAACAACCGACGTCGCGCCAAAGGAACTCCTTCGCTGCCGAAAACAGCAGGTCAGCGACCAGCTGGCCTCACTGGGCGGCGAGGGGAAGACGGGTGGCGCGATAACGGCAACCCGAAAAATTATAAAACCGCGTTACATTAAAAATTTAAGCCAATAATGAGATGGAGGGGAATGGGGCAGAGGGGCAGGGTATAAAAGAGCCTGCGCAAAAGGAAAGGCTCTCTTAGCTCTTACCTAAAAAGTCTCCATCTCCTGGCTTCTGTGATTTTACGTGCTTCTTACGTGCATCCTACAATTTGGTCTTACGTGGTTCTGATTTTTACATGTTGAAAATTACATTTTTACATCGACGTTTTTGAAGTAGCTAAGAAAAGCAAGTTAGTGTATCATCGAAAGAATTATATTTCTTAAAAATATTAAGCTCAGTGAAAAACGAACACAGAGGAAGGAGAACAAACAGGCGAGTGGTTTAATTAATAAGAAAAATAACAGGTGTTACCTCAGAAACAATTTATAGAAATATTGGATCGCGTAGTATTTAAGTAAATAGTATTTAACCGAATAGTATTTAAGCGTGTAGTATTTAAGCAAGTAGAATTTAAGCGAGTAGTGTGTAAGCGAGTAGTTTTAAAACGTATAGGAAGGAAGCAAAATAACCGATAAATAGAGAGGATTATTAGCATAACAGAGACACATATCCTGTAGAATTAAATTCACGTGCATGGTTTGAGCGGGTAACAGGCCCGCTAGCGAAGAATAATACAAATAGCAGGCTACGTAGCTAGGTGTATCGAGGAGCTACGTGTAACGAGAAACACGAAAGAATCGTAGAATAATCGCAGGAATCAACGGATTAGAAATGCAATGTTCTGGCAAAACGGTGCCAATAAATCGAACACCTATATTCACCAGATTGACTTGTTAAATGAATCCTACTTTTGCCTACCCAGAAGTTTAAATTATTTATCCTTGTGTTTGAGAACGAATTCTTCCACTCGGAAGACAAAAATTAATGTTAGCGATAAAAATTACCGTTACATTATAGTAATCAGCTTGTTGAAGATTGTCTTGCCTGGTGATTTTCAATCTGAAATACATTGAAAGATGAGGGTTTTCACTCACGACAGGTGTGAAATAACCAGACCAAAGATGTTGGTATAGAAAGTAGCCATTATTCCACCTCGACTCGCTTTACTATAAAGAAAATTAATAAAATAAATGAACGAATGAATTTAAAGTGAACTTTATAAGCTGCACCTACAATTATATTAATTCCGTGACGCGATATGTGAGGAAAAACGTGAAACAGCCCATCCTGCAAGGCACGTCACGAGGTGAGACTTTTGAGGATACACAAATTGAGATTTCCATACCTCAACGACATTGAATTTAGTTAAATTGTGACGGTGCACGCTTACCGAGTATTTTGAGTTCTGTTGAGCACTTCTGAGTTGAGTAGATCCTGAGTAAAGCGGTGAAAATTCTCAGGTGCGAGCAGTGTTGAAACTGTTTATGCGGTTTTCACGAGAGTGTCAACATTTGCAAGATGGCTGAGCTGTATGAAAGCATCGTTTTGAGACGGTGAAGTCAACCGAGAGATCTTGGTCTCTCACTTGAGTAGCATGCCTACGAAGCGCTGCCTCGGCTCTTCGCACGACAGCTGAGCGCAGCACAACACCACTAGTAACAGGTCGATGCACGGCGATTATCGATCGCCGTGCGTTAGCTGATTTCCCAACATTTCCGCCCGCCATCAGCAACGGGGTTGCTGATTATTTTCTTGCAGTTGATCGATGGGTGAGATGGGCAGAACAGATAACTTTGGATCGGCCTGGTGAGTGTCGTCGAAGCAGCCCGGAGTGTCACCACCCTTGTGAGCCCATCCTTGCCTGAATGCAACGCTATGACCCGTGCGAGTAGCCACTTGCACGGGGGAAAGCGCTCATCCGTAAGCAGAACCAAAGAACCGACTTTAATGATGTTGTTAGGGCGATGCCACTTTGAGATTGACTGTTGCCGTTGTTTATAATGAGCAGATCATTGACGCCAAAATTGCTGCACCTTTTGCTGCAACAATTGCCATCTTGGGAGTCGTGAGATTGCCAAATGCTCTAAGGTTGGCTGTGGAACTGTTGGGAGTGCTTCACCGATGAAAAAATGTCCAGGGGTCAGAGCTGATGAGTCATCAGGGTCATCGCTGAGTGGTTCCAGAGATCATGAATTGAGTATCGCCTCGATTTGAGCCAGAAGTCTGGTGAGCTCCTCAAAAGTGAGTTCAGTGTCGCCTACTGCTCGTTGAAGATGAAATTTGACAGATTTCACTGCGGCTCCCCATTTGCCACCCATGTGCGGATCAGTAGGTGGATTGAACCTCCATGCAATTTGATGATTTGCGAGTGACGATGCGATGACGTGATGTTCTTGAGAGGTTTTCCTAAACAACTGACGTATAACATTGAGAGCACCAACGAAGGTGGTGTCACAGTTACAGTACATTACATGAGGAATACCGTACCGGGATGAGAAATGCCTGAACACCGAGAGAAAAAAATCAGCTGAGTAGTCACTGACTACTTCAAGATGGAAAGCTGAAGTGGCGAGACACACAAAGACACAAATCTAGCTTTAGTGTATTTTGTTTCTTCGCCCCTTCCAAGTTTTGAGTGTGAGTGGACCGGCGTAGTCAACTTCTCCGCTAGTAAATGCACGCGTTGGTGTGACTTGTGAAGGTGTAGACTGACCCATCAATTGTTGAGCCCGAATCCCTCTCTGTCGAGCACACACAACGCAACGCAAAATGTGAGTATTCACAGGAGCACTTCCGCTGATGTTCCAATAAGTTAGCTGTACTTGAGCTGATGTGAGCTGAGTGCCTCCGTAAAGAGTCCGCCGAAGAGCTTGATCGATAATGAGAGTTGAGAGTTGAGAGTGACGAGGCAGAATGGCAGGATACCTTCCTTCGTAAGTGAGTGCTGATTCATCAAGGCGACCTCCTACTTTGAGTATATCCTATAAGGCTCCTGAGCATCGAGATTCCTGTTGTCAAGCGTCTTAAAAGAAAATAAGGAATCCTCATTATAAGAATTTCCCTGTGGTCTATCTCAACCCTACACGTATTCATTCCCCTTACCCCGCAGAGTAGCTTCCTGAGATGCAAAGCAGTAGATCTTCAAGTGCATCAGCATAGCGCGTTCTGAGATGTCCGCGCGATGTGATATACAGAGGACCACGCGATTAGGCGAGGGAACGCGCTCGAGTAGCTTTTCCTCTGAAAGTGAGGCGATTTATACCACCCCGCTTCGAGGCCCATTCTTGATAGAGTTTCTTAGGCTAGGTAATATCCTTCTGCTCACTTCTATGTAGATGTGTCAATCGTAATGGTTCAGAATTTCAGCGTTTGTACTGTTACGTCCTGACGACACCATGCTCCAATATATTTCTTTCTTTTAAAGAAGATCATAAATCTGCACTGTGGTCGAGTCTTATAGTTGCCAGAGATTATACAGGTATAATGACGGCGGGAGGGGTGAGACCTGCAGCCACACCGTGGCAGGGCAGTGGGAACACATGGTGCGCGCCAGGAATGGACGGCCAGGCTCACCACTGTACCTAACAACGAGAAACCAAGAATTGGTAGGCCACTGCCCCACTCTAAACTGCCAGCGTGGAGGGACCTGAATCTCGTATCAAGAGTTTTCCCTCTACGGCCTGAGGATATCATTGGCGGCGCTTGTCATCGAAGTCTTGAATTAATTCGTGCCCGCGTGTTCTGTTGGTGACTGTCGGGTGGTCACTTCCTTCCCCCTGTCATGTACCGTATCTGGGTCACGAAGATAGACCAACTGCCATGGCAACGTTTTCGTTGCTTTGGAAGTTCTTATATGCTACGACGAATGATGCAATGAACAAAAAAATTGATATTTATCACTACACGAAGACATATGTCTTATTAATGGTATTGATAGAAAATTGGAATTGGTTTTTGACTACAGAATACCAAAAGCCCAAAAGGCAATTCTTCAGAATTTCTGAACGTTTAAATAAAAATTGGAACACAATCGTAGCAAAGATTTTGACTTTTTACGAAGTAAATATTTAGACTACGGAATATATATATCTAATAAATAAATCAATAATTTAAAGGGAATAAACCATCTAAACGCGAGTTCGATATAAGAATTAAGCAATAATATCATACAGATAGCCAGAGTTAAAGAAGGATAAAATAAGAAAAGATGACTCATATTAGTCATTGGATAGATGGCAAAGACGACTCGAAGCTACGGTAGCGGTTGTTAGCGTAAGAGCATGCCGCTCAACGCTTTCAGGTCGCACCCGAGCCGATGCCGTCTTTCCCCTCTCTCTGTGTTAACACCATAAGACGAGGAGTGTTCCTTCGAAACAATACATATCTATAAAACATATACTTTGCGACCCACTGCAAATCTAAGCAGCATTTGATATAGAATCATTTAGACTTACGAACAATTTTCATTTAAAATTATGGTAAGAATTCAGAAAAAAAATGCTTACCCAAAAGAATACAAGGAATAATTGCAATTATGAAAATGAAATATTAATGAAAATTGCAAATCCAGTACATTGTTTAACTAAACAGTTAGCACCGTAAGAGGATGTACAAACAATTAACATTTGGTTACTATAGTAGTTATATATGCCCCTTTACGTACACACTAGTAAGAATAAAAATAAGTTTAACATTATCGATGAACTACATTCTGTATTAGTCATAAAAAGGACAGCAGAAGTGACTCGGATCTACAGCGCGGCCCGAATCCTTCGACACCTCGCTTCCTGACCAAGGCGCTTTTCGCTCTCGCTCTCTCTCTCTCTCTCTCTCTCTCTCTCTCTCTCTCTCTCTTTCTATCTTGACGCGTGCTACCGAAGCAAGGAATAATCCTTCAACTACCTCGCAACATGTGGTATCGCCTCGCATGCAACTCGGAAAGAGAATCGAACGACGTCACAGCTAGAAGAAAATGGGTCGTCGCGATAAGCTCCAGAGTCCGAGTTCTAATGTAATTCCAAGAATCCCCCGCATAGAAAATTAGACCATCCAGGACCTATATAAGGACGGGAAAATGCCCGAAAAAGACAGTTAACAGGAGGAGTCGAAAACTTAGACAGTTAATCGGAGAGCGAGAGTAGGCGCTCCCTAAAGGTAGAACAGCTTCCACTGCTTACAGCCGCAGTGTCGAGCGTTCGACAGTCGCGATAAAAACTGGCGAGCTAAACAGGCTCACCACTGCGGAGGAACCCTACCCAGTAGAGTCAGCTAAAATTGAGAGTGAGTACTTGGAAGAAAAACGGTTGAACAGTCTAAACTCAGTTCGAATTTACTTTTCCTCGGTTTTAATGTCAATCATACGGAATTTATCTCAAGTTTAAAGAAATCTAAAAGGAATTTAATTCAATTGTTTTCTGCCGTTTTTGTACGAGTCCACACTATTTATTTCGTTTTACTGTTTTATCGAATCATAAGTATCGCGTTAAGTGTATGGTGTCGAAAAATAACGATCGCTCGCGCACGATAATAGCGAACGTACATGTATCACTTATTCGGATATTTGAATAAATTTTAACAGCTTCACAAATCATCGAGTTTAACGATTTTTATTTTAACAAACGGTTGCCATTATTTTTCCCTTCAACGCATCGGTTACCGGCGAAACAACTTCACTAGAACACCAAACGTAAGTACTAACGCAATTTTTCTAATTTATTTTATCTGATATTTCCGTAAATTTTTCTCCAGTGAAAGTAACCTGCCATTTTCCTTCCCCCTAAAACCCCTTCCTCCGCGGGTTAATTTATCAATTGAGTTTATCGAGTCGAGTGACGGTTAACGCGAACAATCAACCAGCATTCTCAGCCCTGTCCCGAGTAATTTTCCGAACGATTAGACTGAAAAGGGGGCTTGCGTCTTCGGTGTTTCTTGTCAGGTGTGGTAAAGGGAGAATTCATTCTCCTCGACCAGAGTACGGAAAACTCACGCCGAAATGCCTCACACGCCTTAAATTTGTCGGTTTTTTGTAAAAACACCGCGCGGGTTTGAGGTAACAGTACGCAGATCAATTAAATCCTTCGCATCAAACCACTAGTAATAATTTTATTACAGGTTCTGTAGTTAACTCGCATTATCGTACGTTAGTTAATTTTTGCGTTAATCTTTTATTAGTATGGATATTTTTGTTGAATTATGGCTTATTCTAGTCGTTATTGGTTGTTCGTTTAATTATCTTTAATTATCTTTAATAGAGTGTTTAATTATCTTTAATAGAGTGATACTTACTCTACTTATTGATACGCCCTTTTTCTTAAATAACTTGTTAGCAAGACAATTATTCTCGTGTCATAGAGACGAGAGAGAGCGAGAGAGAGAGAGAGAGAGAGAGAGAGAGAGAGAGAGGGTGTGTATTTATCTTGAAAGCGACTCGCCCGACTCGGTTATTCGTATATTTCGTCCGTACGCAAGTCAGCTAGATTGCTGTTCAGCCTTCGCGCCAAGGCGTTTATCGTAGCGCGGAGAGTCGGCCGGCCTCGTTTACCTGCAGAAGAAGCTTTATTGAAACATGTTACAGTTTCCTCTCTTTCTCGTTTCGTCTATCGTTTAGCTATCTTACTGTAAAATAATCCTAATATTTTCTTTATTCTTTCTATATATGTGTAACTTATTGTATATTGTAACGGTATTTTTCTCCCGTTCACATGTAATTTTATTTTTCGTGGGGTTTTGGGCTCGACACAAAACTAATTAATGTAGACTTCAAGGTGGTGGACAGTGATACTTTATTAAAGACAAATAATTTATAGCCAAACCTCACTTTTCTGTTGATTACAATCATTAAATTTCCGAGGATCTTCCGTTACACTTGGTATGCAACCGATTATTTCCGCAATTTATTTATTTTATTGGTGATGCGCGATTTCTCGGTATTACTCGGGAGTCTGTTATGGTTCGTAGCACAGTTTCACTATACCTATGTTCAATACGCCGCTATATCAAGACCGCACCGCTCGCTATCTTTCCTCGCACTCACTCCTTCGGTCAAGCGTTTCAGCTCTCTTTTCTGATTCTCTCACTCTAACCCTAATGGTGCTCCTTCCTCGCTCGGTGTTACACGGGATTATCGGACATCTGTCGCACCGAGATTTCGCTTGCTAGTTATGCTACTTCGCATTCTCTCTTTTTATAGGGTGTAGGAACCCTATTCACAATTCTTTGTGCTCTCACGCTTCTCTCGCTCACCCACTCGTCTTATTTATTCTATGTTTTAATGCTACTTATTCTATATCGAATTACAATTATCCTATCTTCTATATTTCTTAATTCTATCTTTTCGGTCTCGGAAATCAGGGAATTCCCTCGATTTTAGTTATTATTATTTCTACTTATTCGAGCGCAACTTCCAGGTATTCCGGAGCTCGAGCTACGGTTACGGGACGACGCCTCGGTATTGTCGCCTCACACACACACACACACACCGCACTACTTGTATAGAGTGTAGAAACTCTATGTACAATTCTTTGCTCTTTCTCTCTCGTCTTACTTGCACTCTGTCTCCTTTCCACTTAGGCGATTTTCGTTTCTCGAGTCTCTCGTCGGTTTAAATGTCCATACCTCTTCGCCTTGTTCTATGATTATAATTTTGGTGCACTAATTCCGATAACTGATACTCAAAGACTACTGAATTACACGGATTTATTTTTCTCCGGATCTACTCTATTCTATTTATTAATTACCTACTTTCGGTTATTTTTGGCTTTCCACAACTATTATCTGTTACTTTCTCTGCTTTTAACACACCCTCGCCTATCGTCACCTTTCCCTGGTTTTCTATCTTTTCACACGATTTCCGTACCTGTTACGTTTTTACAATTTCGCGAAGAGAGCTCCTCTCTTCCCGCACCGGCCTTTTATAGGCCTTCCCTCGCCTCAGTCCCCTCTGCCGATTTCCCTATCATCGTTTAAAATATAACGCATCTTCAGGCTTTCGTGATACGCCGCTGCCGCGCTTACCGCCTTCCCCTCGCCTCCCAGCACAGCCAGCTGGTCGCTGACCTGTTATTTACGTCAGCGAGGGAATTTCGGAGTGGCACAGCTCCTGTTTTTCTGTCAGGGGCGATGGCCTATTTATTGCCCGCAAAGCTCGGTACCCTTGTACCGAGTCGTTGGCTCAGGTGTTTTTATACTCCTCACTATTCCTCACTTGACGCGTTATATTTCTTTTCGGGCTCTCCCGCCGTTCCCAATAATAATCGATGTTCTCAAACGTGCCTTATTTTATGGCATCGATTATTACTGCGCTTGCCCCTACGCTCATGGGTGTAACCTCGTTACAATATACTATTCTATATACTATTCTATATATATTATAGTATATATATAAGATAGTATTTTTACTATAGATTCCAATATTATCCGAGAGTTATCAATATTATCTCAGAAGGAAAAAGAAAATGAATACTGATATACTGATCTTTCTTCTATTACCAGGTTACAAGTTGGAAGATCATTAATTCGATGTGGATTGTACTCGTTTTCTAGTGACAGCCCTGGGTAGTTTCCATATGGAAGCATAATTGTTCTCTTTGCTGCTGATAATTTACCTAAAGTATTTGTGTGAAAACTTTAAGGGTCATAAATCTTTCATTTAAATCAATAGTTCCTTCACTTTTGTTAATTGTTTTGCTCAGCTAATAATTGTTTATGATTTCATCATCTTTGTAAAGAGAGAGAGAGAGAGAGAAAGAGACAGAATATTTCAGGCAAAAGCGAGAAAAAAGGGTGCGGTTGCCTGGTCACGTGATAGCATTCCGTTCAACTGCTCCCCTATGACCATCAACGCCCCGGCGGTGACTTGCCGAACCCCTGGTCGAGGATTGAGGGTAAGGCTTCGCTGAATCATAGATCCATAAATGGCAGTCGATAACCGAATCTACGCACTAGATCCCATGCTTTGAAAGTTTGCCGTTTGACCAGAAGCGCCGAAAAAAATTCCATCTTTACAAGATTAATTTTCCCGGGAGACGGTCGGTACAGCCGCACCTCCACCTTGCTCTGCTCTCCGTCGTTAAAATCGCTCTGCTTTTCTCTTAAGAAATTCGAAAATAAAAGGAAAATGTAAAAAGGTACTTTTATTGTAGCGAAACTAAAATAGAAGAACTTTAACGTAATTGAAATAAAAAAATATATATGTGACGTTACGTCAGGACGTAACAAGACAGCGAGCTACGTTGCGCTCGTTTTGTCACGCAAAGCCTTGACCCACGCATATTTGTTCAAAACATCGATAACAACAAGCAGATATGCGTACCCACCGTTGTACGTAGCTGTCAAGCGATGATCAGCTAAATTAGCCTCCCATACATTGTCTGTATTACTCACGTTGTACGTACGAGGGGGAAATCGCCGTCGCACGAGACGATGCACGTTATATGAATTCTGTGTCTCGAGCCATGGTAAAATATTTTTTCACGCCACTCTCGGATCCACCTGGGCCAAATTTTTTGCTCGAGAATAGGATGCAGGATGAGCGATATCATAATAGATTTTTTGAAGAATTTTCATAATTTTAACGTTGATCAGTTAAATGGGACCGAAGGGTTTCTCGCGTTTTCTAGCTCGCATAGCATCGTTAACAAGATCAACGATATGGAATTTGAAATTCTTCTGCCGTCTATGTAAACAACAATGTTACGATCCCATGTCATTTTTTTACCGACTGCGCTGCGATGCAAATTGCGAAGTAACGATATTGCTGTCGATTACAATTTTTGTGGTATGCTATCAATAATAAGTGTGTCTGTTGAAAAATCAGCTGACGCACGGCCACGATGATCGCCGTGCCACACCTCGTTGTTACTGGTGTTATGCTGCACCATCGAGAGATAGAGCTCAGCCATCTTGGGATTTCCGACTACTTTCGTGTAAGCCGCTAAGAACGCTACAGCAGCCTCTTCTCAGCTCGAAACTTTTCACTGCTTCTCTTTGGACCTACTCAATTCAAACGTGATAACAGGACTCAAAATACATGGTAAGCGTGCACTGTGACAATTCATACAAATTTCATTTCGGTGTGGTGGATAAATCATAATTTTGCATCCTCAAAAGGCTCACCTCGTGGCGTGCTTTGCAGCGCGGGCTGCTTCACGTTTTCACTCATATCTTGGCACATAATAAAAATAATTGCACGTGCAGCTCATTCAATTTGCTTTAAATTCATTTTGAAAATTTGATTTTACATTTTTTTTTGTAGTTGCGCGAGAAAAGGTGAAATTAAAAGACTAGTTTTTCTGTCTACATCTTTCGTCTGATTATTTCGTACCTGTCGTGAGTGAAAACTCATTTTTCCTTAGTATCATTCAGATTAGAAATTCATCAGGCAAAGCAATTCGCTACAATGTCATAGAGTCGAGATTTCATTTCGTTCATTAAAACGTCGTTGATTTTATTCTCGCGGCTATCGAGTATTGCTATTTTTTGTTTTGACGGAATATTCGTTACTGTATTATCGTACTCGCCCAAGTGAAGATAACGCTGTACAGCTTGCTGGTACGCTGTCCATTTCTCTCCCTCGCTCTTGTACGAGTGAGAGTTTAGAATTTCACTCAGCTCAGAGCCGAGGCGCGATAATGGCGCACCGGTAGTCTGTACGGAGGGCGACGGGTCTGTAGTAGTAATAGTAGTAGTAGTAGTAGTAGTAGCAGTAGTGGCGAGACCAGCGAGACGATGTATGTTATGAGGAATAAGCACCATCTTTCTGGCATATTCCATGGCTCGTGTAGACCAAGACAGGCACAAGAAGCAACTTAAGAAATTCGACACAGTGCTCGACGATGATCTTCCTCTTACCACACCATTTAGCCCTTGTGGCGGCTAGTCGTCGAAGAATTGTCGCGTGCCTCCGAAGATGATTTTTTTGAACGTTGTTCAGACTCACGTTTCCCTGTAAAACGTTTAGAGCATACTCGCATATACACCGTATGAGCGCTACATCTGCTTTACGGAAAATTGCACGTCGTTGCTCTTGCTTCAGATAACAGAGTGCGTGCAATATATTCACTTGCTTTATATCGAGAGGTCCATGCGACGCCATTGCAAGTGCATTACTCGTACATCGCGCATCGCATCGCGAACCTTTATTGCTCTTTGAGGCACGTCAGCGTAATGGTATTGGTCATCGGGAAATATACATGCGCGAATTCGACAATTATTAGGCGTCAATTGTTTCAAGCCGAATAATAGATAGCCGTACGGTGCAGCTGTTGCATTGAAATGTACCTCTTGCAAAAATCCCGGATTCTCGGAATATACCTTGCGTGCTAGATGTTGAATTTTCGCGCGATCTCGCGGGATTTTGAAGACAACGATATAATTAGCGTTTAAGGAGATATCGCGCTGCCCATGACCCTGACGGAAGAGATTTTACCTCATGCAGATGACACTAAGATTTTTATGATGGCTACCCTTAGTGAAAAGATCGACCATGGTATTGTTCGATGTCTGGTGCATTAGATCGTCAATACCCACGAGTTCAGGCTTTGTATCATTCGAGTAATCTGCTGCTTGCGGTAAATCCTCGCGAATTTCTATTTTATCACCCTATTCTGAATACCCGGACTGCCACTCTGAGTAATAAAAAAGTATACGATTGAATGGGACATCCGTCATTTTGCTCATGTATTTAAACAATTCTCTGACAAAATATGTTTTACCACAGCCCGTAGGACCGCTTATCACGGCTGTCCATGGATGTTTCCAACATGTATCCATATCGAAGAGTGTCTATCAAAACCAATCGACTGACCCTTAGGCAGCGGCGGCAGCGGCAGCGTCCCCGTGGCATCAGCAATTTTCGCGGCCCTGACGAGCTGATAGGGCGTGGCGTGCCTGTACTAGTTGATGAGGCGCGTGCAGTCGGCATACGCTGATATCTACTCCGTATGTAAATTAAATAACGATAATTTTTTATTTCTCACAAATAAAGCAATATTTTAATTTCAGTATGCATACAGCTCTATGTGAAAAATTTACGAATCATGTAATTCTAAACAGCAATATTATATCCACGGAGGTAGTACGAGAAAGCCGGAGCAAAAGGAAAGACTCGATAAGAAAGACGGGACAAAATACATTTATACATAATAAATCAATATTTGCATTTTTTTTTACGTATTGTACACAGTAAATACGATACATGAAAGTAGTATGTGTACACCTTTGCTCCATCCCACTCCTTCCCCCACCACCCCACTTTTCCACCGTCGCGCTACCCACTCTGCTTAACCAGTGTCGGTAACGTGGAGACGGTAAAGTGAGGTGGTGTGGGTACTCTGGTGAACAAGAAAGACTAGAGATAAGAGCAGGATGGAGCAAAGGTGTACACAAACTTGAAAAAAGTAAAAAAATTAGGTACTTACCTCTGTTGTTGTTGACGTCCACCTTCCTTTGACGGCGATTTAAAACTCCTGTCTCTCACTATCTCACTCACACAAACACACGCACACACGCTCGCACGCGCGTCGACACTTTCATAACCCAGCATCGTCTGCTTTAGGAAGCTCGGGGTTCTCGAAGCCCTCGTCCACGTCGCCGCCATCGTACCCGATGTCTATGTAACGAGGATACATTGCGAAAAATACGTTTTTAACTACGCGATCACGAAGTTGAAGACAGACTGAATGCTCAGGATGCTGCTGGTTGGTATCATGGGGTTTGAAGATAGCAAACCGCCCTCTGAATCATAACTAAGGTGTCCAGCGCTCTGAATGCAGCGACAGCGGTTTTGCACGTGCGGACCGCTTTGCGCCGTGCTTCGCGAGGGAAGCACTTGCTCTGCAGTAAAAGGCGCAGAATATGATACCGTACCGCGGAGGACCTCGATTAGAATTTATATATAATTATAAAATAAGAGGCACGGTAAGACGATGTATTTGTTTTTAATTGATCAATATTTTATTCAATTCGCTTTACACATATTTACCGTCGTATGCAACATCCCTGCAAACACGGTAATCTTCGCTCAGAGACTCCTCCGCCGTTAAATTTATTTTTATCACTGTCTGATCGTCGAGAGGCAAAAGCATTGTAAAACTCACGCACTAATCTGTCGTTTTTTATTACATTATCGCTAAAGAGATTATTAAATCGCGACATGGTGAAGCCGCACAACATAAGATGTAGGAATACGATGCAAAATTGTCCACACACATCCGACGTATTACTCTGTAGCTGCTTGAGGCCGTACCGATAGAACTTGCAGTTTCATCGTAGTCATGCGAAATGTTGCGGTATAACCGGTGGTAGCCCGTAGCTATCAAAGTACATTCCTTTTCCATGATGGGTAACGTACATGGCGATCCAATGCTCTCCAGGTCCGTCGTGGTTATCCGTGTTAACTACGAGTCCGGCAGGTAACGACCATACACGAGGAATTCTGTCAGCCGGGTATACGCCAACTGTTGCAAGTGGTAGATACTGCAGACTCTCGTAGATTTGTCTAGTGTTCATGCTGAACACATAGTCAATGATTAAATGATGACCGATACGCTTTGAAAGACGTATATATATGCAAAATTTATTTCACAGCATCGTCGATCGTGTCACGACTACATGATGAAGATTTCTCCTGTTTCTTATTCTCTTCCTCTTCATCTGCTGATCAAACATCCATGTATGATTCTCCTTTAAACGGGTGCTCGCGAAGCCAATTTTTTATTTGGAAAGCCTGGCGCATTGCACAATGCGAAGACGCTGTATCGTTTATGATAGCGTGTCTGAAGCATTTTCGCAAAGATTTCGGCATAAATGTGTACGATGGGGCGCCCTCCACATCCTCCAGGTTGGAAATTTCACGACTGGTGATATCGCAAAGAAGTATAGCCTTCTCGTGACCGCGAGTATAGATACGTCTTGATTTTCGCGAAATTTCACGCAAGTTAGCGTATGCCTGTTTACAGCTCACATCGCCCTCGTACCATTCCAGACCGTGAAAATATTTCGAGAGAAAATTATTCTGGCTTCTCGAATGCTGTGGTAATTCGGCAAAGTGACACGGCGGTGCAACGATCCAATGAACAGATTACGGTCTATACACTGCTACCACGGCAATTTCTTTCGGAATAAATTCCGAGTCTTTACCACGCATTCCCTGTATATCCACGACGATATCCATTTTCACGTCTAATCCGTACAGATGCTCGAGTTCGACTGATTAGTTACTCACAGACACGCTTCTACGTCTCTTAACACGAATTAATTTTATGCCGACATCAGCACATTTTTCGCTTATCCGGTAAAATCCACCATTACTTGCCGAGAGGCATCAATTTCAAGGACATTATCATATTCCGCGTAGACTACACATTTTATCGTTGAAGCAAGCGCATCCTCAAATCGTACCTCTATTCTCACACTACCGTGCTTTATTAAATTCCAATGTGTATTGCTGTTCGCCGAAAGATCGGGTGTCAAATCAAAAGCAAACAGACAGTATTCATCGCGATAATTATCGCGATCGATCGAATTACCGTCGTTCAAGAAATGTATTCCAGTTCCCGAAAACAACGTTTGAAAAACATCCACATATAGATGATTTTTCGTGAAATCAGATTGTAACGGTTTCGAAGGTATTTGAGCACCATCTACATACAACGAGAGATAATTTATCTTGTAATTTAAAAAATTGAATGGATTCAAACTGAAGTCGCCGTTAAACGCTTTGTTATCGACAAAACCGATAATTATACGCTTCGGCAATTCACCTAACACGATATTATCGATTGTCTCTCCATGAGCACCAGAGTGTATTGAAACGGCTTTTACCTCGACTCTCGTAAGAGGATATTTAGCCGTAGCTTTTGCCAGAGTTCTAGCATGCGAGAGCAGCACACCAGGAGCTATTTTTGTTCTACGAACGAGAAGCGATGCCTCGAGAATCTTTAAGCCGCATTGACCATTCTTTGTATCGCCCACAAGACAAAATGAATCTCTAGACCGCACCAACCGTAGTCGCATCTCGACGCCGTTTGATGGGAACCGCTCCTGATTGAATATATCGCAATGCAGATGAACGAGCAAGTCTACAGTTTTTCGACATTAAAATTTTTTTTTCTCTTCACAAGACCCGTATTTTCCGATGTTATATCATCCATTTTTCCAGGGGTATCGTCGTACCAGAGAACACTCGTGAGATGCGAATTTTTTGCTGCTGGACCGTAATTCAAAAGTGTCTGTATGTACGCTCGATAAGCGTAGGCATTATTTGGAGGTGAAACTAATTTTTGATTCAGGTATACATCCACCTGATGAAACATAGAATGCAAGAGATTGTTTACAGGGCCGGCACTTACTTTCGATGCTGTACCCGCGGCATTTTCCGCAGTAGGTGATGTTATTTTCACTCTCAGACTAACTATAGTATGCGCGAGATCGATATACTCATCACCCTGTCCAGGAATAACAAATTCAATCGGTGAAACATCTGTTAGCGATGATATTGGTTTGTAATACACCCAATTGGAGCCTTCCATAGTAGTTTGCGTCGGTAGGAGTGAAAATAATTCAAGTTCCGATTTAAGACACTCGCACGAGTGTGCATGTAGAAAAGCCATCTTGTTTCAGCTATCCAAAAATATCTGCAACTGTTCGTTGACGAGTCTTCTTCTTCTTCTTATTGTTCTTATTATTGTTCTTCTTCTTTATTACTTTTCTCTTTATTACACTTTTATTTTTACGGGAGATACGTCGTGGTTTACGTTCGTCCGATGAATGAGGAGTTCGCGAAATTTTGCGCTTTTTATAACCAGACCCCCGCATGAAAGTGTCTATTTTTTCAGAGGCTTTGCGTTTGAGATTACTGCCTGATTCTCTCGCTCTCTCGCGAATAGCATCTTTCACAGCTATATTTCTATCGAGGATATCACCGGCTACGTTTACACCAGCGCGCAATGCCTCTTTACCAACTGCTTTAGCGCCCCTCTTTAAAAGTGGTAACACTCGACGAAACAGGCCTCCGAGAAAGCTGCCGATACCGTGTCCTCGTTGATTAGGTGTTCCGATATAAACATGGCTAATACCGCTGTATCCGCGACGGCCCCATCCGTGCTGCACACTGTCAATATCATCCATGGCGATGTAATCAATCATGGGACCTTTTGAAATGTAGTGTCACAGTCAACGTTCCCTGCTCGAATGGTATAGGATACCCAAATTCGTTACTTATATCGATCTCGATAGTGTGTAAATTATTGCGCAAGAGAGGTATATATCGTGGCGTTGAAAACGATTTAATTTTTATCGAACCATACTGGAAGTCATCAGTATCAATGGGGACAACTCGTAAGAGTGGTGTTTGTACATTGCCTGTAATATAGCTCTCGTAGATATCTGTGTATAGAAACATGGTACCTGGTATAGCACCGGTGAGAGATGCTGGCCTCGACCCTGTGTATTCGCAATGCGGCTCTATTATTACAGACCTACAAGCCTCTTCCGAGAATCCTAAGAGCCTCGCGATAGCGGGTGATACGCGAAAGTCATGGTATCGTAGATCGTCGCATACGCGGGCCACTTCGATCTGCTCGCTCGGAAGCGATTTAAAGCGCAAATGACCGGCCACGTGAGGTAGCTTATTTATACTCTCCAAAAGAGCGTCTATAGAGCGATATACACCAGGTGGAACTTGGTCTCTATCAGAGCGTCTCCGTGTTAAAAGATTTAAACCCGATAAATCATAATCACTTTCCTCAAAAGTGACGAGATTTCCTACAGTAGGAACATGTAAAAGAGTCATCGGATAAGCAATTTCCACAAGAGGAACAGACCATTCTCCGTGCAAACGTGTCTGACGCGGTAGTTTTGTAATAAATTTTGTCGTCGTATTATTGGGAAAATACTGCATACTACTGTTGCTCGGTAGTACGACAAAAAAAGAGCTATCCTTGGAGCTCATATTTATCAGGGACGGTGATTCCGTGCGTTCTTCCTCTTTGTCCTCTTCTTCTTCTCTTTCGTCTTCTCAGATAACGGGGGTACTCGCGATAATTCTGCCTCGTAGAAAATACCGTCGATAGTCTCGTTATTCAGATCGTGTAAAATATACACGAATGGTTCTCGATTCATTGATATTCGTTGAATCTTGAATAATTCGAAACTCCAACCACGCTCATATCCTTTCACGAAAGCTGCTTTAGTTGTACTGATACGTACCAAGTCACCGACGCTGTATTTAGGCTTTTTAATTTTTTTCGCATTACGCTCGTAACGCCGTGCTAAATTGTCTCGGGCTATAGAGGCGTTTTCGAGGGTTACTTCGCTCGAAGGAATACGCGTTCCGCTGTGTTTAGTGTGATTATAAGCATTTAAAAAATTTTGTAAAACATCGATGTAACGCTTATTTCGCGTGTATGTAAAGTAGCGCCACATTCGCTCTTTTATTGTTCGAATAAAGCGTTCGGCAATCGAGGCTTTTATATCAGGGTTACGAGCAGCGCGAAAATCGATATTCTTTTTCTTGAGAATTTGCTGAAATGGAGTGCCGATAAATTCTTTGCGTCGATCAATTTGCAATTGCTGCGGGCGACGATTGTTACTGCGTGCGAGTATGCATGTGAGACCGCGGGTCACACTTGCACTCGTTTTGTCACGCAAGGCCTCGACCCACGCGTATTTGCTCAACACGTCGATAACAACAAGCAGATATGCGCACCCATCGTTGTACGTGGCTATCGAGCGAAGATTAGCTAAATCAGCCTCCCATACATCGTCTTTATTACTCACGTTGTACATACGACGGGGAAATCGTCGTCGCGCGAGACGATGCATGTTATATGAATCCTGTGTCACGAGCCATGGTAAAATATTTTTTCGCGCTACTCCTCGATCCACCTGAGCCAAATTTTTTGCTCGAGAATAGGAGGCAGGATGAGTGGTGTCATAATAGATTTTTTGAAGAATTTTCATACTTTTAACGATGACCAGTTAAATGGATTCTTTTTCTTTTTCTTTTCTAACGGTGCGCGGGATCGATATTCTACTTGTGCGATGTTTTGCAATTGTTCGTCCTCTTCTTCATCCCCCTCCTGCCCTCGATGATGTCGTTTTCAGCCGTGAGCATTAAATCTCCGTTTGAGTGTGCGGTCTCGGCCTCGTTGTTGTTGTTGTTGTTGTTGTTGTTGCTGCTGTTGCTGCTGTTGCTGCTGCTACTATCGCTTTCGCGTGGTAACATAAGACGCCGCTGCGGTGTCGAGGATGATGTAAGTGTAGGCTCGTGTAGTAACTCGGGATAAATTCGCGTGGCATCTGTATCGTTCGCAGGAGTTTGGCAAAGTGAGATCGTCCGATGGGTTTCTCGCGTTTTCTAGCTCGCATAGGATCGTTAACAAGATCAACGATATTGGAATTTGAAATTCTTCTACCGTCTATGGAAACAACACCATTACGATCCCATGTCATTTTATTACCAACGGCGCTGCGATGCAAATTGTGAAGCAACGATATTGCTTTAGATTACATTTTTTTTGGTACGCTATCGATAATAAGTGTGTCATTGAGTCGAGATTTAACTTTGTTCATTAAAACGTCGTCGGATTTATTCTCGTGACTATCGAGTATTGCTATTTTTTGTTTTGATGAAATATTCGGTACTGCATTATCGTACTCGACCATATGAAGATAACGCTGTAAAACCTGCTGGTACGCTATCCATTTCTCTCTCTCGCTCTAATACGAGTGAGAGTTTAGAATTTCACTTACAAGGAAACGTACTTTGGTGTACCCCTCCGATTTTAATGCAACTCACGTATGTTGTAGAGCATCGAAAACTAAAAGACACGTATTTTTTTTTATCGGCGGAAAAACATTTTTAAGGGGTGAAATCGCCCTTCAAAAATAGCATTTCGAGGGGTGATTTTGCAGTTTCACCCAGAAGGCGTCAACCGATTTTAATAAAACAAAAACCAAAATACTCCTCATTGAAGACAATCAAAATTCCACGCTAAGTTGAAGAAAAAAATTCATTTGCAGGGGTGAACAACCCCCTGATTTTTCAAATTTCCACCCTACACAAAAAACTAATCAACCAAATTAAACAGAACATGTAACATTTGGAAGGGCAAGTTAAAATAAAGTTGACGTATTTTTGCACATTCACAGGAAAATGAGTTTACGGGGGTAAACTACCCCTTATCCATTAGTACGTATATTTGTGCATACATTTTTGTTTCTCGTTATTTAAATGTCCGAATTGATTCAAAACATTCCTGTTAACCGAAGTCAAGGGGGGGGGGGGGAACTTCGCATGATGCTTTATTTATTATTAAGGGGTGACCGGCTGGTACTTACAAGAAGGTCAGTTTGGTGTCCCCCTCCGATTTTGATGAAACTCACGTATGTTGTAGAGCATCGAAAACTAAAAGACACGTATTTTTTTTTAACGGCGGAAAAACATTTTTAAGGGGTGAAATCGCCCTTCAAAAATAGCATGTCAAGGGGTGATTTTGCAGTTTCACCCAGAAGGCGTCAACCGATTTTAATAAAACAAAAACCAAAATACTCCTCATTGAAGACAATCAAAATTCCACGCTAAGTTGAAGAAAAAAATTCATTTGCAGGGGTGAACAACCCCCTTATCCATTAGGGGTAGTTTACCCCCGTAAACTCATTTTCCTGTGAATGTGCAAAAATACGTCAACTTTATTTTAACTTGCCCTTCCAAATGGTACATGTTCTGTTTAATTTGGTTGATTAGTTTTTTGTGTTGAGTGAAAATTTGAAAAATCAGGGGGTTGTTCACCCCTGCAAATGAATTTTTTTCTTCAACTTAGCGTGGAATTTTGATTGTCTTCAATGAGGAGTATTTTGGTTTTTGTTTTATTAAAATCGGTTGACGCCTTCTGGGTGAAACTGCAAAATCACCCCTCGACATGCTATTTTTGAAGGGCGATTTCACCCCTTAAAAATGTTTTTCCGCCGATAAAAAAAAATACGCGTCTTTTAGTTTTCGATGCTCTAAAACATACGTGAGTTGCATTAAAATCGGAGGGGGACACCAAAGTACCTTTCCTTGTTAGTTCAGAGTTGAGGCGCGATAATGACGTACCGATAGTCTGTACGGAGGGCAATGGGTCTGCACTAGTAGTAGTAGTAGTAGTAGTAGTAGTAGTAGTAGTAGTAGTAGTAGTAGTAGTAGTAGTAGTAGTAGTAGTAGTAGTAGTAGTAGTAGTAGTAGTAGTAGTAGTAGTAGTAGTAGTAGTAGTAGTAGTAGTAGTAGTAGTAGTAGTAGTAGTAGTAGTAGTAACAGCAGTAGTGGCAAGTCCACGGGACGATGTATGTTATCATGAGGTATAAGTACCATCTTTCTGGCATATTCCATGGCTCGTGTAGGCCAACACAGGCACAAGAAGCAACTTGAGAAATCCGACACAGTGCTCGACGATGATCTTCCTCTTACCGCTCCAATTTCCCCTTTTGGCGGCTAGCCGTCGAAGAATTGTCGCGTGCCTCCGAAGATGATTCTTTTGCACGTTGTTTAGACTCACGTTTCCCTGTAAAACGTTTAGAATACACTCGCATATACAGCGTACGAGCGCTACATCTGCTTTGCGCAAATATGCACGTCGTTGCTCTTGCTTCAGATAACACAGCGCTTGCAATATAATTATTTGCTTTTTATCGAGAGGTCCGCGCAACGCCATTACAAGCGCATTACTGGTACATCGTGCGTCGCATCGCGAACTTTTATTGCTTTTTGAGGCACGTAAACGTAATGGTATTGGTCATCGGAAAATATACAGGCGCGAAATCGACAATTATCAAGCGTCGATTGTTTCAAGTCGAATAATAGATAGCCGAGCGGTGCAGCCATTGCATCGAAATATACCTCCTGCAAAAATCGCGGATTCTCGGAACATACCTGACGGGCTAGGTGCTGAATTTGCGCGTGATCTCGCGGATTTTTGAAGACAACGATATAATTAGCGTTTAAGGAGATATCGCGTTGCCCGTGACCCTGATGGAAGAGATTTTGCGTGATGAAAATGACACTAAGATTTTTATGATGGCTACCCTTGGTGAAAAGATCGACCACAATATTGTTGGATGCTTCGCGCACTAGATCGTCAGTGACCACAAGTTTAGGTCTTGTATCATTCGAGTCGTCTGCTGCTTGCGGTAAACTCTCGCGAAAGTCGATTTTATCACCGTACTCTGAATACCCGGACTGCCACTCTGAGTAATAAAAAAGTATACGCTCGAACGGGACATCCGTCATTTCGCGCATGTATTTAAAGAATTTTTTTACAAAATATGTTTCACCACAACCCGTAGGGCCGCTTATCACAGCTGTCCATGGATGTTTCCAACGTGTATCCATATCGATGAGTGTCTATCAAAATCAATCAGCTGACTCTTAAATAAGCTTATACCACGACGGCGGCGACGGCGGTGGCGGCGGTGGCGGCGGCGACCCCGCGGCATCAGCTATTTTCGCGGCCGTAACGAGCTGATATGACGCGGCGCGCCTGCACTAGCTGATGAGGCGCTGTCACTCGGTATAAGCTGGTGTTTACGCCGTATGTAAGTTAAATAACGATAGTTTTTATATTTCTCACAAGTAAAGCAATATTTTTATTTTACTATGCATTAATCTCTATGTGCAAATTTTACGAATCATCAAATTCTAAACAGTAATATTATATCCACGGATGTAGCACGAGAAAGTCAGAACAAAAGGAAACACTCGATAAGAAAGACGGGACAAAAGGAATCAACGATGAGAAAGTCAGAACAAAAGGGAACGGTAGACAGATAGCAGCTACTGCTACGAATAGCAGCACAAAAAGAACGAGCCAACAACGGTTTTATACATAATAAATCAATGTATATATATTTTTTTAAATGTATTGTACACAGTAAATATGACACATGAAATTAGACAAAAAGATTATTTTAAAATATCGCAAATTCAACCGTAAAACTATATATTTTTTTGCGTTAAACTTATTAGCGTATTTCACAATTCGCGACAAACATTACATCGGATCGGATAAGAAGGGATCTGGAGGAATACATATCGTCCTGCGAGTCCTGCAAAAAGAATAAAACCAGGAAAAAGGAACGAGTGCTGATGGTAGTAACAGACACCCCATCAAGGTCGTCCGAAAAAGGAGTGGTCGACATCGTAGGACCGCTATCTGAAAGCACTTCTGGAAAAAATACATACTTACGTTCCAGGACGCACTTACGAAATACAGCGTGGCGATACCACTGCCGAGCGAAGAGGCTTCGACAGTCGCAAGGGCACTAGTTGAAGAATTGATTTGCCGGCACAGGACGCCGGAAACAATATTTTCAGACTAGGGCACGAACTTCCTCAGCTCGACCTTCAAGGAGATATGTCGATTATTGAGAATTAAAAAGATACAGACAACGGCCTACTATCCGGAGTCTAACAGCACCCTGGAAAGATCGCATCGCACCCTCGCAGAATACCTGAAAAACTTCATAAACGAGGATTAAGGAAATTGGGACGAGTGGTTACCATACGCGATGTTCACCTATAACGCCACACCGCACACAGGGACCGGAATGCCCCCGTATACGCTGGTGTATGGTCGCAACGCTGACATACCGACCGCCGTCCGACAAGAGCCCCGCTGTACCTATGCATTCGATGACTATGCTCAGGAACTGAAGGAAAAGTTGTGCGCCTCGTGGACCGTCGCACATGATAATCTCAGATAGAGAGTACAGGATTGGCGACCGGATACTCCTACACGACGAAACGGTGCATCGAGGCTGGTCAGCCAAGCTGACGCCCAAATGGACTGAACCGTATTCCATTACAGAAAGGCGCTGCGCGGTCACCTACGTCGTCCAGAATGGACGAAGCAGTCGGTGCCTGTAAACCGGCTGAAACCTTTTATCGAGCACTAGCGGCCCCGCACAAAATGAATATATGAATATGTAGAAATTATCTATGGCTAATTAAAAATAAAATAAAACCTAAAAATGAATGTGGGTGAGGAGCCCCGCAGAGATCCGGAGAGCTTCAATAAAATAGAAGAAATTTTTAAAAGAAAAACCCAATTATAATTGTCGTAAGAATAAAAAACTACAGAATTTTATAATATATAGGTACATAGTCTAAAACTAGTCTCTACAGAATTTTATAATATATAGGTACATAGTCTAAAACTAGTCTCTACAGAATTTTATAACATATAGGTACATAGTCTCCGCAGGTGGGGCATGTAATTAAGGGCTTCTCCCAAAACAGCTGCCGAAGACCCACAAAGTCGGGGTGGGGCTCCCCGTCGTCGCTAACCCCGGGCCCCAGCCCCCACAAACAATTGACAGCCCGGCGGCAACTCTCTCGGCCGCAACGGAGACACGGCCCTCGTCCGGGCGGTTGCGACGTCTACGATCGGGGATGAACAAACTCCTCTGAAAAAGAAAAATAAAGAAGGAAGGTGTTAAAGAAAAGCGTACATACATAACTAAAAGAGAAAAAAAGCACTTATCGCTAATTCAATCACCTCTGTGTTTAAATCTGCTCCCCGGCAGACCACCGCTTCATAAAATCCAAAAACGGAATACATCATTGTCGTTCGAATGATAGAGTAAAAATGAGCAAAGAAGCTCTCGCGCGATGAAACTGGCGAGGCCGCAAGAGAAGGAGAACTAGCAAAATAAGAATTTTCACGCTTTTCCTCCCCCCGCCTAATTGCAGGTTGATCGCGACGAAGAGTGGACTAGCCGTAGTTACGCAGCAGCCACCCGACTATGTCGTCAGTAACTTCTCCAGCAATCCGGGTATCTACTATGAAGACATCGGAAGCCTCACGGTACTCCAATCAACGTGACGGTTGGTCATCAGGTTGGACCTCGCCGCACTAATGCACCAAGAAGCAGATACAAGCAAAAATCTCCAACGTCTGATGGCGCTCTGCGAACGCGAAACCCGAGACAACGACCTATGTCCCGTCATAGCCGACTCAGTTCTTCGAATGAAGAGAACAATAGATATAGGGGTGGTAACCATATACGAACTCCTTGGGACGCGCGCCGTCAGAGAGCATGGAGGATTGATCAACAGCCTTGGAAGCATCATCGAGGCCATCACGGGAAACATGGGCGCCGCCGACGCACAAGAGCTCCACGAAGAAATAACCCAACTCAAAGCTTCCAACCAGACTTTGCAGGAAGGCTTGAAAAACCAAATTCAAGTGGTAAGGACCACCCTCAGTCTATATAACGAAAGCGCGCATCACATGCAGGCCAACGAACAGGCCCTGCTGGCCCAAATACAGTGTATCAACCACACGCTCAACGACAACCTGTACTTTGTAAGCTTTGCGAGCTCGAGCAGACCGAATCATGGAAACTCTCGACACCACCGGAGACGGGATACAGTACATCCACAACCTGAGTTTCTACTCACTCAGTGCAATAGCACCAATAGCCTTGGTCGGCTACGTTCTGTTTAAATGTTACAGGTATCATCGAAACTGAACACCGACAAGGACACGCGAGGCAACGACCCCAGCAGCCCCCGAGGTAAACATCAACCTCGAATCACTCGGACGACCACAGCCAGAGGAGCGACTACGATCCAAGCTGGCCAGGGTACGCACTTGTCCCCCCAACGGAGAGCGACTCGCCCACTCCAAACGACGCTAAGAAGCAAAAGGGAAAAGGGAAAGCACAGTTAGCAACTTTACGAAAATCAGTCTGTAAAGTAGATTCGAAGAGAACGGGTTGGTTCCTCGTCAATTACTCGAAAAACAGTTAATTATTGTAACACTCTTTTTATCGTCATAAATAGATAATGGAAAGTTGCCGTTGTCTATAATGAATATCCAACTATTACTTTTCCATAAATTCACGCAGTCATTATTTACTAGAGACCAATCTCCTTATCGGCAAACGATCTCAAAAAATAATAACTTTTTATATTATACCGATTACCGAATAATCCAATTACGCGGTACCAGCATAACAATTACCTTGCAAAGGGTGAAACAATCAATGGACAGTACTATGCTGCGGTGCTGGATGAATTGAAGGCCACAATTAAGAAAAAACATCCGCATTTGGCCAACAAAAAAATCCTGTTTCACCAGGATAGCGCTCGGGTTCACACGTGCACGGTCGAAATGTCAAAATTGAACTAATTGAAGTTGGAATTGCTTCCCCACCCACCCTACTCGCCAGATCTAGCTCACAGCAACTTTTTCTTATTTCTTAATTTGAAAAAATTTGAAATAATTTGAAAAAACCAGTATTCCTCAGGTTTGGACAATCCATTTTCTTCTAACGGTTTAAAAGGATGGAAGAACTGTTGGACCAAGTGTATCGAGTTGCAGGGAGACTACGTCGAGAAATTAAATTTGGTTTGCTTCGAAATATGTTTTTTCTTAAAAACGCTGGAAACTTTTCAAATAGCCCTCGTAGCTTGCTGGATCAAGTCCCTGGGGTAACCCTTTGTGGAACCTGAAGGACCCAGAACACTCGCGCCAGCGCGGCGGCACTGATGCATTTCGTTAGAAAAACAGGTTAGGTGAAGAACGCTGCTGGGATGAGAGGTTAAAGATTAGAGGTACAATAGGTCTACGGCCTGAGTGCGATGATGAAAGTCGGCAAGCAGAACGAAGTGACGAAAATTCTGCCTCCAACTTAGCACACGTCACCTATAGCCCATCTCAATTGTTTTTCTTTTTTTTTATCCGCTCTCATGAGATGGGTGCCACGCGCTTACGAGCTGGACGAAAATGGTTCGGACTTTTCGAGGTTTTGTTAAGTCAAACCCGGACGATGATTTTACAAATCCGTCGAATTTAAGACGTGTAAGGTGTTACAGCGTGAGATTTCCGTACTCTGGTCAAGGAGAATGAATTATCCTTTACCACACCTGACAAGAAACACCGAAGACGCGAGCCCCTTTTTGAGTCTAACCTTTCGGAAAATTACTCGGGACAGGGGTGAGAAGGCTCGTTGATTGCTCGCGTTAACCGTCACTTGACTCGATACACTAGGTTTATAAATTAACTCGCCGAGGAAAGGGTTTTAGGGTGAAGGAAAATGGCCGGTTACTTCCACTTGGGGAAAAATTCGCGGAGACATCAAACAACATAAATATAGAAGAATTGTGTTTACACTTACAGTTGATTTTCTTGTGAAGTTGTTTCGCTGGTAACCACTGCGCTGAAGGGAAATGGCAACCGTTCGTTAGGATAAAAAAGCTAGACTCGATGATATTGTGTAATAATCGATAACAAAGCGTTTAAGGATGATTTCAGTATGAATCCATTCAATTTCCAATATTACGAGATAAGTTATCTCTGGTTATATGTAGATGGAGCTCAAATACCTTCGAAAACGTTATAACCTGATTTCACGAAAAGTCATCTGTGCGTGGATGCTTTTCAAACGTTATTTTCGGGAACTGAAATACATTTCTTGCGCGATGGTAATTCGATCGATCGCGATAATTATCCCGATGAATACTGTCTGTTTGCTTTTGATTTGACACCCGATCTTTCAGCGAATAGCAATTCACATTGGAATTTAATAAAGTACGGCAGTGTGAGAATAGAGGTATGATTTAAGGATGTGCTTGCTTCAACGGTAAAATGTGTTGTCTACGCGGAATATGATAATGTCCATGAAATTGATGCCTCTCGGCAGGTAATGATGGATTTTACCGCATAAGCGAAAAAATGTGCTGATGTCGGAATTAAATTATCTCGTTTTAAAAGACGTGGACGCGTCTTTGTGAGTAACTAATCAGTCGAACGTGAGCATCTGTATAGATTAGACGTGAAAATAGATATCGTCGTGGATAGATAGGGAATGCGTGGAAAAGAATCGGGCTTTATTCCGAAAGAAATTGCCGTGGTAGCAGTGGGTAGACCGTACTCTGCTTATTGGATCGCCGCACCACCGTGTCACTTTGCCGAATTACCGCAATATTCGAGAAGCCAGAATAATTTTCTCTCGAAATATTTTCATGGTCTTGAATGGTTCGAGGGCGTTGTGAGCTATAAAAAAGCATACGCTAACTTGCGTGAAATTTCGCAAAAATCAAGACGAATCTGTACACGCGGTCACGAGAAGGCTATACTTCTTTGTGATATTAGGAGTCGTGAAATTTCAACCTGGAGGATAAGGAGGGCGCTCCATCGTACACATTTATGCCGAAATCTTTGCGAAAATGCATCAGACACGCTATGATAAATGATACAGCGTCTTCGCATTCTGCATTGCGCCAGGCCTTCCAAATAAAAAATTGGCTTCGCGAGCACCCTTTTAAGGGGTTATACGCAGTTATGAGGAAAAAAAAGACGGTTTTTCAAGGATTTATCCTGAAGAAACTTTTGAATTTATTAATTTGAAAATTTTTGTGGTTATAAAAGCATCCTTCAAGAACGTAAACAAATTTTTTATTTAAAAAAATGTTGATTATAGAGGGCACTGCAGGCGATTTCCGGAACCTCCTCTAAAAAAAGACGATTTACGGTGTACATCGTAACTCAAGATTGGATTATCTGAAATCAAAAAACCAAACAAATTTCGTTAATATATTAGATTATCTAGTAATTAATCGTTCGGCTAATCGAAATATTGAATTTTCACAAAATGGCGGCTTCTCAAAAAAATGGTTTCGATTTTTTATGTAAAATTTGGCCTTAAATTGTTTATAAAATGGAAAATAAGTATCGGATTGACAAAAGGAACGATTAATTACTAGAAAATGTATCTAAGAAGATTGTGTTAAAATTTTAGACCGATCGAACAAGCCGTTTTTGAGATATCGTGTACACCGACTTGAAAAATGCTGTTTTGAGAAAAACGCGTTTAAAGTTTCAAAACCGGTTCACACATAGAAAAAAATTTTTTTTTTCAATTTACATGGTGTCGTTTATTCCAGGGCCATATAATAAGCCCTCCATTCCTTCAGCAGCCTCCAGCAATTCAATTTGGTGCTGTCTTCGAGCCATCCTTCCCTCTCGTGTCGTTTCGTGAGCTCTGCGCTCGGATAGCGTAACGCGCTCTTTGTCCTCCTTTTGGACATATGCATGCGCATTGGGCCCCAAAGACAGTCCCATTGCATTCATATGGTACAAAAGTGAAATTGAACCTTCATTAAACATACATAACAATTTTTGAGCTACTCGGAATGATTTTCGGCCTAAATTTCCAGATGATTTGGTTGTAACTCTCGTTATTATTTTGTGTAAAGCCGCCTACACATCGTTCCAATAATGTCTCGCTGCTGAGGTCTTCGTAAATTGGACTCACAGCTTCAGCAACATCCGTGGGTAATGGCTGGTAATCGTGTTTAAATTCGGTCAGTTTGTCTGCTGCTGCTGCTCGCTGCCAAGAACACCATGACTCCGACCCAACCGGGCACTTCTTGTGTTGTGGATTTTCGTCAGTGGAAAAGTAATGGAAATACGTTGCCCATATGGCATTGCGCATATCTTCAACAAATTCGCAATTTCTCCGAATTGCTAAACCGTAATAAACTTTAAGTTTGTCGATTGTTTTGCCCGTAAGTTTTCTTTTGCCACCGAGAACTTTTTTTTGAATTTTTTTTCCAGCTTTGTTGACGGTTTCAACAGTTTTTTTTACAAGTTCTCGAAGCCGCGTGCTCATTCTCTTCTGTACATGTCCAATACACTCTTTTTTTATAACTTCATTATTACCATACGGTAAAGCTTTTAAAATCTCCGAGTAAGTTTTCGAATCACCGTCGCCGATGTAATTTTTGTAGACAACTCCGTATTTTTCTATCGAACGCTTGAACATCTCGATGACTGATCGACCTCCATTTTTCCTCAGGAACCGGAATTATCTGCACAGCAACTTTCTTTATGGCTTTCGTACCACTCATTATATTTTTCAGTGTTCATATTTTTTCTACATACTTCACACTGTTTGCAGTATGCACTTTTCACCACAATGTCAATAATTTTTCCAGTGTAATAACCAACACTACTACACTCTCACACAATGTATAAGAATACAATACACATATATATAAAAGGAGCAACGGTCCAGGTAAACAGCTGCCGCTTGAGCCTCTGCCCCACCTACTTTCAAACGCGCCGAGGCGTCTCTACATACAATATAGGTATAACTCCGAAAGTATTGCTCGAATCAACTTGAAATTTTGTGTGTATACTTTTGAATATATGTACATTACAAAAATGCAATAAAAAATCGATTTTTTGAAAATCATAACTGCGTATAACCCCTTAAAGGAGAATCGTATATGGATGTTTGGTCGGCAGACGAAGAGGATGAGAATAAGAAAGAGCAGAAATCTTCACCATGTACTCGTGACACGATCGACGATGCTGTGAAATAAATTTTGCATATATACGTCAATCAAAGCGTCATAGGTCATCATTTAATCATTGACTATGTGTTCAGCATGAACACTAGACAAATCGACGAGAATCTTCAGTATTTATCACTTTTAACGGTTAGAGTATACCCAGCCGACAAAAAAATAAATTTAACGGTGGAGGAATCTCCGAGCGAAGATTACCGTGTTTGCAGGGATGTTGCATACGACGGTAAATATGTGTGAAGTGATTTAAATGTTGCGTCTGGGAAAAAGTTCGTGGCGTTTTTTCTGATAGATGGAATCAATTGCAAATAAGTCAGGAAACACAGATCGCAGCGGCACCACTAAACGCTCGTTGGAAAGGTGACACTTTGAGCGTTACTTTGAGTGTATAAACTTCGAAATTGGTGCAGTGGTTGGAAAGTTTTTCGCGTTTGAAAATGGAGAAAAGTAATGAAAAATTGCGTTATATTTTGCAATATTATTACGACAAAGGGAATAACGTTGCGCAGGCTTGTGAAAAAATTTGTGCCGTGTATGGTGAAAGTACTTTAGCAAAATCTGCTGCGCAGAAATGGTTCGCTCGCTATCGTTCTGGTAATTTTGGTGTGAAAGATGAGTCACGCTCTGGTCGTCCAATCACTGAAAAAGCTGATGAAATTCTTGAAAAAGTCCAGCAAGATAGGCATATCAGCAGTGTCGATATTAGTATGGAGCTAGGCATTGACCACAAAACTGTTTTGAACCATTTACGCAAAGCCGGCTACAAAAAGAAGCTCGATGTATGGGTTCCTCATGAGTTGAGCGCGAAAAACATGATAGGCCGAATTAACATCTACGATGCGCTGCTGAAACGCAATGAAATCGAGCCATTTCTGAAACGTGACATAACCGGTGATGAAAAATGGATCACGTACGACAATCGGAAGCGTCAAAGATCATGGACAACGGATGGTGAGCCGTCACAAGCGTTCGCGAAACCAGGATTCACGGCGAAAAAGGTGATGCTGTGTGTGTGGTGGGACTGGAAGGGAATCGTCCACCACTAGCTACTTCCAGTTGGTCAGACGATTTATTTTTCAACTCTACTGTGGACAACTAGAGAGATTACGCGAAGCAATTGAAAGAAAACGGCACAACTTGATTAATGGGGAAGGTGTCTTCCATCGTGACAACGCCCGACCACACACTTCTTTGATGACCCGTCAAAAATTGCGAGAGCTTGGTTGGGAAGTTTTCATGCATCCACCGTATAGTCCAGACATAGCACCCTCTGGCTATCAATTATTCCGATCTCTGCAGATCTCTCTCAATGGAATTAAGCTGCTTTCAAAAGAAGCCTGTGAAAACCACTTGATTCAGTATTTCAACTAGAAACCACAGAAGTTCTTCACCGATGGCATCATGGCTCTACCCGAAAAATGGCGCAGTAATGTCGATAATAAAAGAGCATATTTGGTTTAAATAAATTAATTTTCACACTATAAGAAAACCAGTTGAATTCAATAATACTAAAAAAACGCCACGAACTTTTTCCCAGACCCAATAAAATGTTGATTAATTAAAAACAAATACCTTGTCTTAATGTGTCTCTTATTTTATAATTATATATAAATTATTACAATAATTATAATCGAGATCTCTCTTGGTACGGTATCATATGTAATATTATATTGTTCATTTTTTGAAATCTTATTACCATGAATAGCTGCATCAATTAAAACGTAATGATGCAGACATTAAAAAGAGAGAAAAAGGATGACTGCAAACCCCGAAATATGAATAATTAGGGTTGAGGCATTTCGAGATAAGATTATAGGATGAATAAACAACATAATATAACTAAAAAAATAGTGCTTTACTTCAAGCGAGCACTACGCATGTTACAAAGGTATATATATATCAGCAAATCAAAAACCTCTGATTCTCAAGGTTGTCAAAACAGTTTTATACGATTAGAATATAGGGCAATGTGTAAAGAGCCATTTATTTTAATAATCCGATAATTATATTTTAATCTCGTGCACCAAGTCCACTCTCTCATTCAAACTCATGAACAGTATCTATAGCTTATAGATTCATTACAAACATATTGCTTTGCTTTTGAAACCATCGTAGTTGATTGCATAGGATCTTGCGCGAGTCGTGAATTACAAATATAAATATATAAATAGTACTCATCTTCTTTTTTTTAATAAGAGGTGATCGTGAGATCCTTTCGTAGGTGTGTGTACTTGGCCTCGTAGGATTCGCGTATAAAAGATGAGACGTCGCAGGATATATGAACGCACAAGATACTACGATAGATACTTCATTACAGTAATGATGTGTCTGTACGGACGACTGGACGACGAGTGTTTTCAAACTCCTTGCTCATCCAAGAGTCTTCGCTCATTAGAAGGTGGGAGACAATCGAGACCGACCAGAGACTTCGGTCCTTCTCGTCAATCGTCGGAAATATTGTATCTAGACGTTACTACACGCTCTTTCATCACACATATTCTGCGCCTTTTACTGCAGTGCCAGCGCTTCGCGAGGAGCACAGCGCAAAGCGGTACGCAAGTGCAAAACCGCTGTCGTTGCATTCAAAGCGCTGGACAACTAGTTATGATTCAGACGGGTTTGTTATTTTCGAACCCTGTGATACCCGCCAACAGCATCCTGAGCATTCAGTCTGTCAGACACTAGCGTTCTGGGTGTTACCTTTTGGTGTACCGTGTTGTATATCGATATGGATATGGTGGTTCATCTACGTACGACTGAAATGTGGGACGCATATGAGGAGATGGAGAAAATTCTCCATCGTACATTTTATGAATCGGACCGTGAGGGCCCTGCATCACCCTGGAGGATATTTATACGCGGATGAGGTTCGTGGTTGTGTATCATGAACGTGCGGACAGCTGTGAGCTTATCCATGCAGACGATGACGGATACTCGGAGGCGCTCCTGATCGACCAGGGGTGCTCGATATACGTGAAATAGGATTGATTTGGGTGGTGGTGGTGAGGAGCGAGAGCCACGCGCCCAGTGTGCGACTAGCGGTCGAAGATAATGTGGACGTGGGGGGGCATGTCTTTGGGGTCCTCGGTGCCGAAATAGGCATCGGGTACAATGGCGGCGACGCGGACGATGGCTTTGAGGACCCTGAGCTTCCAGAAGCGGACGATGCTCGGGTGTGGAAGTGTGTGCGCGCGCGTGTATGTGTGAATGATACTGATAGTGAGAGACGTCAACAACAGCAGAGGTAGTGAGTACCTAATTATATTTTGTTTCCCAAGTATGTGTACACTTTTGCTCCATCCTGCTCTTATCTCTACTCTTCCTTATTCACCACAGTACCCACACCACCTTACTTTACTATCTCCATGTTACCGACACTGGTTGAGCAGAGTGGGGATAGGCGTAGGATGGAGCAAAGGTGTATACATATTACTCCCCTTAAAACAAGTGATACAGAATTTTCGAGCAATGACATAACTAACGTAGAGCTTGGGAATTCGTTTATATGCTGTCCAACATCCCGCAAAATTTTTCGCCATTCTTAACAGTGTTTATATTTGCATATATTAGAACTTCGCAAGGGGCGTCGTTCGTGAGCGAAATCGAGGGATGTGTAGGTTTGCAGATATACAGTTTACCCAATACTTTGCACTTTTGTAGGTCGTCATTCGTTATCCGCAGGAAATTCCGATTTGTCTTGTCGATTACTATGAGGCTCCCTGTTGTATTCACGTAGTAGTACCCACCGCTGCTTGCTTGCGTGGGTGTGGCGTATATCTTTTGTATACTATACTGTGGTTGCTCGATTAACGGTATGTCGAGTACGAGCACTACCGCATAGCCTTCACTGTAGGCTTTTTATGATTTTCAACCTGTTTTCAACAGCAGTGCAGGCTACGCCACTGCTGCAGTCGCTCGCGTCAGTCGCGGTATTGTCTCGCTTTGGCCCCTGGGGTAGCGTAGGCCGCTGTCACCATCTGTGCCTCGCTCCCTCAACACGTCTGTGTGGCAGACTGTTCCGGGTGTCTCGCCTCACGGCGCCAATCGATGGCTGCGCTGCTGTACCTCTCTTTCCCTTGGATGGCCTTGCAGCTTGCTTTTTCTTTGGCCTCTCTTGCCTTGCCGGTTGGCCATGCCATGCTGCGATGTCTCCGTCTTTATTTACGTTGCTCACAGTCTTGCCTTTACCTTGCTCGACGCGGGTGCGGGTGCTTCTCCTTCCCCGTCTGTACGACTTCATGGTGGGGCTTTGGGGACTAGCAGAGCGACTCGCATACACGCGCTGAGTCTCACTATCTCTTTCCTTTGCATTGTATAGTTTAGCCTCTCTCTCTGCCACTTTGCTAGTTCGGCCGTTCGTGTACCCGAGCGCGCTGGCCTCTATTCTCTGATAGAGCCTCTCTGGTCTCGCTTGTGCTCATGCTGTTGCGTATGTGCGACTCAGGGCGTCTTCTATGCTGTTCTTTCTTTCGGCCGTATACCCAACGTTGAATTCGTGCTCGTATGATTTAATTCTTCGACGAATGAGTCTCGTACTGGGATTCTTGACTACCCTCGCGATCACCTCGGCCGCGTAACCCGCTGCCACAATCTCGAGCTCTACCTTCAAAAGCAGGCCTATATATTTGTTTGTGGTTGCAGCATGAGTAACAGTTCTGCTGCGTGGTGGCGCGTATAACCTCGTTGCGCCGTCGCGTAGCGGCATGCAGTGCTCGTAAAATTTCAGCATCTCGCCATGTAGGATGTCCACTTTATGCTGCTTGATGCAGTCCATGCCAAGCAGTCCGTTGACCTCCAGCGGCATGTTGCTTGGAACGATGTAGAACCTGTGTTCTACATTCAAGACGGCCGTCTTGAGCACAATCTTCACCTTACCGACAGGAGTGATTTTCTCGCTCGCCACCCACTGCAGCTCTACAGTGCTTTCCTGCACCTTGGTTTCCAGTTTGAGACCGCGTTCCTTTATTATGCTGCATTGTGCCCCGATGCCCGCCTTGAGAATGAGTACCCCGTTCGTGGCCAAATGTGCAACGATATCAAAGTCACTGGCAGTGGCGCTCGATGCTGGCAGGGTAACCTGAAGCAGCTGCAGCGTTGTTCTCTTTGCTGTCTTCTTTTTCGTAGCCACAGGTCTCTATTCAACCTTAACGTACGCAGCATATGGGTATCTGCAGCAGCTCGGACCAGCCCTGCAGTCAGCGTGTTTCTTGTGTTTTTGTAACCTGTATTCCTTGGCCGACGGGGTTGCTGTGTCGACTGCGTCGGCTCGCTTTTATTCTGCGACAATCTCTTCCGGTAGTCCTTCTACATGTGCCCCTTCGCCTGGCAATAGTTACACACTAAGTCCACGTGGTAGATCGACTTATTCTCGCTGGGCACTGGTAGGCTCACACGTTCCGACCTCCGGTTGCAGTCTCGTGTCATGTGCCTCTTCTACAGTCGAAGCCATTTTCCCCTTGCCGTGTCGGTGCGCCTTGGGACATTCTGGTGTGGCTTTGCGCGCTTGTCACGCTTATCTTCGTCTGCACCATGGTCGTAATTTCGATGGCTCCTATTACGGACTTGTGGACATTGGTGTAGTTGCGCGATGTTACCAGAATTTGGACCAGCCCGTGCACTCCATTTTCAAAGTTGGCCTGGACGCGCTTCCGCATTAACTTCTCGATGATGCGCATCTCCGATTCCGTGGTGGCTTCCGCACAGAGCTTCTCAATGATGTCGACGGTGATACGCTCTGTCCTGGCGATATCCTCACCCTGATCCTGCCGGAGGGAGTTGAACTCGACCTGTAGAGCTAGCAGCAACTTCCGCTTCCCGTAAAAGGCCTCCAGCTCGGTCTTCAACTGTGCCACCGAGAGGATGGTTTTGTGTTTCATCTTTCGGGCTGCTGAATTTTTTGTATCTTTAGCGATATATTTTTCCCTTTTTGAAAATTATTATTGTTGACTTAGCGTGTCCGACTGTCTCCGGTTTTTATAGGCTACATGTTATAAAGTAACCGCCACTTACAGAAAGATGGTCTCGTAGATCCTAATCCATGGCGTTGATCTGGGTGCTGTTGACTTGGGGTCTTGTGGCTCCCCTCTGTAGATGCTCCTAGACGTCCTTCCTGGCGCCGTTGAACCATACCTCTAGTGGTTTTGGACTCATCCTCTGGTGCGTCGCCAGCTGTTATGCGACGGCTTCACTGCAAGGTTGCTTCCACGTACGCTTGCCTTGCACACATGTACATTATTCGCGACTTGACATGACACCGCCAATCGGGACCTTGAACCGTTGACCGGTTGACCGCTATGTCACACCGCACCGACCACACACTTCGGAACTTCGCGTTAGATTATTAGGGTTTCTACGAGCTACAGTGGTGTCCTGGTACGAGTCGTAGTCATCACTTCAATGTCATTCTTTATCACACTAAACGTTGTACAAAATCGCTTGTTTGTCCAAGTAAATCACGTATCTCAAACCCTTCAGCAGATCCTATCGCTGCCACCAAAATTATATACCAGTAACGCGTAATAGGAGTTTACGTTGACGGTATAATATTTAACCCCTTGCACTATGCTGAAATTCGGAACAAGCCGTGCCTAACTTCAGACGTTCTTGTTTAGCCCGAGATTAAGACTACGAGTACGGCTCGTGATATTCATATTTGGACCAAAATATCAATTACGAGCCATACTCGAGATATTCACGTTTGGCATGAAATTAAACAACGAGCCTGACTCGTGATATCCAAGTTTGGCCGAAAATGTTCATCACGAGTCAGACTCGTGAAAATAGTGCAAGGGGTTAAAAAGATATTATTTTTGGGTTCGTTCGCTGAAAAGGAGATCTCGAGTAAATAACAAGCACGTGAACTTACGGTAAAAGTAATAGTAAGTAATAGTGAGTAGTGGTTGGTAGTTTATTATAGAAAACGGCAACTTCCGTTATCTATTTTATTGCTTGAACAAATAGGATTGAAATACAATTCATACGTTCAAGTTAGTGACGAGGAGCAAACCTGTTTTTTCCAAATGTATCTTTAGACTTAAATATTTCGGGTGAGTCCGACCCGCAATCAACCGTTCAGGTTGATGTTAAACGTTTGACCATTTTTCGTAAAGCAGTTGTTAACTGCGTTTACAATAGCTGACAGGCGCGCCAGCAACAGGTGCGCAAGCGCAGCAGAAGGCGCACTTCAGCAGCCCAGGAGGCCGCATATCGAGACGGACGAACTCGATTCCGTCTATTTGTGAAGTTCACTGCCGAGGCTCAGAGCGTACGAGTGGAAGGCCTACGATCGTCGAAGACAAAGAAGAGCGAGGAGTCTTCATACATATCATTCTGTCGGAAATTGATTGTGTGGCCAACATCGCCAACAAGCCAAACATCACAATATTTCTGACTGATTGTTAAATAAACCCTGCTTATACCTCCTTACGAAGTCTATACTAGTTTTCTTCGTGTTCGAGCCCGAATTATTCGTCCCAGAAGACAAAAAATTAAGGGGTCTACCCAAATTAGAATTTTCAAAAAATCGATTTTTTTTATTGAATTTTTCGAAAGTACAAATATTCGAAAGTATTATACTAAAATTTTCTAATGATCTGAGCAGTCTAACAAGGAAAGACAGTTTAGTGTCCCCCTCCGATTTTGATGAAACTCACGTATGTTGTAGAGCAGGGGTCTCCAAACTTTCCAGCCTTAGGGCCATACTGATTACTCCAGTAAGTTCCGAGGGCCAAAACCATATTATCATTGTTGCCGGTGGTAAAAAGTGAAATAGTCCAAAATCTGTCCGCGGGCCGAATGTGGCCCGCGGGCCGTAGTTTGGAGACCCCTGTTGTAGAGCATTGAAAACTAAAAGACACATCTTTTTTTTATCGGCGGAAAAACATTTCTAAGGGGTGAAATCGCCCTTTAAAATTAGCATGTCGAGGGGTGATTATGCAGCTTTACCCAGAAGCCGTCAACCGATTTTAATGAAACAAAAACCAAAATACTCCTCATTGAAGACAATCAAAATTCCATGTGAAGTTGAAGCAAAAAATTCATTTGCAGGGATGAACAACCCCCTGAACAGAACATGTACCATTTGGAAGGGCAAGTTAAAATAAAGTTGACGTATTTTTGCACATTCACAGGAAAATAAGTCTACGGGGGTAAACTACCCCTTATCCATTAGTACGTATATTTGTGTGTACATTCTTGTTTCTCGTTATTGAAATATCCAAATTGATTCAAAACATTCCTGTTAGCCGAAGTCAACGGGGGGCACTTCGCATGATGCTTTATTTATTATTAAGGGGTGACCGGCTGTTACAATTAGAATGGTCCATTCACGAGTTTCGCGTTATTGACTGAAAAAAATAGCTTGTTCAAATACAGAATACTGGGTTATGTTGCTGGGGTTGAGTGGTTGTATGGCATATATGTATGGCTGTATTTCGAAACAGCGGCAATCAGCTGCGGACATAGGCGAGAAATAACAAATACCCGGTTTCGGCAAGTGCGTTTATTCGACTGTCGTCCCGTGTTATCGCTCTCCCCACTCTCCATTCTCTTACATATATTCTTACCGCCTTGCCTATCTACATACACCACAGTATATAATATCATTTATCATTCCCTTTACAATTCATCAACGTGCACATTACTGTCATAATTTGTAGCAATCATGGTTCGTAAGTCGTACAGAAATGATACTCTTCAAAAAATGTTGCAAGCACAAAGACTTCTTGCACCATGAGCATCTGATGATGGCCACATTATAAGAACCTAGTACTTCACAGTGTGCTTGAGACGATTGACCGAAACCAAAACTCACTGTATTGTCGAACTCGTTTGGCTTATCGGTTATATAATTACTTTTGAACCATGCATAGTTGAAAAGATTTATATACCTGGGTGATGAAAGTTGATTGTGTGCGAGCGATTGCAGTTTGATTATGTTGTTTCTCAAGTGTAAATTAATATCAGAATTAAATAATGATACACTGTCGGAAAAATGCCGTACAACATTTTTCCATATTCGGAAACCAAAAACGTCGCGTGGTTGGATTTTCCCTGTGGTGCCTTTAGGTATTATCTTTGTGATTGTTTTTTTGCCCCGAAGTGTTGCTTTTCGAACAACTTCTGGGCAGTGTCCACTCCATGAGTCTCTCAAAAATACGCTGTCACGGCCGGTGTTGGGGAAGAATACTTTTTCCAATCAAACTTTGAAGTACTCTATACATAGGATGATATTGGTTATCGATATAGTATAATTCAACATATGTTCAATATTTTCTGGGAATCATTTTTGTCCATAACTGAAGTATTTTTTCCGGATTTCGTTGCTGTTAAAAATACGTTTTCTGGCCTGAATAAATTTATTTCCACGATTGGGCCGAACGCACCCTTTCCCTCTTTTAGAACGATAAAAAGGGGTGACAATAATTTTCCATCTGCATTTATGGTTGGCTGAATGGTGTAGCTGTGAGTTGTAGATGATGCGTATTATACTACATATTGCACTTGTTTAGTTCCTTCAGCCGTCAGAGTCCTGCCAGAGTGGATTTCCAGTTGAAAACCGCTCTGATCTGAATTATATATGTTTTCCCGTGCATATTTTTGAATATATGGTTTAATTTCATTCACGAAGTTTTCTGCATTCATCCTTAAAACTGGTTCGTCTTCTATAGTCTTTCGTGTTACGAATGTATTAATTTTCCTGGACACAATACGATATGATTTCTTGAACTTCCGAAGCCAATCACGAGAAGCTTTAAAACGAATGTTTTCGTGACCTATCTCTTTTTGAGCTTGTAGAGCCCACTTTTGAAGGTCGATATCATGAACAATAAAACCAGCATCTACAGCGGCTTGTATATTTTTCAAAGTATATTCAGAGATTTGAGCTAATTTCTCCTTGTAGGTCCTACCTTTGTTCATTTGATTTGCCCAGCGTTTTAATTGTCGTACAGATTAGACTTTTTTGAATTTCTGACTTACGGTATCGACACTGTAATTTTTCTTCTTACCGGATCTCCAGTATTCGATTGCTTTGCATTTGTATTCGTAGCTTATGTCTTCTCCGTCTTTAGAACAAGTATCAGAATCCACTGGACCTTCATCATGTTGCCAAAAAGTGTCCTCGACAGGGTTAAGATCATATTGTTTGAATGGCTCTTGAAAATCTAGCGATTGTTCCTCGATAATTTCAACTCCGTTATAATCCTTCATGCAGTCGACCAGAACTTTTTCGAAATTCTGCTTTACCTCGATTTCTGCATTGCTAATCGGAGTTTCGAGAATATTCATGGCTTCAAATGTAGTCAAGAGAGGTTTAATGACGTTGATTGGATTCACTTGCATGGCCTATTGATTTTTTAAATCAGAAATTATAACTGACGCACTGGCACTCCGTTCAAATAAGCAACTGAAGATCGCTGTATGTATCGCGGTTTTTATATTTGAAAGACTTGTTGTTGAACTACATGCGATATCAGCAGATAAAACGCAGTCCCGGATAGCCGCCTATGTAGAAAACACCTCTTACTGCGTCGAAAGTATTTTTATCATATTGGCGTATGATTAGATTACTCAAAAGATAAGATCATATTCATTCCGTTGGAATAATTGACAATGTTCTATAGATGGAACGACTGTTGCATCATCGACTTATTCCGAAATTTGCGCCGAATCGAAATACAATGTAATCGAAAGATCGATAACATATGACGATAAATTTGTTGTGTCGCGGAATATTCCTCTTCACGTATTCTCAGGAATATTCCTTAGTTGACACAGCTAGAGATAAAATTCTAAAAGATAGCTGTCATACAAGACAAGATGCGAGGTAGACGCCAACGCAGCATGAGGCGACTCGCTAGGCAAGCTACGATTGGCTAAAGCTAAAGCTGCTAACTAAGGGATTTTAGCAAACGCAGTTGCTAACTGCTTTTCTAAAATCAGAATTAAATTAGACTCAACAGAGAACGGTCGGTTCCTCGTCAAATGCTCGAAACTACGAATTATTGTACATTCCTTTATTGACTTTTAGATAGACAACGGAAAGTTACCGTTGCCTATAATAAATACTTCCATTCATATAAATTCACGTTTTCATCGATAACTTGAGATCCATCTCCTTATCGGCAAACGATCCCAAAAAATAATAACTTTTTTAATATTATACCGAATACCGAATAATCCAATTACCCGGTACCGGCATCACAAATTATTGATAAGCACAAAATCAGCACAAAGAGTGAACGCAAGCAGCTCTTTAACATGTAAATAACGAGAAACAATAATGTACGCAGAAATATACGTACTAATGGATGAGGGGTAGTTTACCCCGTAAACTCATTTTCCTGTGAATGTGCAAAAATACGTCAACTTTATTTTAACTTGCCCTTCCAAATGGTACATGTTCTGTTCAATTTGGTTGGTTAGTTTTTTGTGTAGAGTGGAAAATTAAAAAGTCAGGGGGTTGTTCACCCTTGCAAATCAATTTTTTTCTTCAACTTCACGTGGAATTTTGATTGTCTTCAATGAGGAGTATTTTGGTTTTTGTTTCATTAAAATCGGTTGACGCCTATTGGGTAAAACTGCATAATAACCCCTCGACATGCTAATTTTGAAGGGCGATTTCACCCCTTAGAAATGTTTTTCCGCCGATAATAAAAAATACTTGTCTTCTAGTTTTCGATGCTCTACAACATACGTGAGTTTCATCAAAATCGGAGGGGGACACCAAACTATATTTCCTTGTAAGTGTACTTTTGAGCAACGTTTACTTAGCTACCTGAGCGCGCTAATACGCACCGCTGGGAGCGGTGCCGCCTACCTGCCTTTGTATACATGAGCAGCTGCTACCTTTTGTAAATTTACTATCCCTACTGAAATCTATTTATTTATGATCGCTTATTCTTCGAAGGAGACCTTTGCATTATAATGTTTGGAGCAAGAAGTAACTGAAATCCAAGTTACAACGTTTTCTCTACTGTAACATTGTTACATGTGCTAGCGTAATTTAATTATTCCCAACAGCTATAAGAGCCGGAATTATATTCGGAGGCAACGAGCACAGCAGACGCTAGGCCACCGAACCCGGACCTAGCGTAAAAACAGGTGACGTCACGCCTCAAGAATTCGCTCGTTGCCGAAAACAGCAGGTTGTTAAGCCTCGCGTTTAAACGAGAAGACTTTGCTTTCGTATTCGTAGAATAATATCATAGGATAAGATTTTCCTCGGCGAACGCGACTCGGGAAGTTTTGTCAGCCGGTGCTCTGGTGTCGCGTTCCTCTGCCACAGATTTATTTCATAGGACATAATATCTCTCGCTGCATCCGGCCTGCATACGCTGCGCGTTATTGGCTCGCGTTGAGACACCACCTCGTGAAGAAAGGGCCGAGATTTATTCCTTATCTCGTGAGATGCCACCCCCGCCTCTCCTCCTGCACGCTGCAGCGAGATGCATCGCGAAGCAAGGAATGATCGGGAGAAGTCGTTGTGATGCGATATAGTGCGGAGGTCCTCTCTGCCGCAATTAGCTGCTGTGCTAATTGCTACGTATTAACAACGGAATAATAGAGACTTTAACTAGTAATCGCGGTACATGTCGTACAATGTTCTACAAAGCGTTTACTCCGAGAAACTGTTATTTGTATCCGATAGCAATTGATAATCGTTGTGAATAAATATCACCGTTCGCTTATAAATCGTGATCCTCTCCTTTGCGTAAAGCCCGAAGACATCTTCCTGATTCCTAGAAAGCTCTGATTCTTCGCCTGCTTCGCATTGTAATCATCAAGGTTCGTTACTCGCTCTCTGAAGACATCGTCTGTTTGCTGTAACGGAAGTCCAAGGAAACGAGACCTTTGATCAACATTTAGATAAGTATATTCATACGCACGCCGTTCGACTCGCTTCTCATATTGATCCTGACTCTGACAATCGAAAGAAGACTGCACCGTCGATAAAGACACCGTTAGGCTACAGACCTATTGTTGCGCGTATTACCATCTGACGACGTAATACAGCCTTGGTAAGGCTTCACCAAAAAACTTAACCTGGCGATTTGAAAACCTTAGGTTCTTTATTATGACGGGTTCCTTTGTGATGTGTATTTTGCACAAGGACAGAGTTAATAACGAACGCTAGTTGGATGCAAGTCATTTTCTGAGCCATATGCGTAACAAGGTCAGCGACCAGCTGGCTTTGCTCGGCGGCGTGGGAGAGACAGGGGGGGGGGGCACGACAACGGTAGCTCGAAAAATCATGAGACTTGGCGGATTTAAAAATCGAAGCTACTAATGACGTAGAGGGGACCAGGTTGGGGGGAGAGTCTATAAAAGAGCCTGCACCGCAGGGAATGCGCGCTTAGTACAAGTTTTTCCGAACGGATACATTTTGCACAAGTCTCTGCAGTAAAAATACGAAGTGATCATTTGTGGAATTAAAAAGTTAGAAATTCAAGTAAAAATTGCGTCTCAGTAAAATCCGTGGTTCCGAAATAAGGAAAATAAATTTAGCCGGTGTTAACGTAGTCTGAAGAAGGAGAGTCGGACAGAAAAGATATTTAAAGCAAATAAAAAAATAATAATCAGGCGATAGATTTAAAGTCAAATAGATCTAGAAGTAGACAGGTGTAAGACGAATAGGATTACGTGGATAAATTTAGGTATAAGAAATTAAGTGCATCGAATTAAGCGAGTAGCGTTTAAGGAAATAGAATTAAATTGTGTGGATTTTTAAACCGGCGATATGAACAGGAATGGCCCGATTGTGTGAGTGGAAGAGAGAAAGAGAGAAAGTGAAAGGAGAGAAACAGAGAGCGCAGTGTAAACAAAGGTGAGGCATACTGTTAAGGAGCGAGTTTGATGCGAGTGGCTGTGTGTGTGCATGTAGAAGTTACTGGGTCAATACCAACGCATTGACACGTAACAGATATTCGAGCCCGAGGATACCGAGAATTTGTGCACGCATAAGACGAAATAATGTAAAAATGATCGCCGAATTTCAATGCACCATCCTAGGTATTAGTGGCCGGAAACCGTAAAATGACTTGTTATGAAATTATTCACGTTGTAATAATAAACCTTACTCTCACACACCTTGATGTCTCATATTAATTACTACTGTGTCTGAGCCCGAATTTCCCACGAAAAATAAAAATAATTGTAAACGAGAAAAATTACCGTTACATTTAACGCCGAACGTGGGTGTTGACACAGCTAAGAAAGACTGCGGTGGTAAGATAGGCCGCGCGGGTAAGACAAAATAAATAAATTCGGAATAAAATAGAAAGCAAAGATACAGGCGGGAATGCAAATATCTCGACTGTGCTGGAGGAGTTACGAATGATGGAGAGCCTGGAGGAACAGCATTGGCAGGAGGGGGGTGCTGAAGGTGGTGAAGCCTATATATAGGAATCGACAACAGCTGATCAGCTGATGGATGATTGACGACCGAGAGTTCGAAGGAACATACAACGTTTATCCGAAATTACGCCAATTGAGGAGAATGACGGCGTATTGGATGAGTTGGAAAATAACCAAATAAACAGTCGTAGTAAAACGGCAGTACGCCGAGGCCCATCAACAGGACTGCGATTATTCCACCAGACCCTGTCGGTGTAGGTGATTTAATGCAGTTTTTGCAGAGGATGGAAGATCAGAGCGATGGAAAATTCGCTGAACTAATTAGGTCGCAGCAGAAGATGGAGGAAAAATGCGATGGAAAATTCGCCGAAATAATAAAGTCGCAGCAAGATATGAGAGACGAGTGTATAGACAGGATAACAGTTTTGAGAGAATCGACAAAGGACGCATTGGAGGACGAGATTTCGGCGGTATAATGCCGGACGGATAAAAAAATTAAAGAGGCCCAAGAAAGGATACTGGAAAATCAAAATGTGACAAACAATTACATCCAACAACAGGTTGCGGGTCAGAAGGTGACTGTGGAGAAACTCGAAAGAAGAACACAGGAAATGATGGCTGAAATTCGTGCAGCACAAGAAATTACCGAGGACTATAATAAAAGGATTGAAAGATTAGTGGAGTCGACACGAAGGACTAATACATCTATGAGTTTCGGACAGACCGTTGGAGGGGGGTTGGACGTTACTCGATTATACACAACAGCTCAGAAACCACCTACATACAATGGCGACGGAAAAGAGAGGACGATGAGAATCTTGAAGGAATTTCGAGAATTTTGTATAGCAGGGGGGATCGAAGATACTGGAATTCGTCATACCATCGGGTCTGCATTAAAAGGAGTGGCAAACGATTAGTGGCTCGTGGTGGAGGGAGCCGTACACGACCTTCAAACTTTTGAAGAAAAGTTTCGTTCAAGATATTGGGCTCGTGACATGCAGGATAAGGTCAAGAAGAATTTCGAATTCGGATCGTTTTATACTGAAGGTCAGACGTTAAGACGAGCCGAAGATGCGACTCGAGTCATTGGTAACGCACGAGATTTGAGCGAAAAATTGAGCAACGAGGATATAATACGTCGTCTCGCAAAGCACTTCGACGAAGAAGTGCGTAGTGCCGTGAGAGTCCGCCAAATCTGTGACATCAATGAATTTTTGGAGTTGTTGGAGAGCACGGACGTGGCGGGTCCATTAAATTACAGAAGAGTGGCAGGTCGGACAGGGGGATACGTGTCACCGGAGCCGCAGAGATATTATAATAGAGGAGCGACACGCGAGCAGATGGCGCGTCCGTACTATCGATATGAAAATCGAGAAAATGCTGCGAACAATGGGGGTAACGGTGGTCCATCGTCACCGGGACGCCTACTTGGTCGGGGAGAAAGACCGCTATGGCAAAGCAGCGGACCATGGCCACCATCAATACCCTGCTTGGCAGGAAAACAGGTCAGGGCAATTCCAGAGGCCAGAGAATGATAGACCTGCAGGACCAGGAGTGCCCAGGCAAGAGCAACAACAGAGTCACCAGACCAATAGCCTGAATCGTGTGTTACAAGAGCCATTCGTGGAATACACGATTCCCAGGGAGCAAAAACCAGGATGTTCGAGAGCAGGGAATACAAATCCGGGAAACGCGTAAGTTAAAAATGAACAACAACATAGAGCAACGGCGCGCAACGTTAAAGCATGGAGAAAGGAAAACCATAAGACAGAGAATAAACGCAAAGATAAGAGAGAAGAAGAAAGTGAGGAATCCGCGTGGAAAGGAGGAACAATACATGAGTAACGAACAGGCAGTGAAGAAAGATGGAGAGAAGGACACCGAACGGCGAGGGCAGACTGAATCAAGGGAAAGCAGAGTTCAGGAAGACGATAAAGGTGCATGCAATGTGTTGGAGAATCAGCTGGCGCACGGCGATCGATATTCGTCGTGCGCCTACCTGTTGCGGTGTTCTAGCACACGTCATTCGGTTGAGCCGAAGATAGCCGAGGCAGGGCTTTGCGAGGCCGAGGATGTGCCTCGTTGGCATGCTGCGTCGAGCGAGAGGATGTTTCTCGCTTGACTTCGATTTCGCTCACCGGCTATCTCGCTCAACTGACTTCAGCGCTCAACGATGCTTTCATACCCGCAGCCATATTGGAAATTTGTCACTTTTTCGCTACGCATCCGCTGGACAGCACACGCATCCTAAGCAATCTCGGAATATTTTTCACGGACACATACCATACATTAGACTCGCTCAACTTCTCGCTCCCCAGGACTCATTGCTCAAGGTGAGCGTGCACTGGTATAATTTTGCGCAAATTCACTATCAGTGAGGAGGAAATACGGTACATCAGCACTTTGTGTCACTTGTGGCGTGCGCTGCAGCACATGCTGCACCACGTTCTCATCATTTTATTTTCCTGGCTTAATTAATATAATTAAGCATGTGCTTTATATTCACTGTAGTTTCCCCCAGTAAATCTGCTGGGAAAATACAGTGAATATTTTCTGCTCAACTGTACAACCTCAGTCCATGTTTGTAATGTGTTACGCAGTGCTCACTGCGTCAATGTCTCATACTTTATTCTCAGCACTTAAGCAATGTTAATTGCAAGTGCTCTCATCGATTCATTGTAACCTCTCTTCAACGAACTGCTGAGAGCTTGCAGTGAATCGCTTACAAACTCTTACGCACTCATTATTCTCCAGCGTGTCGTGCTACGCAGTACTGACTGCAGTACGCACACTGCTCTCCAAGCTCAAGCTCTATCGCACTCAGCACACAATTAGTATAATTGCGCACAATTATACTAATTGTGTGCTGTTCAATTCTAATATTCAAAATTCAATTCGTTTATTTATTTTTATAATTTGGGTTTTTTTTTTAATTTATACCATATTGTGAATGATCTTCTAAATTAAATTTTGGTGTTAATTTCACTTGTAGTGTCCACGCATTTTGTATTTAAATTGTATTTCTACAATATTTTTGGAAGATAGAATAAACCACTTCCTCAATATAACATCTCTGTGTCTGGTTTACTTTGCCTCTTGTATCGAGTGAGGCTTCATTCTTTTTCAATATCTTCACAGATCTGTCAAGTTACACCGGACGGATTCTCAAACACAATGATAATAGAAATAGAATATCAGCTTGACAGAGGAGGAGTTCGAGGGTAAGATGGAGGAATGCCAGGATCTAGGATTAGAGATAAGACAAGGATTTAACAGGATTGTAGAAGAAAGAAGAGAGATTTTCGACAAGGCACCAGGGAAAATGATCGAATATGAGCACTGACTATTGCTGAAGGATCCGGAGCCATATTTCCACCGGTCATATCCGGTCTTGCTAACACAGAGGGACAGGGTGCAGAGAGAGATTGAGAAAATGCTCAAGATGGGGGTGATACAGAAGTCTGAGCGTATTTACATTAACCCCCTCATGCCAGTGACAAAGAGCGATGATTCCGTGCGTCTGTGTTTGGATGCACGGGAATTGAATAATTATTTAATTAATGATTATAATAACGCACCCCCCATCGAGGAGATATTTCAGAGGTGTGGGGAAAAAACTGTAATGTCCACGCTTGATTTGACTAGCAGTTTCTGGCAAATACCCCTCCACCCAGAATCGCGGAAGTACACGGCGTTTCAACATAACGGGAAATGTTATGAATTCACAGTTACTCCGTTCGGTTTGAAGACAAGCACAGCGAGTTTGATAAGAATTTCGTCGATGATTTATTAGTGATGTTGACGTCGCATGAAGAACACCTGAATCACCTAAGAGAATTATTTGAGAGATTTCGACAGCACGGGATGACATTAAATTCAGTAAGTCACATTTTTTCCGGAAGGAAGTGACCTTTCTCGGACATATCCTCATGACTGAGGGTTTGAAACCTGACCCAGAAAAGATAAGAGCAATTCACGAATATCCTCGACCTCGCACCATGAAACAACTAAGAGGATTCTTGAGATTAATTAATTTCTATACAAAATTCACGAATCGGCATGCGCATGAGACCGCGCCGTTAGTAAATCTGTTAAAAAAGGGGGTTCTTTGGAGATGGGACGAGGCCATAGAGAAAGCTTTTAAACATGTTAAGAATTTATTCTGTGAAGAGATCGTACTAAGATTTCCGGATACGCGAAAGCCATACACGCTCACTACGGATGCAAGTGGGTATGCGCTCGGAGCAATTCTCTCGCAGGAGGATGAGAATGGAGAAGTGAAGGTGGTGACATTTGCAAGCAGGATGCTTAAAGGGGCTGAGATAGGGTATATGACCGCGGAAAAAGAATTACTAGCGATCGTGTGGGCGTTGCAGAAGATCAGAACATATTTAAAGGAGCCCAGATTTTTGTCAAAACGGATCATTTGATTTTTCTAAAAACATGTCGATTCACAGCCGGAAGGCTGATGAGATGGGCATTATCCATCTAGGATTATGATATACAGGTGTAACATGTAGCCGAAAAATCAAACGTCGAGGCAGATGCGTTAGGCCGGGTGAGAGAGAACGACGATGCACGTTCAACCGATAACGAAGGAATAGTGGTAGTGGCCGGGTTGCTGGCTGAAAAAATTCCACGGGAGCTAGCTAAAAAACTGAAGTGCATAAAGGATGTCCAGAGAGAGCAAGAAGATTTACAAATTATTATGGATTTCCTTGATGAAGAAAAGGAAGGAGAAGTAGAGAAAAATTTCGGCTGGAGAAAGGAATTTTACAAAAAAAATCGAAGAACGGAATTTGGCGAGTTGTAATACCGGCAAGCATGATCCAGGATATGATCAAATCGTGTCATGCCATGTACGGGCATCTGGGCGCGAGAAAATGTTCTCGGATGCTGGAGGAGGATTTATCATATCCACGCCTCGCAAAAATAACTCGAAGTATCTTAGCTACCTGTGATACTTGTCAGAGGAATAAGATTGCAGTACAAACTATCTACGCAGCGATGCAGAATATAAAACCGGAGAAACCGGGGGAACTGGTATCCATAGATTTCTATGGACCCTTGCCGGCATCAGTAGGTGGAGTGAAGCATATTCTGGTGACATTGGACGCTTTTAGTAAATTCGTCATCCTTTACGCCATGAAGAAAGCAAATACCGCTACGCTTATTAAACGTATATTTGAAGATACATTCCGAAGTATGGGAAGCCGCGTAGGATACAATTCGATCACGGGACTCAATTTACTGCCAAGAACTGGATACAGCAGCTCAAGGACGAGGGTATTATGGTCGTGTTTTCATCGATACGTCACCCCCAAGGAAATATCGTCGAATGACTGAATCGTGAACTCGGAAGGTTTTTCCGAGGTTTCCTCACGAATAACCATGCAGGCTGGTTTAAGTGGGTGAAAGTAATAGAAGACTGCATTAATGAGAGTTACCACGAAACAACAGAATTTACGCCAATGTAACTGCAGTGCAACAAGAAGCCTCAACGAGTATGGAATAAGCAGATGGGCATAAGGAAGGACGAAGACGACGAAACAACATGCGAGATGAAAATTGAAATGGTCAGAGAAAGGATAGAAAAGAAAGGCCGGCGTCGTGCAGAGAAATTTAACGCCACTCATTGATTAACGAACTATGAGGTAGGCGAACTGAACTAGTTTTGGTAAAGGCTCTGAATGTTTCAGATCCATTAAAACAATTGACTTAAAAATGTATGCCATTATATGAGGGGCCATATAGAATTAAGAGTTGCGTAGGTTTAGCTACTTATTTACTTGTAGATACAGAGAATAAGATAGAAAGGGGAAGATTCGACGCCAGTATGTTTAAGAGATATCGGACAGAGACAGATGGGACAGAAAAAAAAGAGAGCACGATGGTCACCACAAGGAAGGAAGGAAGTGAGACAGCACGAAGGTCGAGTATTCGGGCTGAAAACAATGAGGTACTGCGGGGCCGTACAGAGGCTACACTCACACAGTGATGGGGGGCCATTGAACCTGATACAGTGAATAGCAACGGGGGGTCTCGACGTCACGCCGAACGATCGTTCTAAGGAGGAGGCGATAAGTAGGCCACCTAATTGGTCGAGGCGAACGGCCGAAGGAGAAATAAGCCACCGGTAGGAGTCCAAGAAATATAGTAATAACAAAGGCATCGAGAAGACTATAAAAGAGATCGTTAGCATGGGAACGGATTACATACCAAGACAATTTTCAAAGTGCAAAGCGAACGAAACTATGTATCGATTTATCGAGTACGCGGTGCATTATCTGACGCCTGGGGAGCCATATCAGGCCGAAGTGATCAACGTGGACCATCCAGGACGCTTCCACGTGTGGATGAGGAAGGACGAGAGTCGTTGGGAGGAATGCCTGAAGATGGTGGGGAAGACGAGAAGGGATGATCCTGGGGTTCATCATCTCCTGGAGGAGGAGGCATACGTGGGCCGAGCGGTTTTGATCCTGCTGCAGGAAGAAGGGGACGCTGACGTATGCACGTTTTTCCGAGCGACAATTATGAAGAAAAAGGAGAAGAAGTATGATATTTGGCTGGGGGACATGGCCCGAAGAATATCGGTCTCTCTTGAGGATTTGTATACCTCCCCGGGGAGATACCTGGGCGAAACCTATTTTGCTGTGGCTGCTGGATTGCTCGCACTTGCGCCGGTGGGCGAGGAATGGACAGTAAGAGCAATTGATCGTATGATTGCTCTTACGGGTAAGCAGGTCATAGACTTGTATGTCGACGAACTAGACCCGATCGTCGAGGCTATATGGGTCGAACTGCATGCCTCGCTCGACGGTCGGGGATACAACGTGGCACAACAATTGTGCCGAAGCCGAGATGCAAGGCAGATAGAGGAGAATGCGGCTTTCCATTTCGGAAGGGCCGGAGGGCGCCTGGGCAAACACTTCCGAAGCGAGCGGAGAAGAGAGCGGGCCCAAGAAAGGGTTTCGCAAAACGCAGGAACTTCGAGAAACTGCATACCGAGCACAACGCCAGGAGAAACGAGCAACGGAAGGACTATGGAGTACCTCCTTCGAGAATTGACTCTACTGGTAGAGGAGCACGGGACTTCCGACGACAGCGGGCAGGAAGAAGAAGAAGAAAATGCAAGTCAATGGCTCAAAGCAACGCCACTGGACGAAGAAACGACACGATTACTGGTCGCATAGAACGTGATCGCACCGATAGACAATTACGAGATGGACAGCGACGCAGACAAAGACAACGACAGCGACGGACAATGAATGAATAAATAAAAATATATAAAAAAATATATTCTGGCGTTGGAGTTGTTTATTTGTGTAAATTTTCTATAGGCTAGAATAGATATAGGATTCAGGAAGTAGGATAAGCGAAATAGAGTAAGATATTCATAAGTGCGAGGAACGAGCAGGACCGAAAGGAGCCGGAACCCGGATTGGTGAAAATTAAAAAAAAAAAAAAAAGAAAAAAAAAGAAAAAAAAAGAAAAAAAAAGAAAAAAAAAGAAAAGAAAATAAAAATGAAAATAAAAATCAGAAGAAAGAAAAACAGGAAAGTAAGAGAGACTAATAAGGATAAAAGAGAGAATAACAGAAGAACATGGATATACGGGATTATACGAGAGATTTTTGAGTGAGTTGCGAGGGCAACTTTCTCAAAAATCGCGGGGGATAATGTAACATAGTTACATGTGCTAGCGTAATTTTTTTATTCCGAATGGCTATAAGAGCCGGAATTATTTTCGGAAGCAACGAGCACTGCGGACGCTAGGCCACCGAACCCGGACCTAGCGTAAAAACAGGTGACGTCACGCCTCAGGAATTCGCTCGTCTCTGAAAACAGCAGGTCACCGACCAGCTGGCTTTACTCGGCGGCGGGGGAGAGACAGGGGGGCACGACAACGGTAGCTCGAAAAATCATGAGACTTTGCGGATTTGAAAATCGAAGCTACTAATGACGTAGAGGGGACCAGGTTGGGGGGAGAGTCTATAAAAGAGCCTGCACCGCAGAGAATGCGCGCTTAGTACAAGTTTTTCCGAACGGATACATTTTGCACAAGTCTCTGGAATAAAAATACGAAGTGATCATTTGTGGAATTAAAAAGTTAGAAAATCAAGTAAAAATTGCGTCTCAGTAAAATCCGTGTTTCCGAAATTAGGAAAATAAATTTAGGCGGTGTTAATGCGGTCTGAAGAAGAAGAGTCGGACCGGAAAGATATTTAAAGGAAATAAAAAAATAATAATCAGGCGATAGATTTAAAGTGAAATAGATCTAGAAGTAGATAGAAGTAAAACGAATAGGATTAAGTGGATAAATTTAGGTATAGGAAATTAAGTGCATCGAATTAAGCGAGTAGCGTTTAAGGAAATAGAATTAAATTGTGTGGATTTTTAAACCGGCAATATGAACAGGAATGGCCCGATTGTGTGAGTGGAAGAGAGAAAGAGAGAAAGTGAAACGAGAGAAACAGAGAGCGCAGTGTAAACAAAGGTGAGACATACTGTTAAGGAGCGAGTTTGATGCGAGTGGCTGTGTGTGTGCATGTAGAAGTTACTGGGTCAATACCAACGCATTGACACGTAACAGATATTCGAGCCCGAGGATACCGAAAATTTGTGCACGCATAAAATGAAATAATGTAAAAATAATCGCCGGAATTACCGAATTTCAATGCACCATCCTAGGTATTAGTGACCGCAAACCGTAAAATGACTTGATATGAAATTATTCACGTTGTAATAAACCTTACTCTCACAAACCTTGAAGTCTCATATTAATTAGTACTGTGTCTGAGCCCGAATTTCCCACGAAAAATAAAAATAATTGTAAACGAGAAAAATTACCGTTACACTACATTAGTCGTGTTTGAAATTTTCAACCGTCAACATCTGTGCTCGTGATTGCTGAAATGGAAAAGAAGTCTGTACATCAAACTACCAACTGGAGACGTCCCGGTTCGAAGCCGAAAAAGCGAAAATTTCATGGAGTGCTGCCACATGCCCATGAGGCAAATGGACCTGGAATGACCTCCTCTGTTTATTATCATATTATCGATTCGATCTCTATCGCTGTGAAAAGTGTGTTGGATATAGTGATGTTCAAGGCTGTTGGAGAAGAAAAACTCTTGAATGCTCAGCACGAAGAACCCGAAGATATTTTAACCGTTTCAGGAAACGGTTCCTGGCAAAAAAGAGGATTTTCTTCTCTTATTGGCATAATTTCTTTGATACATAAACACAGTGAAAAACTTGCAAACGTCGCTATCAGATCAAGCTACTGCAAAGGGTGTGAGAAAAAAAGGGAACAGAGCACACGAATGAATATGCAGCGTGGTACGAAGTGCACAAAAAAAATGTAGTGCTAATCACTCAGGTAGTGCTGGAAAAATGGAAGTTGACGGTAAATATAAAATGTTTTGGCAATCTCTCGAAAAATGTTCTGTGCGTCATGGTTTTTACATCGGAGATGGTGACTCGAAGACTTTCAAAATGCTGCTGAATACACGGATAAACTTCCGAAAACCCCCCACCTCCGCTTGAGGTGTAATTTTGCACACTTAGGTTTTTTGGCCTCCTAAGCACGAATATGAAAATTAAAATTGGCGCAAATTTGATCTTCCCATTGAAATTTCAAAAAAGTCGATTTTGAAGGGGTTTTTCTATGTTATTTCAAGAACTACTGATTGGAGACTAAAATGTTTCCAACAAAAGTTTTAGATTATGTAAAAAATACACATTTTATGTTGAAGACATTTTTTTGTACAACCAATTGTTTTCAAGCAAAACGGGATAATTCCCAACTCGAAACCACAAAGCATCCCAAACCCCACTCGAGCCCAACTCGAAACCACAAAACATCCCAAACCCCACTCGAGCTCAACTCGAAACCACAAAACATCCCAAACCCAACTCGAACCCAACTAAAACCCAAAATAACACAGAAATAACAAAGAAACAAGTCTAAAAAGAACCAAAGAAACCTAAAGAACCTAAAGAACCAAAGAAACCCAGACAAAACCAAAGAAGATAGAAATAAAAAAGAAATATACGGATTAACTTCCGAAAACCCCCCACACACACACACCCAAACAAACCCAAACAAACACACCCAATCACACACACACACACACACACACACACACACACACACACACACACACACACACACACACACACACACACACACCCAAACACGCCAAGTCAGGGGGAGGAGGATAGATATACCGCGCATGCTAAAATCCAATATTCAAAATTTAATTTCTCGGAAACTATTGGCAGGCACCAAAAATCCCTTTAGGGGTTGTCTTAGAACATCAAAAGGAAGGTCTGTGCAAATTTTCAAATCGATCGGAGGTGGGGGGTTTTCGTAAGTGCACCCTACACTACCGTATGGCGAAGAATTTGTTGTAAAAAAGTTAGAGTGCGTCTTACACGTCGCAAAAAGTGTTTTCAAGCGTGCTAGTGAAGCTAAAAAACATCTTATACAGGCAAGACAAGCTGCAAAGAAGAACGAGAAAAAATCTCCAGCGAAAAAAAGTGCAGCAAAAAAAGTTGTTGGGAAAAAGAGAAAACCCGTCGTAAAAAAAGTTCCTGTTGTAAAAACTCAGGATTTAACGATCAAATTAATAAAAGAACTGTCAGCAAACTATGGTTTAACAATTCAAAGACATCCCGATTGCATGGAAGAAATGCGCAAGGAGATCTTGGCAGGATTTTGTCATAAGATTTCAACTGACAGCAATCCACAGCATTCATACTGCTCTGAATCCTGGTGTAAATATAAGAAAGCTGTAAAAGATAATACCGTTGATAAGTTCAAACATCCTCCTGCTCTCGCTGAAGATATTCAAGAAGTTCTAAAACCGATCTACGACGATTTGACAAAACAAGAACTACTTGAAAGATGCCTCGGCGGAAACACGCAGAATAATAACGAATCTTTCAATAACTGCGTCTGGTCAATGGCTCCCAGACACATCTTTAGCGGAAAAAAAATGGTTGAAATAGCGTGTCGAACAGTTGCTTGTATTTTTAACGAGGGATTACAGCCAGGATTAAAAATCTTAGAAGTAATGGGTGTCAAAATCGGCCCGACCGCCGTGCTTTTGGTCGCTAACCGTGACAGAACACGCATACGAGTTGCGAACCACCGCAGCAGCGATGCCTCTAAGGAAGCCAGAACGAAACGAAGGCAGGCTGTTTTGGATGGAAATGAACATTATGAAGAAACTGAAGGCATAATGTACGGTGCAGGCATCACCGATTAGACGTAGGTAAGATTTTTTCACGATTTTTCGTTAAAAAAAACATTAAACGCGTTTTTCTCGAAATAACGTTTTTGGACGACTTGTTAATAAATTCTCCGAAACTATTGAACCGATACTTACCAAAATTTTACCACATGTTCTTTATGACTATTGCTGTAGTGCATATCATACGATTTTTGAAATTTTGAGTTGAACTATTTTTTTTTGCAAAAAAAGATGAAAAAAACGTGCTTTTTCGTGGTTTTTCGAAAAATAGCCGCCATTTGGTCATTTTTTTAAAAATAATAAATCATATGATATGCGCTATAGCTATTAACCTACTGAATCTAAAACCTTTTTTTTTTTCAGATCATCCATTCCAGAGATTTCATCAACAGCGCACATCCATCTTTTTTTTGGACCTTCTGCCCCCCCCCCTCATTTTTCTCTACAAAATAAAGAAATACAAATCTCTACTAGAATAAATAAAAAAAAAATTTTTGGTGTATTTTAAAAGTGAATTTATTAGGTCTAACACTTTATATATCAATATTTATAATTTAAACCTATCAAAAAAATTCGTGAAAATAGCCTTTTTTTGCGCCTCTAATTAGGGTTGACCCCTTAATGATAACGGGATAATACCGTTACGATATATACATTTATACAATATATATAATATTTATTTATTTATTTATATATTATTTGTATAAAATGTATTGTAACGGGGCGGAATAGTTACGCTGCGTCCCTCTCGCTCAACGGATGCCTACACGATCCCGCAGGGTTGTAGGGGGTGATTTTCAGGTCTTATTTATTCTTTTTTTTTTTTTTTCTTGTCTTATTTTTTTATATACATAATGCGATTTATACGACCGGAGGGACGATGGGAGAGTACCAAGAAGAGGAGAGCTTCGGGATTCGGCCTTTGATCTGGACCGACATTTCACACCTTTCCTGGTCGGGATGTATCATTATCCCGCTCGACGTACTAAAGGATACGCGGCTTTCTATTCTCAGCCGCCGTCGGCCCACGGAAATGTATATATCTCAGGGGATCATCTGCTGGACTACGCAACGCTGGTATTGTCTGTCGCTAATTTATACATCGGCCAGCTGAGGCGCTAGTCGCGGTCAGCGTGCGACACCGGTTCCCCCAATTAACCGAGTTTAGCGGGTTAAGTGGGGATCATAGTTCACGGGCACGCGTGCCGGCAGGACCTCGGGGCTTTGTCCTGGGGACCGTCGAGCAAGCAGGACGTAACGCTCTATATCTTTGGCTGTCCCGTTACATTGCCGGCATCCTCTCGAAACAACCACTATCGGTCTATCGGTCATCGCCTTTTTTCTGGACGTGAGGAGTGAGGCTAAGAATCTACTCGAGATTTCCCGGAAGTCCAGGAACGACACATCGTCATCGGCCCGGTGAGCTCTTCTTCTTTCCACGGTCTTTCGCTAATATTTTCTTATTTTATCATCTGATCTGTTTATTCAAAATTTATTCGTACTTGGTCACCCCTGCGACTTTAGTACACTGCGCGCAGAGTGTAAATTTGTATCGGGAACTGCGGCGTTCGTAGCATGTAACCGCGAGATCGTGTAACAGATAAAAGCCGGGGAAAAGTCATTGTATTAATTAATTGTTTCTGTTGTCGGTTAAACCGTGCGCGCGTTAGGCCGTTATCCCGGAGTGCTTTGGAATTTGTGAATTAGTTCGTGTGGGATCTGAACGGAATAGACCGCGTCACGTGTTTTAACGAATTGTGGGTCTAAGATGTACATGATTTTGTTCGAGTTTTCTTTCGTTTAGATTTAGAGGGTCGTGCGCGTGTTCGTACGTCGTCCCGTCGTAAATTGGAGGTTGAAGGGACTGGTACGTTACTGACCGCGTCGCGCCGCCTTCGAATCAATCGGCGTTTCTCGGGTTTACTTTTTGATTCCTAATTTTCTTGATGATTTATTTGTTTCGTATTTGATATTCCTTCTTTACTATTGGTTATATTTTATCGGTTATAGTTTATTCGTTATATTGTCGTCGTTATATTTTATTTATTATATCTCCTTTGTTATATTTTGTTTGTTATACTTTCTTTATTATATTTTATTTATGATATCTCATTTATTATATTTTATTTATTATATTTAATTTGTTATATCTTATTTAACCAAGAGGTATTGATCGGGATTACTATTCCCATACTGATTATTCGATTGTTATTATTTTCCTTGGTTATCATGGAATTATAGAGCCTTATTTACTCGTTATTGGGTATTTCATGAGCCGTAGGAAATCTCGGTGGTTTGACTCTTACTCGGCATAGATTATTCGAAATTGTAATAGCAAGCCGCGGGTCGCTTCGCGTACGTGACCTTCCGACGTCCCGTTGTATGGTTTCTTTGGATGTATTGGGGATTAGCTCGGGATAGGCCGTATGCGAACGGTGCGTTGAGACTACCGAATATTTGATTTTGGTCGATGAATATTATTAGAAATACGTAGCGAACGAGATAGGCTATCTAGGGGCTACCGAAGTATGAGAGTGAGAGAAAAACGGGATAATTGGTACTGTTGAATCAAAGATTAAGATTACGATACCCAACGACGTTGAGAAAATTGTTGAAAGCCGAGACTAATTTGACGGGACATTTTGGTTAAATTCTAAATTGATGTTTATTGGAGAAATAAAGAAGTTTGTAAGTCCCGCACCTGCTGTTGTTGTTTGAATTATTCATGGTTATTATTTTATTTATTTACTTATTATTTATTTAGCTGACTTCCTTGATTGTTCTCGTTTGGTCGTGGTTATTGACACTACGTAGTTATTTTATTGTTTGACTTGTTTCATGAATTTTAAGGAATAATATTAATTAATTGATTTTATTTATACTTTATCTTTGAATAATTAGTGACTTGACAGTCCGAACCACCCACTCTGCCTGGAACAGCTGTAGCTAGCCTGGGTTGAGTCTGGCCTACCATCTCGTTATTTTTCCTTCCGGCGCGTAAGCGCCTGGCGCCCATCTCGTAAGAGAAAATAAAAAGGAAGGGAAAATAGCTTGGGCCAGCTATAGGTAACGTGGTGCGTTGAGGCACAAATTTATTGTTACAGTATTGTAGTGCGAATATTCCATTTCATAATATTCCGCCAAATATTCAATTTCATTGAAATTCGTTCAAGACGGGAAACGAAGTCCAATGCCCTGTCGTGCGATCCACCAAGAACGCCGACATAACATGAGACGATTCGCCTGGCGATCGACGATAGGCTAATGCAAAATTGCTAACGAAAGGATTTTCGTAAACCCAGTTAGCAACTGCTTTACGAAAATCAGTCAAATGTTTAACATCGACCTGAACGGTTGATCGCGGGTTGGACTCGCCTGAAATATTAAAGTCTAAAGGAAGATTCGGAAAGAATAGGTTGGTTCCTCGTCAGTAACTTAAACATATGAATTGTATTCATGTTTCGATAAATAAATTCAACCAACACAGTAAATACGGGATGCACAACTACGCGAAAGTAGCGAACTATTTATTTAATTAAAACAGCCCCTCGCTTGGCAAAATATTACAAAATATTACATATCTTTTTTTAAATCCCACATACAAACACGAACAACGAGCACGGAACGATGGAAAGTCACGTTCGCGATGCTACTTTAAATTCGATCGATCCAATCCGGAAAATAATAAAACGAATGAAAGATAACATAGCGAATATCAGCTCAATCATTAATAACGTTGAAATAATAGATAACAAGATAGCCACGAATAACGAGATATCGCCCACACGTACCAATACACCACTTACAAAACAATCCGGGATGACGGCGGGTCACGCACTCGGCTAAGCGTCATACGAATAACTATTCCAACAAATTAACGAAAACTGCGAGATACGCTGTAACGGTATTTTACGTTATCATCACCCTTAAAGGGTTTTAGTTTGGACTCGAGCAGGGAGGAAATTAATATAGGCTGCAGTATTAGGTAAATGTATAGTTTATTAGACACATTAGACAGATAAAAGTTAAATACTTTGTATGGTAATTAAATATACTCCTTTTTACTTAGTTTTGGTGATGATGCACCTTACAAAAAAAACTTGACCCGGGCTTACGCATGCCGTTATAATCGTGTCGCACGAAGTAAGAGATTTGATATTAAATGATTTAAATATTTCCCTAGTGGTATTGTAGTTTCTATCTTCTCTACGCAAGGCACGAGAGAGTGTTAGCCTACCGGGCTTGGCATTGATAATACACCTATATTGACTCTGTTATTATTTCTCGCCTTCGGAACTAGTCTATCCTATACCTATATCGAATGGGCCGTAGTGGGGACAGAGCTCTCCTGGCTACGCGATCTACTCGCTGGTCCCGCCGCTGTTCCGGTGGAGGCGTCAGCGCGGTGCATCCTCGGTGCATCGGCGCATCGGAAATGCGACAGGTGTGGCTCTAGCTAGTTTTTAGGGTATTTTTTAAGTCCCTATGGATTTAATATATTTTTGGGAGATGTTCGTCTTAGCTGGCTCAGAGGTAGCAGGCCTGGTCGTTGGAGTGGTGCAGTTGAAGATGCTTCTCCTTGGGTTAACTAGGTGGTCCTCCTTTTAGCTGGTTAGCTGGTCCTCCTTTGGTTGGTTAGCTGGTCCTCCTTTGGTAGATTCCAGATGTTGGCGAAAATCTGTGAACAGAATGCTCTCCGACTGTGGTATGTCGTGTCCTTTTATACCGACTTCCCCGTTCTTCTTTCAAGCTCTGCCGGTACAGCAGCGTATTACTATATCTGATAGTCGTCCTGTAGCCCATCTCCTGTAGCCTATTTGTCCCGTTAATTTCTTCTCTTTGATTATAGTGATTAACGTGTTCCTCGTGGATTGTTTTTCACACCTATCTTGAGACTATAGTCTTACTGATTGGTAGTATAACTATAGCTTAAATAACGGTAGTTTATCGTTGGTCTTCATAAGTGTGCGTACTGTATGGTATGGATCCCTGTGTTTATATGTGTAGGTTTAGTTCAGGCTAGTTACTCTGGCTGTATAATTAAGTATAAGACGATGAATTTGTCGTATTAACGCCTGGGACCATACCAATCAACGACTCCTCAAAAATAATAACGTAAAATACATAAATAAATAATTACATAAAATAAATACGTAAATAAATAATCAAACAACTCACAACAATTCGTGACGCGGTCTATATCGTACTAATTCCACTTAAACAAATACACCACGAGACGACGAACGAGCGCGACTTGATCATATACGAGAAATATAAAACATAAAGTGACTTTTCGCCGGCGCTTAGCTCGAAGAGTTCCCGGTGTGACACTATCCCGAGTATACCATAAACTATCACGCAACGTTAACGCGGCCGGTTAACATAAAGAAGAAGTAAAGAACAACAATAATCTTTCATATCTAGATACGAAATGTACTCTGCGTGCAGTACACAGTAAGAGCAGGTGCGACCAGGCGCTAATAATTTATGATGAAACATTCGATAGCAAAGGAATAATAAATAAAATTTAAAAATGACCGAAGAGAGAAAATATGGCTCACTGGGACGAACCTGCGATGGGGTTCTCAGCAACTCTTGTAAATCCTAAATTGTCTTGGAATATTCCCTCGTGCTCTCGAATTCAATCTTAATGGTAGCGTTTAATATGGTCAGTGATGGCTCGAGATATAGCGCAAGACAACAGCGCAACGACCAGTGCCCACGTCGTCCTTACTTGACATTAACCAGGAAAAAGCTCTAAGTACCTATATATCTAAGTACCTATATATCTAAGTACCTACTCCTATTATTGGCTAAAATCAAGCGAATTGGGGGAATCGCTGTCGCTGGATCATCGCGATTAGTGGCTTACCGGGACGACGCATGTATCGCAATAGACGATAGAGATGTATGGTTCAATCCGGGAAGTAAGACATCCTCGATAATCGAAATTATTGGTTATCAAGCGGACAGCTCGAGATCCCCATGGTAAGATGGGTCTGATGGCTGTGTCCGCTCGAGCGATATATAGAGACTCGAGATCCCGTTGCTGACGAGGTAGTGATAAGGCATGCGATAAATGGCAGCCGCAATTGCGGACCACCGCCAATTACCATCCACGCGCAAACCCAGCTGAACGCGGAAATTAAGAACCAACACACGCACTATCACCACGGGCCTCATTCCAAGCTTAGTTTTCCTTGGGTAAACGATCGAAAGACCCGGAGAATGGATATAATCTTCTGCACCACTCCTCTGAATGCGAGCCGAACAAGTCAAACAGGTAATGGATCAGCAACAAAAGTATTAGAAGTCCTACACCTCAAGAGAACCCGCAGGACCGCGCTTCCAAATAGGGAATTAAGCGTTGTAACGTGGCAAAATATCAGGCCTACATATGCTATGTCCTTCTCGCACAATGGCTTGAAGCACTCGCAGAGCCCCGGTATGATTATATAGGACGATATTTAATTTTTTTTGTACTTTTTTTTATACGATCGGACGGACCGAGAGAGAGAGAGAGTAAAAGAGAAAGACACAGAACCCATCGAATTCACCGATTTTGGTCTGCTACGGGACCTTGCATCGCTGCATGCCTCGTGGGAAGATGCAACCTTCTTCCACTTTCCACTGTCGGGACTTACAGTATTCTCGCTCGACAATCGCCTGCGGCGTCTATTGAGTGCGATCCACCTGTCAGACTGAGCTACACACATCTATTGCTTATTATAATTTATGCGTTGTCCAGCTGAGGCGCTAGTCGCGATCATCTAGCGACAGCGATTCCGCCAATTAACCGAGTTTGGCTCGTTAGGAGGGGATCATAGTTCACGGGCACGCGTGCCGGCAGGACCTCAGGGCTTTTGCCCAGTTACCGTCGAACGAGGAAGACGTAGCGTCTAGCGTACCATTGTCCCGCTCTACCTTTGGAATTATTATAATCGATTGGCAAGCTGTGGGTACCGGTATATCTATGGTTTGGAAGATCGCATCACTAACGGAGTCGAGAGAGAAACTGTTCGAGGCATTTAGAATTTGGAATTATCGAGGGTCGACTGGTAACATTGCTGCAACATCGTCCCGATAAACTTTCCTACTCTCTACAGTCTTTCATAATTTTTATTTGCTGATTTATATGATAATTAGAGCTTGGTCGTACCCGAAATTCTTGTATACCACGCGCAGCGTATTATTCGTATCGGGACCGACTGTGTCTACTTGAATGTAACATCGAGATCGCTTAGCAGTTAAAGCCGGAAATAAGTCACTCCGTATTTTCTGTTACTTTTCGTTGTTTATTATAAAGTGCGCCCGTTAGTACGTCATCCCGTTGTGTGTTTCGTGTGAGAAGGATTGTCACGTTATAGACCGCGTTGCGTATTGTTCAGCTTAATTGACGTTTATTTGTTTTATATATTTATTTGACATATTTATTTATTGCTTTTTATGTATTGGACTTCGTTTTAATATTTTCGGAAGCCTGTGCAGTGCGTGTTCGGCTGTCGTCCCGTATTTTGTATGGTGATGCGAGGGATTTGAATGGCCCGGGACGTATTTCGCATAGTTAAATTGTCCAGTTCATGTTATTATGATTTAGTTGACTAGCGTTGATTATCCGTCCGTATTGGAAAATCAGCTGACGCACGGCGATCGATATTCGCCGTGCGTCGACCTGTTGCTTCTGGGTAGTGTGCTGCTCTCGGCTATTACGAAGGTAACCGAGGCAGTGCCTCGGGACGCCGGTACTGCTTAAGCGAGAAGCTGTCTCACTTATTAATTTTATTTGCTATTTATTATTTCATTTATAATTTACGGTTGGACGGAGATTCTCGGTCTTATCTTTTCTGCGTCATATGATTTTCAAGTTTAAAGAATGGAACGATTAGAAGCTTCGTGTACGTTCCCTTCCGGCATCCCGTGTTTGCCTAGTTGTTTTGTGTGTGTGGTATTGACCCGGATAGGCCGTATCCCGAGCTAAATTTTCGTGAAGACTTATTATTTGACTTTGTTTGACTCTCTATTGTTTGTTCTGACCGGTCGTTAGAATTTCGCTGGATATGAGTTAATTCTAACTGTCGGGAATCGATCGGGACTTAGGCTGCGCATGGGAGTGTGAGAGAAGGAGTGAGTGCCGCGATAGCTTGTACGGCCGAAATAATTAAGCTTACAAATTGTTATAAACCAGCGCTAATTTACGGGATATTTTCTTTGTATTGTGCTTTGTTCTTTTTTTATTGAGAAATCAGTAGTCGTTTTAAATAAATAAATAATTTGCCGTAGTGGCATTTGTGAATCCTGTATATGTGTTGTTATCTGAGCTTATTTATTGATTTATTTATAGACCTATTTATTGAATTTATTTATTTATTTTATTCATTGGTTTTGTTGAATGAATTTATTAATTATCACCCCGTCAGTCCGAGCCATCCACTCTACCTTAAATAGCTGTAGCTAGCCTGGACTGAGTCTGGTCGCAACCATCGTTATTTTTATCTGCATACCAAACTATCGTCTGCCAGAAGCACTTCGCTAAACCCTACAAGGAAGCTCTTCAGACCATTGCTAGCTCGCAGTTCATCCAACCTCACGACGAGCTACTCCAAAAAGAAAACAAAGGATTACCAAACCAAGAAACAGAACAATGGCGTTCCATATCAAAGGTATTAAACCAAAGGGTGATAATTATTATATTAATCATTATCACCCGAGCAAGCTGTGAGTAAGGTACCAGCAACGACGAACTCACAACCCGCTCTAAAGCTCCCAAAAAGCAGGGGAGACCAACAATCTATGACGCCAGCCCAAGGACCGTGAGAACCCGAGATTTTACCCATCGGCTTGGGCTGGAAGGCCCCTCATCTAGAAGAGCGAAGCTCTGCCAATGATCCTCGAAATAAATGACGCCCCAGAAAAACAACTATACATAGATATACACCTTATTAAAATATAAATAATGTAAAAATGAATGCGGAAGATCCCGCTGGTGTGAACACTCCAGCTGATCTCTTTCACACCCGTTCTAGGTTCTCCCATATGTACTCCGAGCTTTACTCGCCTACACAAACTCCAGCTAATGTAACTCATTCGATACAAGCATCAACACAAACTTTCCACACCGATCCATAATCGTCTCACGCATTCTCCCATAAATGCTCCGAGCTTTACTCACGTAATACACGAACTCGTAAACATGTAATTAGCTCGATATACACCTCAACGCAGACTCACGACACCGATCGATATTCACCGCGTAGATTATACCCAACCGACTACGAGCTTCACTCAGCTTACCTATGTAACCCATAGTACCACGATTCGGCCGCGAAATGGCAACTCATTTTTCGCAAGCCCCGAGAACCCCTACTGTATAATTAAAGCGACCAGAGAAGACTGAAATTCAGTGGGTCTTGAGGAATAAATAATTCTCATTGCTTACTCGATCAACAACTTCCTTACCTAGATTTCTACTTACATCACTCATCATCTCTCACACCCTTCTGGATAGCAACCTTCCTGCTTCACCCTATGCTTTGTCTTCTTCGTAGTAGTAGCTGTCGGCCTGGTCCCAACCCTGGGTAGCGAGCTGCCGGCTCCACCCTTCATTCTTCCACGCATTCTTTCTGCTCCATCTTCTCATCCATCTGGTATACCATCAATGACGATGCCGAACTCGCGAATCATTAAAATCAAAATATCACCAAGTATACCTCCCTTCTCCAAGGATTTGCCCTTTCACGACGTAAAAGTATAGCAAAGCGATGATTCTACTCTTTACAAGTTCATGAGGGAGAGTGGAGGTCAACATAAACGTGTTCCCAAACTCTACGTTGAGTATGTCATCGCCTGAAGATTCTGTATCACTTGCTACAAGGGGTGTAGAGGCGCATTTTCTCTGTGTTGCCCTGTCTGATTTTTCTCGAGGGTCTTCGAGTTCGCTTCCGTCAGACAATTGGTCGTTAAAGAGATACATCGCTGCACGATGGGACTGGTAGCATCATATGTCCGTGGCTCTACTTCCGACCTGCCGAGATGTTGGCTGCCAGAGAAAAGTTCTTAGCGCTGAGCATCACTTGCTTACTCGTAGTTTCGACTTTTCAATTCTTGAACTTTCCTAAGGCACTTTTGCTTTTATTTTTACGATGGGTTTCTCTCGTTGCACTTTGTTCATTGCAAGCTTCTGAAATTTCGTTTTCGTGAGCAATGGTCGGTGATTTGAATGGAGAAACCAATTTGTCCAGTTCTTAAGGGTCAGTCGACGCGCGGACCCAGAAACTAGCTCTAATAACCGAGATATATCAGCATCGGATAGCTGATACTTGGCTTTTGTGTGGTTATCTGTTAAGGGATTTATACGAATCATATAAATACCGTCAGTAGTAGTTCGTGCATATATGGGATTTTTGGAGTTCGTTGGCGTTAAAGTTAGTTCTCCCGCCCTGTAGACGACATCGTATTCGTCATCGGCGGACTTTAGCCTTCAGCGCAAGATCTTAGGATTTCCGCAGCTTGTCGGAAACACGACAGAAGTTTATATTCGGTTACTATAGTGAAGTGTTCCCATATATATATAGCCGAAAATGGCGTATAGAATACACGATAGCCAATGCCTCCTTTTCATAAATGACGTATCGCTCTTCGACTAGACTCAAAGCTAATAAAGCATAAACGCATGGATGATCGCGGTTAATTTTTCCTTGCAAAAGGATACTACTGATAACATATTCCGATGCATCTGTTGTTAATATAAAAAGCTGGGTATAATCAGGATATCGCAAAATTGGAGCTGTACAAAGGATATTGTTTTTTATTTCGAATGACTCTTGTTATTCCATTCCTCGCTCGAATACATTTTTTTTACGTAATAGAAACATGAGGGGTTTCGACATCTTAGCATATCCTTCTACGACTCGCTTATAATAACTTCTTAATCCCAGAATTTCCCGAATATTTCAAATATTTTTTAGTTTGGGGTATTCACGTTGTTTGAGAATGCTTGAGCATTCTGCTACGCGTTGCTGGACTGCGCACTGCAGACTAGCGTGGGCAACTGCTTGCTGTTGCTACTTATTGTTAGTGGCAGCACCTCTCAGAAGCAGAAAATTCGCACTATGTCAGCGTGCCAAGCAACAGGTTGCTGCGCGCACGCGCTCTACGACTGCTTGACTAGACAACGGCTGCTTTGTATAACGTAGCCATCTTGCGTTTTGCTCTTGCACGGTTTTCATCGCCACCGTGATTCGTGCGTGCTCATCATAGTTCTATGCATCTAAATAAGTCTCATCGATCAACTCTGCTGACCTACAGTCTCTACAAACTCATCCATCATATCAGCATTGATATATTGACGTTGGCCAACCAGTACATCAACATATTGGCTCATCATGTCGTGCACCCGGCGTCAGCTTCACCGTGGGGCCCGGTCGTGACGGCACATAAATAAATAAAGTTCTTCTTTAACGTAACGAGAAAAGGAGAGCGATTTTAACGACAGAGAGCGGAGCAGGGTGGAGGTGCGGCTGTACCGACCGTCTCCCGGAAAAATTAATCTTGTAAAGATAGAATTTATTTCAGTGCTCCCGGTCAAACGACAAACTTTCAAAGCATGGGATCTACTGCGTAGATTCGGTTAACGACTGCCATTTATGGATCTATGATTCAGCGCAGTCTTTCCCTCAATCCTCAACCAGGGGTTTGGCTAGTCGCCGCCGGGGCGTTGTTGGTCATAAGAGAGCGGTTGGTGGGAACGCCATCATGTGACCAGGCGACAGCACCCTTTCTTCTCGCTTTTGCCTGAAATCTTCTGTCTCTCTCTCTCTTTTTACAAAGATGATGATATCATGAAAAGTTATTATTTAAGCGAAACAATTAACAAAATCGGAGGAACGATTTAAACGAAATATTGATGATCGTTAAAGTTTTCATCCGAATACTTTAGGTAAATTATCATCAGCAAAGAAATCAATTATGCTTCCATACAGAAACTCCCCACGGCTGTGACTCGAAAACGAGCACAATCCACATTGATTTAATGATCTTCCAAGTTGTGACCTGGTAACAGACGAAATATCAGTATATCAGGATAAATTTCCTTTTTCCTTCTGAGATTATATCGATAAGTCTCTCGTATAATATTGGAATCTATAGTAAAAATACCATCTTATATACATACAGTAGCGGACAAAAGTTTAAGACGATGAATTACAATTTGGTTCATAGATCTGTCATACAAGTACTAACGTTTCTTTCGGCTTGTTGTTTTTTTACAATACATGTGTATGTTTGACCTTCATAATGTAGAAGTCTCGGTCGTCAAATGTAAACAATATAAATTATACAATTTTTTTTTTCTTCCAACCATCTGTAAACAGCGGACATTAGTTTAAGACGATCTGTCGAACAAGATACCCGTAGTCGATCCACGCAATAATTTGATGTATTAATACTGTAAATAGTTTGTGGTGTATCATCCAGTGTCTTAAGTTTAATTACGTACGAAAGGAGTATGGGTAAAGCCCGTAATTTGTCATCAACTGAACGAAAACTAATCGTGTCTCTACGGAAGCAAAATGAGACATTTTCTTCAATTGCAACTCAAATGAATCGATCAGAAACTTCTTGTAAGCAAGCGTAGTACAAGTTTGTGAAGACTGGGGACTATTTTGATCGACCAAAAAACGGTAGACCACGGAAAACCACGCCAACGCTGGATCGTCGGATTCATCGATTAAGCGAGAGAGATCGTTTTCGTTCAGCAGTCGATATCAGAGCTGAAATATCCAATAATAATAATGCACAAATTAGTGTAAGAACTGTCCGAAGACGATTAGACGAATTCAATTTGAAAGCACGAAAGCCACGAAAGAAGCCGATGCTCAGTAAAAAGAATAAAAAATTACGACTGCAATTTGCTAAGGCTCATCGGCATTGGAGAAGTGAGGATTGGCAAAATGTGCTATTTTCGGACGAATCCAAATTCAACCGAATTTGTTCTGACGGGATACTGTATGTAAGACGTCGAATTGGCGAAGATTTAAATCCTCGATGTGTTTTACCGACAGTTAAGCATGGAGGTGGAAACGTAATGGTGTGGGCATGTTTTTCTCGTAATGGTCCTGGACCAATACGCCGAATTAATGGAATCATGGACCGCTTTCAATAGTTGGATATATTGAAAAATACTATGTTACCGTATGCCTACGAAAATATGGGTGATAATTTTATTTATCAACAAGATAATGACCCAAAGCATACGGCTCGGGTAGTGAAAAGTTTTTTTCAAGATGAAAAAATCACTTTATTACCGTGGCCGTCGCAGTCGCTGGATTTAAATCCAATTGAAAACTTATGGTGTACCATAAAAAGAAGGGTTCAAAGATATAAACCAAAAAATTTTGACGATTTGTACTCTTTGGTTGAAAAAACGTGGAATGAAACAACTGTGGACGACTGCAAAAAATTAATTGATTCAATGCCTCAAAGATGTGCTGATGTGATAAAAAATAATGGACTGTGGACAAAGTATTGAAGGGAGGAAAATATCTGTATATTTTCTACCAAAAAATATTTTTTTACGTATAGTCTTAAACTTTTGTCCCCGAAGATATCAAACAAATTTATGTTTTCTTTGTTTATTGTATCTAATGTTGTTACGCGCAAAATTGAATTTATGTAATAAATACATGAATTAATGATTAATTAGCTAATACAAAAAAAAATCCACTGAGTCAATTCTTTTCATAAAAAAATCAACGATTACTTTTTTTTTCCTCTCTGTCTTAAACTTTTGTCCGCTATTGTATATATAGAATATGTTACGCATGTATAGAAAGGATAAAGGAAATATTAGGATTATTTTACAGTAAAATAGCCAAAAGGTAGACGAAACGAGAAAGAGAGGAAACTGTAGCATGTTTCAATAAAGCTTTTTCTGTAAGAAAGCGAGGCTGGCCGACTCTCCGCGCTACGATAAATGCCTTGGCGCGAGGACTGAATACCGATCTAGCTGACTTGCGTACGGACGAAATATACGAGTAACCGAATCGGGCGAGTCTCTCTCTCTTTCTCTCTCTCTCTCTCTCTCTCTCTTTCTCTGTAAGTATAACAGGGCGCTTCCTATTTCGGTCTTCAAATTTTGGCTTGGTTCTGCTTTGTTCTGCCTCCGGGCATCTTGTTTCAGGACAAAAGCTTGCACAATTCAGCTTTTCACCCATTGAGCTATTAATCTTTACTGGAAAACATTCATGCTCAGTGTAAATTAATGAAAAGTTTAACAAGATTACTAACTGCACAACGGATAATTCTCTTCGCTGAGCTTGACCACTGGATCCCATCAATTTTTGACGACGCATGCGCGATATTATGGCACGTCGGTTCTCACCGCAGTCAGTCTCTGAAACGATCACCATCACATCTTCATCGACCATGTAACAACGTCACCACTACTCTCACAGCTACATCGATAACACCTCTCTGTCACCACATTGATCACACTTACTGGCACCACGTTCCTAAGTGATTGTCTCCGTCGTACAACTTCGCGCCTACTCTCTCAGCATCAACGCATCCAACTTCACGTTGAAATATTGGAATATGTAAGTGCATTGCAGTGCCTCGATTGTTCTCACTGTACAGGTGTCGAGCCATTTTCTGATATATGTATACCTTTATACATATCTGGACAACAAGCCTACGGGACTTCTACCGCGCTCTATCTTTGTTTACTTTGTAAACGTTAATTGTGTGCGAGCACGTGTATACACTATCTACTATATATACACGCGTTGTAGCATTGTCGAGCCAACATCGAAGGAGGCATTGTGCGGAGCAATATTTTATTATTTGTATTTGTTTAAGAAATCTATCCGGTGTAACTCAACAGATCTTGAACCTGCGAATATATTGGAAAAATATGAGACTTCACTCACAACAGGGTGGAAATAAAACCAGACTAGTAGATGGAATTTGGAGAAAGTGGTTTATTACTTTCCGCACACACAATGTGATAATACATTTTAAAACAGTTATTTTAAATATGAAAGGAAACACAAAATATACTAAATTTAGAAAAATATAAAATAATGAAAATAAATACACCAAAAATTTGAGAATTAGAAAACTGAATGTAATTAAATAGGCTAAATTTGATGATATGGACTGAGAACCAGCACACAATTATATTAATTGTGTGCTGTAGGTAATGAGAGTGATGTGCGCACCGCAGCCAGTGCTGCGGAGCATGCAACGCAGTGAGATATATGAGTGCGTAAGGTGGTATTACAATTCACAGCAAGCTCTCAGCAGCTTAATGCAGAGAGGTTGCAGTGAACAAATAAGAGCACTTGCAATTGAAATTGCTTGTGTGCTCTATACGTATGAGACAAGCTACTCAGGCAGCACTGCGTAGCACAATACAACACATAATGAGGATGCACAAAATGAGCAGTGTATAGTCGCTGTACTCTTCCAGCAGATGTCCTGGAGAAAAGTACAGTGACTACAGTACACCTGCATAATTATATTAATTATACCGGCAAATTATGGTGAGAGAAAATGTGGCCCGACATGTGCTGCAGTGCCGCCAAAAAGTGAGACCAAAAATGTTGATGTACCGATGAGAATCCAACTCCTCATTGCCATTGAATTTATGGTAAATTATAACAATGCACTCGTACCTGATTTTGAGTCCTGTTGAGCAAACGAAGGTGAGATAACCCGGTTGAGAAGAGTGAAATTGTCCGAGCCTTGAAAAGTGCGTGCGCTGTTCCGTGCGGATTTTCACGTAAGTGTCAAAATATCCAGCATGGATGCGGGATATGAAAGCGTCGTTGGGCGCTGAAGTCAGTTGAGCGAGATAGCCGGTGAGCAAAACCGAAGTCAAGCGAGAGAGGCATCCTCTCGCTCGACGCGGCCTGCCAACGAGGCACAGCCTCGGCTTTGCGAAGCCCCGCCTCGGCTATCTTCGGCTCAACCGAACTCCGTGTGCTCGAGCACAGCAACAGGACGACGCACGGCGAATATCGATCGCCGTGCGCCAGCTAATTATCCAACATTTCCGCCCGCCATCAGCAACGGGGTTGATGATTAATTACTGATCTGAGTTGGATGAGACAGGCAGGACAGCTAGTTTTGAGATCGGCCTGGTGAGCGTAGTGGCAGCAGTTCGAAGTGTCACCACCCTGGTGAGCCCATCTTTGCCTGGATGCAACGCCGTGACTCGTACAAGTGGCCACTTGGACGGTGGAAAGCGCTCATCCGTGAGCAGAACCAAAGAGCTAACTTTTATGTTATTGTTGGGGTGATGCCACTTTGATATAGACTGCTGCCGTTGTAGATAATGAGTCAACCATTGTCGCCACAATTGTTGTAATTTTGCTGCAACCATTGCCACCTTGAGAGCCGTGAGTGTGATACGTCCTCAGCGTAGGCTCTGGAACCGTTGTAAGCGCTTTACCAATGAGAAAGTATCCAGGCGTAAGAGCTGATGAGTCATCAGGATCATCGCTGAGTGGTTCCAGAGGTCTTGAGTTGAGTATAGCCTCGATTTGGGCCAGCAGCGGTGCGAGTTCTTCGAATGTGAGTGCTGTATCACCCACCGTTCGCCGCAGATGAAATTTAACAGATTTTACAGCTGCTTCCCATTTGCCACCTATGTGTGAAGTCGCAGGTGGATTGAACCTCCACGCAATTTGTTGATTTGCGAGAAAAGAAGCGATGATTTGATGTTTTTGAGAGGCCTTCCTGAACAGCTGACGTATGGATTTATGAGCACCAACAAAGTTTGTGCCACAGTCAGAATATAGAGTGTGAGGAATACCGCGAGATGAGTAGTGTGACTCGTGCCAGAGGAAGCTGACCCATCAATTGTTGAGCCCGAATTCCTCTCTGCCGAGCACACACAACGCAATGTAAAATGTGAGATTTTACAGAAGCTCTTCCGCAGATGATCCAATGAGCTAGCCTTATTTGGGCTAATGTGAGCTGAGTGCCTCCGTGAAGAATCCACACGTGAGCTTGATCAATAATGAGAGTTGAGAATCGAGAGTGACTAGGTAGAACGGCAGGATGTCTTCCTTCATATGTGAGTGCTGATTGAGCAAGGTGACCTCCTACTCTGAGTACACCCTCTTGGTCGATGAAAGCTGTTAGTCGACTGAAGGGGTGAGAGGAAGGAAGAGAAGAGCCTAACTGCAGTACTTGTAACTCGTGTTTGAAGAATACGGCTTGTGTTGCTAGTGTCCAAAAAAAACATTTGCTGCAGCTATCTCTTCTGCTGTGAGAGGAGCATTTCCTGCTGACTCTAACTTCTTCCTCATTCTGGCCACTACTCTGACATAAAACGAGGTGAGATGACACAATTTTGTGAGTGAGGAACAGCGATAAATGAGTTCCCAATGGTACTCTGGCGTCACAGTTGCCGCGAGCAGAGCTAACCCCGGCCGGGCTTCCATATTGTGCAAATCCTCAGAATCAGTTGAGGTTTTCGGCCACAGTTCAATAGGTTTCACCATCCACGGTGGACCCGACCACCACAACTGATGAGAGGCCAATTGAGCTGTAGAGATACCCCGCAAAACCCAATCTGCAGGATTGCTTGAGCCTGAGACGTGACGCTACTGAGCATTAGGTGTGAGTCCTTGTATCTGAGATACTCGGTTTCGGACGTAGTCTTTCCACCGAGCAGGATGCGCTTTGATCCAGGTGAGAGTTACTGATGAGTCCGTCCACAGGTGAGCAGATGAGATTTTAACCTTGAGTCTGGCTTGAATGTATGCAACCAGCTTAGCTAACAACGAAGCTGCAGTCAGTTCAAGCCTTGGTATGGTGAGCTTCTTGAGTGGTGCCACGCGCGTTTTTGAATAAATAAGTGAAGCCACCTTTCCTGTGGAAGTTGAGTTGACAGTGATGTAAATCACTGCAGCCATGGCTAGTTGAGATGCATCAGAGAAACCATGCAATTCCACTGTTGAGTTGCTCCATGTGTTAAACCACCGAGAAATTGAGAGTCTGCAGACAAGTGAGATCTTCTCTAATTGCAATCCTTCGTGTTGAGACCTGGGATAGCAGTGGACCATCCCAGTTGAGCTTGTGAAGCCAAAGCTCTTACAAGAGTATTTTGGCTCTTATCACAACTGGTGAGACGAAACCGATTGGATCAAAGAGTTGAGCCACCTCGGAGAAAACGAGGCGTTTGTGAAAATTTCCTGAGCTGAGTTGAACCGTGAAGAGAATGTGAACTTGTCCTCATGAAGAAGCCAAGTCAAGCCAAGAATTTTGTCTCGCAGTCGTCCGTTGAGATAGCTGAGATTGACAGTGATGATGAGATATTAGCAAGCACCTTGAGGTTCGACGAGTGCCACCTGGCGAGTGGAAAACCGCCCGCCATGCACAAGTCCTTGAGTTGTTGAGCTATTTCAATGAATTGATGAGTTGAATCTGCCTGTAGATGCTGTTGTACCATGTGTCACGGTTGTTAATTTGTACGGCACAGGGTTGAGTTGAGCATCAATCCACAAAATTCGCTGAAGATTCCAATCGTCAGGATGAACTTGAATTTGACGATACATCTTGGTAACGTCCGTGGCAAAGATGTGTCTGTGATGACGGATCCAGATGAGAACGTCCGAAATATTGAGCAACAAATTAGGTCCAGTGTGCATGATGTCATTCAGAGACTTTTCAGAAGATGTTGAGCTAGAACCATTGAATACCACCCTTAATTTGGTGGAAATACTGTCTGGTCTCAGCACACCGTGGTGAGGCAGATAGTATTGAATTTCACTTGTAGATGATTTCGAAGCCTTCACCATGGGACCAAGTTGTTTGTATTCGACCATGAATTGTGAGTAGAGCTGACAGTATTCAGCATCCTTTGAGATTTTGCGTATAATGTGCTGCAGACACCGATGTGCTTTTGAGTCTGAGTTTCCAGGTTTACAGGCAAAAATGTGAGAGAAAGCCGAATGATGTATCGGCCTGTAGTAACACACTGATGCGTGTTGCGAAACTGATCCTCGCATGCCTGCACCTCTGGTGTGAGTTGATCAACTGTGTCCTTTGGTAGCTCTTCGTGAATCCAAAATTTCGTTAGCACGTTCTGTAATTTCTGATTATCATGTTGCATGGCAGCATGAAGAACAGTGAGTGCGTCAGATTGACATGAGTTAGATGGTTCAATGATGAGCCACCCGAATATCGATAATTGTGCAACAGGCGCAGATGATGTGCCCTTGAGAATATTGGGTTTGATAACCAGTCCATAAATATCTGCTCCAACTATGATATCGATTGGTTGTGGTGTGAGAAAGTCAGGGTCCGCCAGCTTCAGCTTCACTCTGTGAGGCCATGTACGAGCTGGTGACTCAAAGGATGGCAAGTGAGTAGTAACCGTTTTGAGAATGTGAGCTAGTACCGTGACTTTCTCCCTGGAGTATGTAAACACAGTGTGAGTTGAACCGAGCCATGTGTCTGCGCTGAGTGCTTTCGACCGATCCCTGTGATTGAAATTTATGAGTGCTTGCGTGTGGTGTTGAGTTTATGGAAGAGTTCTTCCGTAATAAATGTCAATTCCGATCCAGGATCGATGAGAAATCGTGCCTGGTGCGTTAATACCGATGTGTGAATGTGTGAGAGTGCAGTTGCTAATAATTTTGAGCTTGTGTCTGTGAGTTGAATCTATGAGAGAATGACTGCGTCAACACCCTAGTGTGTTGACGACTGTGTATTGTGTGGTTGTGCGTCGGCAGTCGTTGTAGGGGACTCTGCTGGATGCAGCGTGGTGTTATGCCGCCCTGCCCACTCCTTGCACGTCCGAGTAGATCGGCAAGCCAATGCGTTGTGTCGACCGAAGCAGTTAAAGCACAGCCGCGCTTTCTCCACCATCTTGCGCCGATCAGCCACAGTGAGCCGACGGAACTCAGGGCACATCACGATGAAGTACCCCCAAGCCCGACAGCAATCACAGGGACACGCGGACGCGTTGGTATGTGGTGGCGGAGCACCGCGGGTCCTCAATTGTGGTTAAAATAGGCCGCAGAGCTGACACCCGTCACTGCTGCGATTGGACATTGAGCCCCAGATCGCCTGGTAGACGAACCGGTGGCCGGGCCTTCTTCGCAGCCACGACGGGGTCGGGAGCCAACAATGTCTTTTATCCTCAGGGTCACCAGGTGCCACCCTGATGCCTGAAGAATTAGACTCGGACATTGTGAGCCTCGTGAGCCTAGCAAGTGTAAAGGAACGAAGATGCAGAGTGAGTACTTTACCAAATTGAAGCGCTGTTGCTGTGCCAATGAGAAGCGGTGGAAACTGCGTTGTGGGTTCGCAGAGTCCAAGTCGTGATGAGCCGAAGAGCAGATGATTGCGGAAGGTAGAAAACTCTGGTTCTACCCTGTGCGAGTTGAAGATCCGGCTCGAAGGACCAAATGTTTGAGAAATCCATCCGGTGTAACATAACAGATCTTGAATCTGCGAATATATTGGAAAAATATGAGACTTCACTCACAACAGGGTGGAAATAAAACCAGATTTACTAATCTGGTTTTATTTATTTAAATAATGGAATTTGGAGAAAGTGGTTTATTACTTTCCGCACACACAATATGATAATACATTTTAAAACAGTTATTTTAAATATGAAAGGAAACACAAAATATACTAAATTTAGAAAAATATAAAATAATGAAAATAAATACACCAAAAATTTGAGAATTAGAAAACTGAATGTAATTAAATAGGCTAAATTTGATGATATGGACTGAGAACCAGCACACAATTATATTAATTGTGTGCTGTAGGTAATGAGAGTGATGTGCGCACCGCAGCCAGTGCTGCGGAGCATGCAACGCAGTGAGATATATGAGTGCGTAAGGTGGTATTACAATTCACAGCAAGCTCTCAGCAGCATAATGCAGAGAGGTTGCAGTGAACAAATAAGAGCACTTGCAATTGAAATTGCTTGTGTGCTCTATACGTATGAGACAAGCTACTCAGGCAGCACTGCGTAGCACAATACAACACATAATGAGGATGCACAAAATGAGCAGTGTATAGTCGCTGTACTCTTCCAGCAGATGTCCTGGAGAAAAGTAAAGTGACTACAGTACACCTGCATAATTATATTAATTATACCGGCAAATTATGGTGAGAGAAAATGTGGCCCGACATGTGCTGCAATGCCGCCAAAAAGTGAGACCAAAAATGTTGATGTACCGATGAGAATCCAACTCCTCATTGCCATTGAATTTATGGTAAATTATAACAATGCACTCGTACCTGATTTTGAGTCCTGTTGAGCAAACGAAGGTGAGATAATCCGGTTGAGAAGAGTGAAATTGTCCGAGCCTTGAAAAGTGCGTGCACTGTTCCGTGCGGATTTTCACGTAAGTGTCAAAATATCCAGCATGGATGCGGGATATGAAAGCGTCGCTGGGCGCTGAAGTCAGTTGAGTGAGATAGCCGGTGAGCAAAACCGAAGTCAAGCGAGAGAGACATCCTCTCGCTCGACGCGGCCTGCCAACGAGGCACAGCCTCGGCTTTGCGAAGCCCCGCCTCGGCTATCTTCGGCTCAACCGAACTCCGTGTGCTCGAGCACAGCAACAGGTCGACACACGGCGAATATCGATCGCCGTGCGCCAGCTGATTATCCAACAGTATTCTAGTTATCTAGCATTGTGTATGTCTTGCCGTGTGACAAGTGCAGCAAGCGCATTGCAAATAACGCTTATCTCTCGTCCAAATCAGCTAACGCTTGCTGTGCCTTTCATCTTTCTAATATGCCTAATTTGATGCGATCACGACCATCATCCCCTAAACATTCTGCTTCTACTTCAATGATATCTTCGAATATACAGCAATCATCTCACGAGGATCATCGACGCACACTACATACGTTTGAAAATTTAATTGGTTCGCCAGTTGATGTTACGAACGTTGCTCGGCAGTGTTCGCCTACGAGTCAACAACACGCGCTCAACATGTCAGATAGAGAACTTCTCATGACCATGCATGCCAATCTCTGGCTTTCATTACCCAGCAGACAATTGTCAATAATGATCACACGGATAGGCTAAATTGCATCCAAAATCATACAAAATTACTAGAAGCGCATGAGTTAAGAATTTCACGCCTTGAAGCAAACAATGTTCAGTTATCTCAGCAGAATGCTGACCTATCAACTGAACTTGCGATGATTAGAGCCTACTCCTCAGTTTCGCCGATTACATCGTCTCTCTCTGCTGAGATAACTCTTTCTGGGGTGCCTCTCTCTATTGATGATTCTAACGAGGTAATAGTTGAAAAAGTTTTTCATGCCCTCGGAATCTCAAACATTCTCGGTGATGTTCTAGTCATTCGTTGTTTCAATACAAAGAGGAATTTTTTGACTATTGGGCAACATGAAAGTGAATCTTCTTCATCAGCACTGAGCCAGAGAACGTCGAAGTCATTGATATTGACATTAAAATCTCACCACGTTAAGGATTATATAATCGACAAAAAGCGAACAACAAAGAATCTGTCCTTCAGAGAAGTTTTTAGTTTGGACAATAAAGGAGTGGTATTCATCAATGAGTTTCTTTCTGTAGCAGTCTATAAGCTTCTACGCCTCACTAAAACACGTGCTTATGAATGCAACTATAAATATGTGAGGGTTCAATCAGGCAAGATACATGCTCGTAAAGGAGACGGGCAAGCGCCAATTATCATTACTGAGGAAATTGACCTACAAAAATTACTTTGACTACCACAGTCAAAGCCGGTTCTTTCGCTCCCCTCACCATCTTCGTCGCTTTTAAAGGTTGCCCAATACAATGCTAATTCTGTTCGTGGTCACATTGAACTTATTCAAATGACCATAATTGAAGAAAGCTATCAGGGGTACAAATTGAAAATGCGGGTTTGATAACAGATGGCGTTACTAACGCTATACGCATCAGGCAGTACTGTGACTATGTTCATGTCAAAGCTACGTCTTATAGCTTTAATTTTCAGTATGTGTCAATTTGTCGCAGTGTCAAATTCATAGTTTTTTTGAGCTCTCAATATGTCGAGTTTCGTGCCAACAAAACAGCATTTGCGGGAAGTTTTAATTTACTTCTTTAATTTGAAGAAAAGTGCTGCTGAAGCACATCGATTGGTCTCCGAGGCTTATCCGAGTCATGTTCCATCGGTTTCAACGTGCGAGAGATGGTTTGTGCGGTTTAGAAGTGGTGATTTTGACGTTGAGGACAAAGAGCGGCCGGGCGAAGTGAAAAAGTTTGAGAATGCTGAATTGGAGGCAATACTCAATGAAGACTCGTGTCAAACTCAACAAGAGCTCGCAGATTCATTGGGAGTGACACAACAAGCCATTTCCCATAGTATAAAAGCCCTCGGAATGATCCAAAAGCAAGGACATTGGGTGCCGTATGAGCTGAAGCCGAGAGACGTCGAGCGCCGTTTTTTTGCATGCGAACTGCTGCTCGAACGGCAAAAACGGAAGGGTTTTTTGCATCGCATTGTCACTGGTGATGAAAAGTGGATCCATTACGATAACCCGAAGCGCAAAAAATCATATGGTTACCCCGGCCATGCATCATCATCGACGGCCAAACCAAATATTCACGGCGCCAAGTTCATGCTCTGTATTTGGTGGGACCAGCTGGGTGTGGTGTATTATGAGCTATTGAAATCAAACGAAACCATCACAGGAGCACTATACCGAACTCAATTGATGCGTTTGAGCCGCGCACTCAAAGAAAAACGGCCACAATACGAGCAAAGACACGACAAAGTAATTTTGCAACATGACAACGCTCGGCCACATGTTGCAGCGCCGGTCAAAACATACCTACAAACGCTGAAATGGGAAGTCTTACCCCACCCGCCGTATAGCCCAGATATTGCTCCTTCCGATTACCACCTTTTCCGATCGATGACACATGGCCTAGCTGACCAGCGCTTCCATTCTTACGAAGAAGCCCAAAAATGGGTCGATGACTGGATAGCAGCCAAGCCGGCCGAATTTTTTCGCGACGGTATCCGTAAATTGCCAGAAAGATGGGAAAAAGTTGTGGCTAGCGATGGACAATACTTTGAATAATTCATTTGTTACCATTTTTTCAGAATAAACGTTCAAAAATAGAAAAAAATCCCGCATTTTCAATTTGTACTCCTGATACCATATAGTTTCGATATGCGAAACATGGCTTCATTCTTACGTTGCTGACGACCTAGTAAGCATCAACGAATATTTTCTTATTCGCAACGATCGAGAAGGCAAAGAAGGAGGTGGGGTTGCTTGCTACATCCATAATTCCCTTAAAGCAAAAGTATTGGCATCTTCTCCGTATCAGTTTTCCAATGCGCCAGAATATTTGATCGTTGAAATTACCAGTTCCAATACGAAGTAGCTACTTTTTGCTTCAGTATATAGGCGACCAAAAGGACTTATGCTTGATGACTTTGTTATGCCGGTACCACGGCAAAAGTATTGGCATCTTCTCCGTATCAGTGTTCCAATGCGCCAGAATATTTGATCGTTGAAATTACCAGTTCCAATGCGAAGTAGGTACTTTTTGCTTCAGTATATAGGCGACCAAAAGGACTTACGTTTGATGACTTTGTTATGCCGGTACCACGTAATTGGATAACTCGGTAATCTGTATAATATTAAAAAGTTATTATTTTGGGATCGTTTACCGACTAGGAGATGGAACTCGAGTAATTCGTGTAAACGTGAATTTAGGTAAAAATGGAAGTGTTTATTAAGGGGTTATACGCAGTTATGATTTTCAAAAAATCGATTCTTTTATTACATTTTTGTAATGTACATATATTCAAAAGTATACACACAAAATTTCAAGTCGATCCGAGCAATACTTTCGGAGTTATACCTATACAGGGTGATTCAAAAAAAGTGACCGACCCGCAGTATGCCGATAGCTGAGGTCATTTTAAGCACAATTACTTAGCGGTTTTCCGAAAATCTCAAAAGTTTATTAATGAGATACAATTAAAGTCAAATAATAAATGACCAATCAGAAGCACATACGCTTCCCGCGCCGGAAGTCGGCAAATGTTCGATGGAAACCGAGACCTCGGTCTGCGGCAACGTCGGACGGGATAGTATAGTAGAATGACGCATGTCATTTGTTCATTCGCATGGGTTTTTTTATGCGCGATCGAAGAAAATAATTGAAAGGTGATGTGCTCGTGATGCGTCCCAAAGTGAAAAAATGGGAATAAAATGTTAATAATACTTTAACCAGATGTAATTATTTATTATGTCTTAACCTTTAAACGTTCCAAATAGTGTTTGTAATTGTGTTTTGTTCTCTTTAAATAAATAATTGTACATTGAAATGTGTGGCACTCTATAACTGTTATCTCTATGATAATAATTAAAATGCAATGAATCTCCTAGGCCATGGTTCATTTAATATAGTATTTAATTATGATAAAAATTATGATGTGTTCATGACACAAATTATAGCGTATAAAAAGTCACAACTAGCGAATGCCTTTCGCCACTAGAAATGAGATATGTAGTAGGTATGCGTGACAAATGTCATATTTCGCACCTGACAATACAACTTGAAGCTTCAAATTATTAACGACAGCTTCATTAATATGAGGAGATGTTTTTACCTTTATAAGAAAAGTTAAGTAACACTTGATACATCGATGCATGGCAGAAGAGACTGCGATGCTACCAAAGGTGCCAAATCTGTCTGAAGCAGCTGCATTAGGACCAGAAGACGCTTCCATCAACATCTATAAGACTTTTCTATTATACTTTTCTTATAGCTACGCACGACAAAATCAATCGCCCTGCCCTGCCGATGCTGCTTGAGTCTCCAAATTGTTGGTGGTTAGTAAGTATAAGGTGATAGCGAGATGATAGTGAGGTGCGAGGAAAGTGAATTCAAGGTGAGCGGACGGCGAGAGTGAGGTGAGATCAAGGTGAGAGGAGCTTGTGATCAAGGAGAGAGCAAGTTAAGACGAAGGGCAATTATCGGTGTCCCTGTAAATGTAGTAAAAAAAAAATCGGTCCAGTTACAAGATGTTATGCCGGTAACACGTAAATACTCGTAGCATATTACGGTTGACGGTATAATATTTTTAAGGGTTATTATTTGGAATCGTTCGCTTATAAGGAGTTGAATCTCGCGTGACTGAGATAAAAACCGATAATCGATGTTGATGGAAGCGTCTTCTGGTCCTAATGCAACTGCTTCAGACAGATTTGGCACCTTTGGTAGCATCGCAGTCTCTTCTGCCATGCATCGATGTATCAAGTGTTACTTAACTTTTCTTATAAAGGTAAAAACATCTCCTCATATTAATGAAGCTGTCGTTAATAATTTGAAGCTTCAAGTTGTATTGTCAGGTGCGAAATATGACATTTGTCACGCATACCTACTACATATCTCATTTCTAGTGGCGAAAGGCATTCGCTAGTTGTGACTTTTTATACGCTATAATTTGTGTCATGAACACATCATAATTTTTATCATAATTAAATACTATATTAAATGAACCATGGCCTAGGAGATTCATTGCATTTTAATTATTATCATAGAGATAACAGTTATAGAGTGCCACACATTTCAATGTACAATTATTTATTTAAAGAGAACAAAACACAATTACAAACACTATTTGGAACGTTTAAAGGTTAAGACATAATAAATAATTACATCTGGTTAAAGTATTATTAACATTTTATTCCCATTTTTTCACTTTGGGACGCATCACGAGCACATCACCTTTCAATTATTTTCTTCGATCGCGCATAAAAAAACCCATGCGAATGAACAAATGACATGCGTCATTCTACTATACTATCCCGTCCGACGTTGCCGCAGACCGAGGTCTCGGTTTCCATCGAACATTTGCCGACTTCCGGCGCGGGAAGCGTATGTGCTCCTGATTGGTCATTTATTATTTGACTTTAATTGTATCTCATTAATAAACTTTTGAGATTTTCGGAAAACCGCTAAGTAATTGTGCTTAAAATGACCTCAGCTATCGGCATACTGCGGGTCGGTCACTTTTTTTTAATCACCCTGTATATGTAGAGACGCCTCGGCGCGTTTGAAAGTAGGTAGGGCAGAGGCTCAAGCGGCAGCTGTTTACCTGGACCGTTGCTCCTTTCATATACCTGTGTATTGTATTCTTATACATTGTGTGAGAGTGTAGTAGTGTTTTCCTTGTACCTGAGAGTTACAACCAAATCATCTGGAAAATTACGCTGAAAATCATTCCGAGTGGCTCAAAAATTGTTGAAATGGCCGCAAATATCGCCGCCGGTATGTTTAATGAAGGTTCAATTTCACTTTTGTACCATATGAATGCAATGGGACTGTCTTTGGGGCCCAATGCGCATGCATATGTACAAAAGGAGGACGAAGAGCGCGTTACGCTATCCGAGCGCAGAGCGCACGAAACGACACGAGAGGGAAGGATGGCTCGAAGACAGCACCAAATTGAATTGCTGGAGGCTGCTGAAGGAATGGAGGGTTTATTATATGGCCCTGGAATAGACGACACCATGTAAGTTGAGAAAAAATTTTTTTTCTATGTGTGAATCGGTTTTGAAACTTTAAACGCGTTTTTCTCAAAACAGCATTTTTCAAGTCGGTGATCACGATATCTCAAAAACGGCTTGTTTGATCGGTCTAAAATTTTAACACAATCTTCTCAGATACATTTTCTAGTAATTAATCGTTCCTTTTGTCAATCCGATACTTATTTTCCATTTTATAAACAATTTAAGGCCAAATTTTACATAAAAAATCGAAAACATTTTTTTGAGAAGCCGCCATTTTGTGAAAATTCAATATTTCGATTAGCCGAACGATTAATTACTAAATAATCTAATATATTAACAAAATTTATTTGGTTTTTTGATTTCAGATAATCCAATCTTGAGTCACGATGATCACCGTAAATCGTCTTTTTTTAGAGGAGGTTCCGGAAATCGCCTGCAGCTCCCTCTATAATCAACATTTTCATAAATAAAAAATTTGTTTACATTCTTGAAAGATGCTTTTATAACCACAAAAATTTTCAAATTAATAAATTCAAAAGTCTCTTCAGGATAAATTCTTCAGGAAAAACCGTCTTTTTTTGCCTCAACTGCGTATAAGCCCTTAAAGGCAACGGCAACTTTCCGCTGTCTATTTAAAAGTCAATCAGAGTTTAATACAATAAATCGGAGTTTCGAGCCCGTACGAGGAACCAACCACTCGCGTCTGAATCTACTGATAGAATTTAATATTTCGGGCGAGTCCGACCCGCGATCAACCCGAACGGTTGATGTCAAACTTTAGACTGATTTTGGCAAAGCAGTTATTTGCCCCATTGATCGAAATCGAGTGTCGAAATAGATTTCATAATAATCTTTGCTTGCGAATTCCAGCAAGTCGTAGCTCGAGCTCATTGCAGTCATTGCGGGCAGCTCGATGCTTACGTTTGCACATTTTTCTACTTTGGTGAGTGAGCCTCACGCAAAGGAGAACAATGGCGAAATAATAACAAAGAATTAGTTCGCGGCACAACAACTTCATTCAAGTCTTACCTAATTTTTCACACGTTTATGAGAATATAATTATTGCAGGTGATCTTAATTGTGACATAAGTAGTATTAATTAGCCATCGTCATACTTGCGACAATTAGCTTTCTCTCTCTCATTTCGTATTGTTGATTCTGCACCTACTCATCACCTAGCTGACTCTGATACATGGATTCATGTGTTCATTATTGATAATGAGGAAAAAGAACATTCTTTGTCAAATCAGAAGCGCCATTCATAGCGGGTCATGATCTTCTTGAACTCGTTTACCGTCTTGACGTTGAGCCTCCTGAAGATCGTATTATCTCACGGTGAGCGTAACGTAATTTTAATGAAACCAGCTTTTGCGAATCTTTATCTCATATATTTAATATTACTGAATTATTTCATTTTAGCACTAGATTTAGTTTTAACTCCGATCTCATAGATAATATGCCATTAGATATGAAATCGATCGTTGCAACAGTATCCAAAGCGTATCTCACGTCATTAGACTATCATGATCTATTCCGTTAATTCCGTATACCAGGTCTATAAATATGAAACCGGAGGTTGCCCATAGATGGCCCTAGCTGTCAATGTAGTTACCGTCAAACCGCGTCATTGGCGCCATTTCCTTGTTGACATCTCTGACAAAGATTTTAAACTCACAACAATACAAGTTTCATACAACAGCATAGTTTGTAGCAGCGTTGAACATGTCGAATTTTGTGCCTGGAAATTACGATTTGGGGACAGCATTGATTTTCTGTTACCAATTGAACAAAACGCCTGCAGAATCGCATCGAATGCTTGTTGAAGCTTACGGTGAGCATGCTCTTGGTAAATCACAGTGCTTTGAGTGGTTTAAAAAATTCAAAAGTGGTGATTTTGACGTGAGAAACGAAGAACGTGAAAGACCACCGAAAAAGTTTGAAGATAGCGAATTGCAAGCATTGTTGGATCAGGATAACGCTCAAACGCTACAACAACTCGCGGATCAATTAAATGTGATACAAGAAGCCGTCTCCATACGTTTGAAAGCCATGGGAAAGACCCAGAAGATGGGAAAATGGGTTCCACATGAACTGAATGAAAGACAGCAGGAAAACCGAAAAACCACTTGTGAAATGCTGCTCGCCAGGTACAAAAGAAAGTCATTTCTCCATCGAATTAAGACTGGCGATGAAAAGTGGATATATTTTGAGAATCCTAAGCGTAAAAGATCATGGGTAACTCCAGGCGAACCATCGACATCGACTGCAAGGCCAAATCGCTATGGACGGAAGACAATGCTCTGTGTTTGGTGGGATCAGAAGGGTGTGATCTATTATGAGCTGTTAAAACCTGGCGATACCGTTAATACTAAACGCTACCGACAACAAATGATCGATTTGAATCAAACTTTGCGTGAAAAACGACCAGAATATCAAAAAAGGCAACACAAAGTGATTTTGCTTCATGATAATGCACCATCACACACAGTAAAACTGGTCAAGGAAACGATTGACGCGTTTAGTTGGGAAATACTTTCGTATGCGGCTTACTCACCAGACTTGGCTCCGTCCGATTACTACTTATTTGCATGGATGGGACAAGCACTTGCTGAGCAGCGCTTTACTTCTTACGAAAATGTACGAAAATGGCTTGATGACTGGTTTGCCTCAAAAGAGCAACAGTTTTTTTGGCGTGGCATCCACAAATTGTCAGACAGGTGGGAAAAATGTATAGCTAGCGATGAGCAATACTTCGAATAAAATATTTTTGTCATTTTCATACAATAAACGTGTATTTTCTATACAAAAATTCCGGTTTCATATTCACAGACCTGGTATGTCGGCCGCCAGTATCGTGGCTCACACGATGCAGCTGGTCCCGATGGTATTTCCATGTTTTCTTCAGTTAAATCGATACGGTATCATGCTCTATTCTGACGGCTATGTTTAACCTCTCTCTTGTATCTTCAGAGTTTTCTCAGTACTGGGAGAGGGCCTATCTTCGGCCTTTGTCCAAAATAAAAAAGCCTCTTTCACAATCAGACACGCGAACAATAGCTAATTTGTCTGAAGTGTCAAAAGTGCTTGAGTGGCTTGTTCATCGACAATTAACCGATTGGATAGAAAGCAATAAGATATTTGATTCACGTCAATCAGGATACTGTAGCGGGTTCAGTACTCAGTCCGCCCTTCTGCGTATTTGCGAAGATGTTAGGCGTAATATAGATAGTAGACGCATGACCATTCTAATTTTGTTCGATTTTAGTAAGGCATTCGATATAGTTTCGCACCTGCAACTTCTCTTGAAACTAAAGACGATCGGATTTACTTATTCGGTTCTCGACTGGATTTTCTCATATCTATCAGGAAGGACTCAAGTAGTGATCGATGATCATGGCAACTGCTCTGCCTGGCTACCTACGACGTCTAGAGTTCCGCAGGGTTCTGTCCTCGGACCTCTTTTGTTCTCGTTGTATATCAATGACATCGATTCTGTACTACAAAATTCACAGCACATGATATTTGCCAATGACACTCAAATCTATCTTGATTGTTGTCCGTCACAACTCAACCTAGGAATTAGGTTGATATCTGAAGATGTCTATTCTATTGCTATTTTTGCGGTAGCAAATGGTCTTAAGCTCAATATTTCTAAGTCTAAGGTTCTTATACTAGGTAGTAATTCTTACACACGTCAGCTGGATTTCTCTGAAATATTACCGATCTCATTAAATGGTGTTATTCTTCCATTCGTTAATGAAGCCCGAAATCTGGGTGTCACTATGGAGTGTGATTTGCCTTGGAAATCTCATGTACAGCATACTCGTATATCACAAAAAGTGCATTTTAGTATTCACAAATTGAAATTTCATAGCAATGCTCTTTCCATGGAAGTAAGGAAGTTACTAATCACTTCTCTTATTTTTCCTCAACTAGATTATGGCTGCCTAGTCTACCACAACTTATCGGATCTGCTAAATACAAAATTGGAACGCCTTGTCAACTGTTGTATTCGTTTTATCTTTGACTTGCGACGGGACACTCACATCTCAACCTTCAGGCGTCAACTTGGCTGGATCACAGTGAAAGCAAGACGTCTTTACTTTCTTGGTATTATTATGTTAAGGATTGTCCATCAAAGTTCACCTGCTTACATTCAAGAATTATTTATTCGAGTGATAACCCCAGTTGAACGATCTTCGAGGCATCCTCGATCAAGCTTTACCATCCCTATACATCGTACTGTGACTTACCATGAAGGATTTTCGATATCTGGCATTTATTTCTGGAACTCTTTACCGTCCCATATTACTTCTTCACCGAGTTTAGATGTTTTTAAAAATCGTCTCTATGCTCTGTAACATAGTTACACTCTCTAGCCCACTTTATTATTTTGAACGGCTCTAAGAGCCGGAATTATATTCGGAAGTACCAAGTACAGCGGGCACTAGGCCACCGAACCCGGAGATGTGATAAAAACTAGCTACGACACACCTCCGGAATTTCCTCGCTGCCGTAAACAGCAGGTCAGCGACTAGCTGGCCTCACTGGGCGGCGAGGGGAAGGCGGGTAGCACGGCGACGGCAAGCCGCAAAATTAAGAAATCGCGTTAGATTAAAAAAATGGAATTAAAAATGATGTAGAGGGGAACGAGACAAGGGGAAGGCTATAAAAGGGCCTGCGCGGGGGAAATGGGTCTCTTAGCTCAAGGCTCTAATCTTGAGAATACGTGCATTATAAAAGTGTTAAAATTATCAGTTTGGAACTTTTACCGAAAATATTTGATCTAGAAAGGTGTTTATAGTAAAAAGTAGAAACAGCCAAATTATCGAAAGATTATCATTCCTGGTGATTGCGAAGATCCGTAACGAACAATCACAGAAAAAGGCACAGGACAGGCGAGTCGATTAAAATACAAGAATTATTAGTGAAATACTAAGAAATTAGACATTGATCTAGATTTAGATAGAATTAATGGAATAGAGTTAAGAGAATAGAATAAAGTGAATAGAGTTAAGTGTAGAGAATGAATTGAATATAATTAGGTCAGCAGTGTTTAAGAAAATAGAATTAGGTCACATAGCATTTAAATAGGTGGGATAATCGAGAAATTGTATGAGCGTGCAAATGGAACAGAGATAGTAAGTGTCAGTACGATGAGTGAGAGATAGAGAGTGATGTAGATATAAGTGAAATAGCGAAAGAGTGCGAGTTCCGAACGTTTAACGGTGTGCGTGTGCATCGAGCGTATAGCTCAATACCACTGTACAAAACAATGACAGATTTTTGAGCCGAGTGTACCAAGAATTTACATAAACGTAATCTTCCCAAAGAAGTGCTAAGATAATCATCGGAATTACCAAATTCCAATGCATTTTTACTGGTCATCGGTGGCCTGAAACCGAACACTGACATTTTTGTTTAATTTGCTTTGGTTAATAAACTTTATTCTTACCTACCTAGAAGTCTAAAATTAATTAATCCTGTGATCGAGCTCGAATTTCCCACGAAAAATAAAAATAATTGATAACGATAAAAAAATTACCGTTACAGCTCACTTATTCGACCATGTAGATACATGATAGTGTGGTAGTATTTTATAAGTATTTTATAAGTCCAACGTATATAATATTGCACCAGAGAGCTAAGATTAGTTACATTTAGTAGTTTAGCTTGTTTTCTATTGTGTATTCTTTGTTTAGATTTTCATTAATATTTTGTATTCTAGTTATAGTTATTTTATATTACACCTAATCTTACTTTATTCTTAATTTGCTTATGTATGTATCGTTTTTGCCAAAGGCTTGCCAAGGCATAATAAACCAATAAACCAATCAACCACCCAACCTCTCTCTCTCTCTCTCTCTCTCTCTCTCTCTCTCTCTCTCTCTCTCTCTCTCTCCCCTTCCGCCGTCCCTCCCCCTCTTTTCCTCGCACTCTCCCTCATTTCTATGACACGAGAATAATTGGCACGCTAACAAGTTATTTCATAAAAAGGGCATAACAATAAGTAGAGTAATTACTGAATGAACGAACAACCAATGAGACTAGAATGAGCCATAATTCAAGAAAAATATCCATGCTAATAAGAGATTAACGCAAAAATTAGCTTGCGTATGACAACGCGAGTAAACTACAGAACCTGTAACAAAGTTATTACTAGTGCTTTGATACGAAGTATTTAATTAATCTCCGTACAAACTACTACTCGAGCGCGTTCCCTCACCTAATCGCATGGTCCTCTGTGTATCACAACGCGGGAAAAATCAGTGCGCGCCATACCGATGCACTTGCATAGATATACTGTAAAGGGAATGAATACGTGTCTGGTTGAGATAGACCACAGGAAAATTCTTATAATCAGGATAGGATTTTATCTCTTCTTTTCTTTTAATGCGCTAGACGACAGGAATCTCGACGCTCAGGAGCCCTATAAAAGGCCGCGAAAGTCGGCCGAGAACACAGTTTCCCGGGGAGCAAGTAGTACAGTTTCACAGTTCGACAATTTCAAGTAGTAAAGAGTAAAATTTCAAGAAGTAAAGAGTACAGTTTCAAGTAGTACAGAGTGCGAGTAGAGAGTATTGGACAAAACGTATAGAATACAGAGATCGACAGTACTTATAATTATTAACGCGTGCGAAATCGGGAATATTGAACGTACAACACATGATGAACTTATGAACTCACGTAGTTTTATTTCAATCAACAATTATTAGTACGCATCGACGTATACGTACGTTCTTGAGTTTGTTCGACTTCATCAGTCTACTTCCAACCAACGTTCAACAGCAATAGGAACATGTTAAAGTTTATTTAAATCATAGAAATTGATTTTTTCCTTTTATTGAATTTTAACGATTCTAAGGAAATTTATCATTCTTTACTATTCAGCTTTCATAAATCAATTTAATTCATAAAATCTAAACTTTCCCATTTTATCACATTTTTGAGAATTTATTTAAATTATAGAAATTGATTTTTTACTTTGTATTGAGTTTTAGTGATTCATCTCATTTGACGAAGAGTTGTCATCCGTTTCTACTGAGTTTTCGTCAATCGATCTAATTTAAAAATGTAACTTTTCCCTTTTTACCGCATTTTAGAGAATTGATTTAATTCATAGAAATCGATTTTTTTATCATACTTTTTATGATACTTTTATTGAATTTTAACCATTCAATAAAAACTTATCGTTCTTTGCTACTGAGTTTTCAAAAATTGATTTAATTCATAAAAATTAACTTTTCCCTTTTTACTGCGTTTTTGGTAAGTTGATTTGATCCACAAAAATTGATTTTTTACATTTTATTGAGATTTAGTAATTCTATTCACTTCAATAAAAAGGGTAACATTCTTTTTTACTGAGTTTAATAAATCAAGTTGTTTCCTAAAATTCTGATCTTAAGAGAGTTAAAGAGATTTTTTTTATTTAAAGGAGATTATTGAATGCTAAATACAGGGCAAACGTTAACTTAAAAATTGATTGAAGAAATATATTTTTCGTCCCTTTTTTCTCCACGTGTAATTTCCAAACTGTCAAAGTTATATGGAGACTCTAAAAATTTGGTGGACATTCATACGGGTTTTGTAGAGTTCGAAGTTAGCATGCAAAAACTCATTCTTCATCTCATGCGTGAAATTTCGTAAGGAAAACCAGTTTATGAACGGTACAACGAAAAACAAGAGCTAGTACAGAACTTCGAGAAAATAATTGGTTTCAATACTAACAATAAGTCTAAAGAATAATCATATTCATTTTGGTCAACAACTGTCAGTTTTCTTACTTTGTTTTTTATACTGCTCGTCTTGCATCACTGCTGCATCTCAGTTTCATCTAGATATACTAGAAGTTTTTTTCCTTCTTATTTTTAGTTAAACATTCCTTTTTTCCCTTCTCTCTTTTACTTTCCTCACTCCAAGAAAATACAAAGTGCAAATAAATTTTGAGAATATTAATGATTCAAGTGACCTCTGTCACTCCCTGATTTCTCTTTCTTGCACTACCTTCCTCAAAATAGTTACCTCCCCTAATCCTAGAACGTATCACACTCACAAAACACAATACACTAGTGAGAGAAATCCTTTGTTTTTGCCCCTCGCGCAAGTGAGGCCCGGGCTAGTAAGTTTCACTCACGAAACAAATTATACTAGTGAGAGAAATCCTTTGTTTCAGCCCCTCGCGTAAGTGAGGTCCGGGCTAGCAAGTTTCGATCACGAAGCACATTACACTAGTGAAAGAAATCTTTTGTTCTAGCCCCTCGCGTAAGTGAGGCCCGGGCTAGCAAGTTTCGCTCACGAAACACATTACACTAGTGAGAGAAATCCTTTGTTTTAGCCCCTCGCATAAGTGAGGCCAGGGCTGGCAAGTTTTGCTCATGAAACACACTACACTATGAGAAAAATCCTTCGTTTTAGCCCCTCGCGTAAGTGAGACCCAGGCTGGCAAGATTCGCTCACGAAACACATCATACAAACAAGACAGACATAACTACACATACTACTTACTTATTTTGACAATTGCCCTACCACTATCGACCCGGATCATTCATCCATGCCGAAAACCCGTACAGCAGGAAGGAAAATTCAAGCATAGAAATTAAGATGACAAGTCTTAAAAGACCTTAACCAAGTCCTAATAATTGCGTACAATCCATACAAGGAGAAAAATTCTAGAGTCCCTAGTTTTGAAATAGAAACAGATAATAAAAGTATCCTCCACGAGGAAGAAAAAGCAACGGAGTATCAAAACTATTCAAACAGTTCAACTGCAGACCGCGCTACCATCTCTAACGTCTAGATACCATATTCATTAAGTGAAGTGAAGAAAAATCTAAATTAAAATCAATAATTAAACCTTGCCACAATGTGCCTCAGAATTTGTTGAAAAATGTACACCTGCTGTCTGAATACGAACCTACTATCCCTGGTTGCTCCTCCCACCCCACGGGGAAAAGGTCGAGTCCACATAAAAAAAACCAGTAAAATACCGCAAAGTGAACTTTTTTCTTGAAACTAGTGACCCTGTACCCGACCCTCCTCCCATAATGGTTAATAATATCCGAACGTTGTCTCTTCGAGATGCCCTGGCTGTCATACCGAATTATGACGGTCATACTTTGTCATTGGGTATGTTTATTCAAGGATACAAGAAAGCCTTCGTTATAATGTGGTCAGGCGCCGAATCAAATTTAGTAAAAGCAGTCCGCAAAAAAATAATTGGTGAACCCCGTCGCACTATACAAGGGAAAACTTTTGAAACGATAGAAGATTTGGGTAAATTTCTCAAAAATATTTATGCCCCAACGCGAAACGTATAACAACTGCAAGGTGAACTAGAATCAATATATCAGAGAGAAAGTAAGTCTGTTATTGCATATTCGAATCGTGTACGAGATTCGGGAAGTTTGATACTTGAAAATTATGATGCGAGCGAGGATAATCCGTGATAATCTGTGCGCATTTATCGATAATACTAGACAAAGCCTTCCAGCTTGCTTTCTACACGGTTTAAAACCGGAAATTGAACAACGATTAACTCCCAATAATAATCTCGAAGAAATAATAAAGCTAGCATGCAGTGCAGACCGAAAAGAGTTCAGTGTCACAAGCAGCTTTGCGTAACGGTGAGCAAAGAACGTCGAGTTCAATGGTCCCTAAACCTGAGGTGACACGAGGAGTACACGTGGTAGCAGGCGAGGAAGTGTATTGCCAATTGTGCAATAAAAAAGGGCACAATGCTAAAGAATGCTCGAACCAGAAGACTAACAAAGCATTGGCTATTGGTTCATAAAATTCGGGAAATGTCGATACAGGAGCACATGTCAGATCTGTCAGAAGACTGGACACTCGGCGGACAAAGGTTTTTAAATCTTTCCACCTTTAAATAACAATAAACCTACCCTCGAAGCCCGTTCATTTATCATATGCCAGATCTGTAAAAATAAAGGACTCTCAGCTGACAAATGTCTTAAAATATCCCCGCCCCCTCAAATAACAATAAGCCCCCCTTTGATGCTCCTCCGCTGAATATATGCCAGTTATGTAATAAGCGTGGGCACACTGCCGACCGTTGTTATAAAATTTTTCCTCCTGAAAGGAAAGAGTCGGAATATATAATACATCGATATTTTGGCACCTTTGTAAAAATCATGGTCACATAGCGAATAGATGTCCTCGTTCACCGTCAGCACCCCCGCCCCCTCAAATTAATGTCTTGTAACATAGCTACATGCAAGAGCGTAGGAATAGATGCAGCGATTATGATCGTGTAGTATAATCGAGTTATACTCTCGAATCCACGTTATTAGGTCGAACGATTATAAGAGCCGGTATAGTTTTCGAGGCATAAAAACACCTGAGCGACAGACTCGGTACAAATGTACCGAGGTTCGCGGGCAATAGGCCATCGAACTCGCGTGAAAAACATGCTACGTCACGCCATCGGAATTCCCTCGCTGACATAACAGCAGGACAGCGACCAACTGATTTTGCTAGGAGGTGAGGGGAAGGCGGTGAGCGCGGCGACGGTAGATCCCGAAAACGAAAAAGACGCGTTAGAATTTGAATATGATGACGTAGATTTCAGGGGAACGAGGGGAAGCGTATAAAAGGCCGGTGCGGGGACAGGGAAGCTCTCTTGTCCCTCTTGTCTTTTAGGCAGTTTAGCGAAGATTAACAAGGTATGAAAATTGTGAGACAAATTAATCGAGTGAAAAGCTCATGAGAGCATAAAAATATCTGCGAAACAAGTGAAGATCATTATATGATTACACATTAGGACGTTAGTAGAGATAATCGAGTGGATTTATAGATAAATTAATACATAGAATTCGGTAGCTGATAAGTATTAATAATCTAGAATAGTGCATAGAAATAAGGAAACCGGTTATATAAGTATAAATTGAACAGTGCGGTTTTTAAACGAGCGGAAATCAAGGGACCGAATCCTCTGTGTGAGTGGAAGTGAGAAAGAGCGAGAACAGAATAAGAGCGAAAGGGAAAGAATTATAAACAGAGTTCATACACTCTGTACACTGAGAATCTGAGGTGTGTGTGTGAGAAGTGAAACACCGAAGCGTAGCGACGCAACCGGAGCCCGAGCACCGAAATTCCGCGAATTTATGTGAAAATAAGTGGAAATCATAATAACTAAAATCGAGGGAATTCCCTGATTTTCGAGTCCAAGAAGATAGAATTAAGTAACGTAGTGGATAGGCTAATTTTAATTAAATCTAGGATAAGTAGCATTAAACATAGAACAGATAAGACGAGTGAGTGAGTGGGAGAAGCGTGAAAGATAAAGAATTGTACATAGAGTTCATACACTCTATCGAAAGAGCGAATGCGAAGCGTAATAACGACGAGTGTAGAATATCTGTGCACCGAGCGTACCATAACACGAAGGTGCACGAACAATGATAAGCCTATGAGAGTCCTGAGAGAGGTAAACAGAAAATAATTCATAATCGTCGAAATAATCGCTGAAATTCCGAAATTAGACGAACATCATATAAGAATCGAGTGCCCGAAATTAAAAAGTGCCGTTTTCACGAAATTGTTTTTCCTGGAATAAAAGCCTATTGTCAACCACTAAGAAGTCTAAATTAATTAGTCCTGTGATCGAGCCCGAATTCCCACGAAAAAATAAAAATATATGCTAACGTGAAAAATTACCGTTACATTTGGCGCCCAACGTGGGGCTCGACACAACTAAGAAGGACTGCAGTGGTTACATAGGGCGTGCGTTAGAAGAATAAATTCAGCAAAATTGAAGTATGGAAACAGGCGATCAAGCGAATCTCTCGACAGAGCTCGAAGAGTTGCGAATGATGGAGAGCATGGAGGAACAGCATCGGCCTGAGGGGGAGGCTGGAGTAGGCCCAACATATGAGTGGGAGTCTACGACGGCGGAAAATCTATTAGAGGACAGGCGGCGGAGAGATAGAAGGAACATCCAGCGGTTTTCTGCGATTAGACCGTGTGTGGAAAACGAGGATGCATTAGAAGAGATTTCGGATAACCAGATGAACAGGGAAGACGGGAGTACACCGAGGCCCAACGACAGGACTGCAATTATTCCGCCGGACCCGATTGGTGTCGGGGATTTGATGCAATTTCTGCAGAAAATGGAGGAGAAAAGCGACGGGAAATTCGCAGAAATAATAAAGACGCAGCAGGAGATTCGAGACGAGTGTCTAAGTAAGATAACGAGTCTGAAGGAGGCCACGAAGGATGCTTTGAAAGAAGGGATCGCAGCAGTAGAGTGCCGGACGGATAGAAAAATCAGAGAAGCGCAGGAAAACATACTGGAAAATCAAAACGTCACGAATAACTATATCCAACAAAAGGTCGCGGGTCAGAAGGTGACTATGGAAAAATTGGAAAAAAGGACACAGGAAATGATGGCCGAAATCCGAGCAGCACAAGAAATTACCGAGAACCAAAATAGAAGGATCGAAAAATTAGAAGAGTCGACACGAAGAACGAATAGATCGATGAGTTTCGGACAAACTATCGGAGGAGGTTTGAATGTCACACGATTATATACGACAGCTCAAAAACCACCGACCTATAATGGTGATGGGAAGGAAAGACCGATGAGATTTTTGAAGGAATTTCGCGAATTTTGTATCGCGGGTGGGATCGAGGATACGGAAATTCGGCACGCCATCGGAACTGCTTTGAAGGGAGTGGCGAACGATTGGTGGCTCGTGGTGGAGGGCGCAGTACACGACCTTCAAACATTTGAAGAAAAATTCCGTGCGAGGTACTGGGCTCGTGATATGCAAGACAAGGTAAAGAAGAATTTGGAATTTGGATCTTTTTATACCGAAGGCCAGTCGTTAACACGGGCCGAATATGCAACGCGGGTTATCGGAAATGCGCGGGATCTGAGTGAAAAATTGAGCGACGAAGATATAATACGTCGTCTTGCGAAACATTTTGATGAAGAGGTACGAAGTGCTGTAAGAGTTCGACAAATCTGCGATATCGGCGAATTTTTGGAACTCCTAGAGAGCACGGACGTGGCAGGCCCACTAAATTACCGAAGAGTGACTGGTCGTACCGGGGGATACGCGTCTCAAGAGCCGCAGAGGAACTTTAATAGAGGAGCGGTGCGAGAGCAGACGGCACACCCATATAATCGTTCTGGAAATCGAGCAAATGCTGCAAACAATGGCGGCAACGGTGGTCCATGGTCGCCAGAACGGCCAAGTGGTCGGGGGGATAGACCACCATGGCAAAATAGCGGGCCATGGCAACCATCGAGACCAGGTTGGCCAGAAAATCGTTCAGGAGGATTTCAGAGGCCGGAAAACAACAGGCCGGCGGGACCGGAGTTGCCGAGACAGGAGCAGCAGCCGGCGAGTCAAGTGCACAATTTAAATCGTGGGATACAGGGTCCGTTCGTGGCACACACGATCCCGAGAGAACCAGTACCAGAATGCTCGGGAGTAGTAAATAGCAATTCGGGAAACGCATAAGCGTTGCGCCCGAGGAAAAAAGAAAAATAAACAACAACATAGAGGAACGGAGCGCAACGTTTAAAAATGAAGAAAGGAAGAGTATCAGACAGAAGATGAACGCGAGGAAGAGAGAGAAGAAGAGAGTGAGGAATCAGCGGAGAAGAGACGAACAGTGCAGGCGTAGCGGACAAGAAGTGGAGGAAGATGAAGGAGTGAACACCAGACGGCGAGGGCAGGCTGAATACGTGGAAAGCAGAGTTCTGGAAGTCGGTAAAAGCACACGTGAAGATAAAGGAAACGTGTGTCCTGAAAACGATGCTAGAATTCTGAGAGTACCGGATATCAGAGGGCCAGCACCGAGGGTGGTATATGAGGAAGAGGCAAAGCAGGTGACATGTTCCACACTCATGGAAAATCCACGGGAAATTTTGTGCGAGGAGGCGGAAGGTGTCTCGAGAAAATGGTACGACGAGGAGCATCCGAGATGTCCAGAAATACCGATCACAGTTGCGGGGATATCGAAGATGAGTTTAATAGATAGTGGTAGTGAGGTATCCTGTATCTCAGAATTGTTTTTAAAAGAAAATGAGGAATTATTTAAAAAATGTCCGATGCTACCTGTGACGTCGACGCAGGTGGTTGGTGCGTTTGGTGGGGAGACTGCCCGAATTAAGAAACAGATCATGGTAAATATGCAAACGTATGGGTCGAGTGGTGATCTGCAGGTACTGGTTGTGCCGAAATTGGTGAGACCAGTGTTGATCGGGATCGATGGGATGTTAGTTTTGAAAATACCGATTGACGCTCAACAGAGGATTATGGCAGTAAAGGACCGAGTCGTTGCAGAATTGAAGGAGGGAAGATGGCGACATATAGATCCGGGAATTTTTCATTCAGGTATACCAAGTAAGATATGTGCCGGCGTGGAGAGAGAGGATAACCCTGAGGGGGAAGAGACCATCAGCTTGACAGAGGAAGAGTTTGAAGAAAAAATGAAAGAGTGTCGGGATCTGGATCCGCAAGTCAAGGAAAACTTCAAAAGAATCGTCGGAGAGAGAAGAGAGATTTTTGATAAGATCCCTGGAAGGATGACGAAATATGAGCACCGACTGGTGTTAAAAGATCCGAAACCGTATTTCCACCGTGCGTATCCGGTCTCATTGGCCCAACGGGAGAGAGTACAGAGGGAGATCGAAAGAATGCTCAAGATGGGGGTTATCCAAAAGTCCGAAAGTGTCTACATAAATCCTTTGATGCCGGTCACGAAGAGCGATAATTCGGTTTGCCTCTGTTTAGATGCTCGGGAGCTGAATAATTATTTAATAAATGATTATAATAATGCACCCCCCATTGAGGAAATTTTTCAACGGTGTGGTGGAAAAACAATAATGTCAACGCTAGATTTAACTAGTAGTTTCTGGCAAATACCGCTTCATCCGGAATCGCGAAAATATACAGCATTTCAACACAACGGAAAGTGCTATGAGTTTACAGTTACACCGTTCGGTTTGAAAACTAGTACGGCTAGTCTAATAAGAGCCCTTGATGTCGTTCTCGAAGGCCTGGATTTTGTTATTAATTTTGTCGATGACTTATTAGTCATGTCAACATCGTATGAAGAACACCTGGATCATCTACAGAAATTATTTGAGAGATTTCATCTGCATGGAATGACCTTAAAATTTAGTAAATCACATTTTTTCCGGAAAGAAGTGATTTTTCTCGGGCATATCCTTACCACGGAGGGACTAAAGCCGGACCCTGAGAAGATAAGAGCGATACACGAATACCCACAACCTCGGACGATAAAGCAATTAAGAGGATTTCTAGGGCTTATAAATTTCTACACGAAATTTACAAATCGACACGCGCATGAGACAGCCCCATTATTGAATCTCCTACGGAAGGGGATACGGTGGGAGTGGAATGAGGCCATGGAAAATACATTTAAAAAAGTGAAAGAATTATTTTGTCAAGATGTGGTACTCAGATTTCCGGACACAAGAAAACCGTATACTCTTACTACGGACGCGAGTGGCTACGCGCTTGGGGCGATTCTGTCACAGGAAGACGAGGACGGAGAAGTAAGAGTGGTGACTTTTGCCAGTCGAACATTGAAAGGAGCAGAGATGGGATATATGACCACCGAAAAAGAATTACTAGCAATTGTGTGGGGACTACAAAAATTTAGAACATACTTGAAAGGAGCACGGATATTCATTAAGACGGACCACAAAGCGTTAATTTTTTTGAAGACATGCCGATTCACCGCTGAAAGACTAATGCGATGGGCATTAGCTATACAGGACTACGATCTACAAGTCGATCATGTCTCAGGAAAAACGAATGTGGTGGCGGACGTATTGAGCCGAATGAGAGACAACGGGGACGCATCCCTGACTGAGAAGGATAGAATTGTGCAGATCGCGGGAATTTTGGCCGAAAAAATTTCACGCGAATTAGCGAAAAAATTGAAGAACATAAAAAGCATACAGAAAGAGCAGGAGGATTTACGGATCATCATTGATTTACTGGCCGTCGGAAGAGAAGAGACAGAAGAACAGAAGTACCGACTGAAAAAAGGAATTTTACAAAAAAAATCAAAGACCGGAACTTGGCGGGTGATAATACCAAAAAGTATGATTCAAGAGATGGTAAAGACGTGCCACACCATGTATGGACATCTGGGTGCGAAGAAGTGATCACGAATACTAGAGGAGGATTTCACATATCCACATCTAGCAAAGATGGTACGGAATTTTCTAGCTACTTGCGATGTGTGCCAGAGAAATAAAATCGCGGTGCAGACTAGTTACGCTGCGATGCAAAATATAATACCAGAAGGACCGGGAGATCTAGTGTCCATCGATTTTTACGGGCCTCTACCTGTCTCGGTGGGTGGGGTGAAGCATATCCTGGTGACACTGGATGCATTTAGCAAATTCGTCGCTCTATATCCCATGAAGAAAGCGAACACGTCGACTGTGATTAAACGAATATTCGACGATTATATTCCGAAATATGGCAAGCCACGGAGAATTCAGTTCGATCACGGAACGCAATTCACGGCTAAAAACTGGTTACAAAAACTCAAGGACGAGGGTATCATGGCTGTATTTTCCTCAATACGACACCCCCAAGGAAATATCGTCGAACGAGTGAATCGAGAACTGGGAAGATTCTTCCGAGTTTTCTTAACAAATAACCATGCAGGTTGGTTTAAGTGGATAAGAGTAATCGAGAATTGTATCAACGAGAGCCATCACGACACGACAGAATTTACACCGTTGGAACTATCAATGCAAGAGGAAGCCGCTACGGGACTGGAATAAACAAATGGGCATATTGCGAGAGGAAGAGGATCGAGTAACTTATGAAATGAAAATTGAGATTGTGAGAGAGAGAATGAGAAAGAAAGGCCTGCGTCGGGCAGAAAAATTCGATGCAACACATAGGTTAACGAATTATGAAGTAGGCGATCTGGTGCTTGTAAAAGCGCTAAATGTATCAGATCCATTAAAACAGCTAACATCGAAATTTATGCCATTATATGAGGGACCGTATAGAATTCATAAATGCGTAGGAATAGCTACATATTTAGTCGTAGATCTAGAAAATAAGAAAGAGCGCGGTAGATTTCACGCGAGCATGTTTAAGAGGTACCGGACTGAGACAGAAAATACAGAGGAGAAAGGAGAGGGCACGACGGAAACAACAACCGAAAAAAAAAAAAAAAATGAAATTATGTAAGAGATCTTTGGGGCGAGTTGCGAAAGCAACTCTTCCAAAGATCTCGGGGGATAATGTAACATAGTTACACGCAAGAGCGTAGGAATAGATGCAGCGATTATGATCGTGTAGTATAATCGAGTTATACTCTCGAATCCACGTTATTAGGTCGAACGATTATAAGAGCCGGTATAGTTTTCGAGGCATAAAAACACCTGAGCGACAGACTCGGTACAAATGTACCGAGGTTCGCGGGCAATAGGCCATCGAACTCGCGTGAAAAACATGCTACGTCACGCCATCGGAATTCCCTCGCTGACATAACAGCAGGACAGCGACCAACTGATTTTGCTAGGAGGTGAGGGGAAGGCGGTGAGCGCGGCGACGGTAGATCCCGAAAACGAAAAAGACGCGTTAGAATTTGAATATGATGACGTAGATTTCAGGGGAACGAGGGGAAGCGTATAAAAGGCCGGTGCGGGGACAGGGAAGCTCTCTTGTCCCTCTTGTCTTTTAGGCAGTTTAGCGAAGATTAACAAGGTATGAAAATTGTGAGACAAATTAATCGAGTGAAAAGCTCATGAGAGCATAAAAATATCTGCGAAACAAGTGAAGATCATTATATGATTACACATTAGGACGTTAGTAGAGATAATCGAGTGGATTTATAGATAAATTAATACATAGAATTCGGTAGCTGATAAGTATTAATAATCTAGAATAGTGCATAGAAATAAGGAAACCGGTTATATAAGTATAAATTGAACAGTGCGGTTTTTAAACGAGCGGAAATCAAGGGACCGAATCCTCTGTGTGAGTGGAAGTGAGAAAGAGCGAGAACAGAATAAGAGCGAAAGGGAAAGAATTATAAACAGAGTTCATACACTCTGTACACTGAGAATCTGAGGTGTGTGTGTGAGAAGTGAAACACCGAAGCGTAGCGACGCAACCGGAGCCCGAGCACCGAAATTCCGCGAATTTATGTGAAAATAAGTGGAAATCATAATAACTAAAATCGAGGGAATTCCCTGATTTTCGAGTCCAAGAAGATAGAATTAAGTAACGTAGTGGATAGGCTAATTTTAATTAAATCTAGGATAAGTAGCATTAAACATAGAACAGATAAGACGAGTGAGTGAGTGGGAGAAGCGTGAAAGATAAAGAATTGTACATAGAGTTCATACACTCTATCGAAAGAGCGAATGCGAAGCGTAATAACGACGAGTGTAGAATATCTGTGCACCGAGCGTACCATAACACGAAGGTGCACGAACAATGATAAGCCTATGAGAGTCCTGAGAGAGGTAAACAGAAAATAATTCATAATCGTCGAAATAATCGCTGAAATTCCGAAATTAGACGAACATCATATAAGAATCGAGTGCCCGAAATTAAAAAGTGCCGTTTTCACGAAATTGTTTTTCCTGGAATAAAAGCCTATTGTCAACCACTAAGAAGTCTAAATTAATTAGTCCTGTGATCGAGCCCGAATTCCCACGAAAAAATAAAAATATATGCTAACGTGAAAAATTACCGTTACAGTCTTTACCGCAAGCACAGGTACCATTCAATGTCCGATACCAAAATCCTAGAGATATTCGCTGTCAAATATATAAAAAAGAAGGCCACGGGGCTCATATTTGTCCATATCGTAACAACCATTCCCAAACTTTAAATAATAATCGATCGGAAAATCGCGGAAATATTATTAATTTCAATAATAATCCAATCAATTCAACAGGGCCATGTTTTTATTGCAAACAATCCGGTCATTTCCTCTGTGAGTGTCCCGCTCGATGGGAAAACGAAGCAACATAGGGAAGTACGGGAAACCGAAGTAGTCATCCGAGTAGGATGCGCCCAGGGAGACTCCGCTGACCATGCATCCGATCCGTACTATTTCAATCGCAGCTTCAACCCTCGATCGCGAGTAGTCCAAATCTTTAATATACAATTGCATCGAGAAAGTAGTATTCCGACGGTTACGATAACGGCATCGGAAGTAATATCCCCTATCACTGTTATGGTTGATACAGGAGCCGGGCCAGATATTTTAAAGAAACAATTTGTGAGTTAACATATCGCTCTAAATCACGGAGAAATTCTGCAACTTAATGGAATCACAACAAATTCAATTTTTACTTTGGGTTATATTACCATACAATCCTTCGGACGTTACGCTACTTTCCATATTCTAGATAATAACTTCCCCATAAAGGAAGTTGGTATATTGGGTTCGGAATACCGGGACGTCAATCGCGTAAAAATTGATTACGAGAAAGAACAATTGAAATTGCATAACGTAAAAATTCCATTTGCAACACAGGATACTGTTGTTATCCCTGCAGAGTCCACCAAATTGTGCTTCGTGAGAGTAAAAAAAGGATGCGTCGAACGCCACGCATTAGAAGTGAAACTTCTTAGGTTAGAGATGAAGTTCATTTTATGCATTGCTTGTTGTATTTGTTGTCGATTATTGTTTATTTTTAAGATTAGGATATGGTTATGTGGGATTCAATCAATTAAAATCGCTCTTGATTATATTCAATTTTTATTTATTTTATTACTCAATTTCCATTAAATCAGAATCTAATACAGAAATAATGGGTTTATGATAGCTGAAGTAAGATACAAATAATTTCGACTGTAAATTTTCTAAATAACGAGAGAATACTGCGTCGTTGTAGTGCCTGATCTGGTTGTAGACTGAGTTCTGTCAGTGTTCAATTGTAAGTTGAATTTGTCATCAAAAAATTTTATCAAAGGTTTAGCTTCGTCTGAGTTGAAGTTGATGTTGAAATCACCACCCATAATCATTGGGATTTTGTCGTAATCTTCTTTCAACAGCGCTGCACCTTGAATAGTAACGTCGGGATGGTATTTCGAGCAAAAGCATTCCGACATGTATGACACGATCTGACATCTCCAATGATGATGGCTGGAAACGCACTATATAGTAATTCCTCATGCTTAGAATCAACGGGTTCCACATCGTTCTCGAACCATATGCGATCACATATGGAACACACTGTACCTAGCGGATTGTTGAAAAATTGTTTATCAAATTCATCATGAGCAGTTCAAAATGTTTGAAATGTTGTGTAGGCACGGGTAGGTCTATTTCCAGATGTTAATGGCTCCACTGTATCAAGTTCATTCCGTTGATCTCTCATACCACGTGAATTTTTACTTGTAGACGCTACTCCTGAGTCAGTGGCATTTAAATCCTCTATATCATTTACTGTATCGTCACCCATCGATGTATCCAGTATATTTGAAGTCGATGGGAGGTTATGTTGTCCACCGTTTTCTTTTAACGCCTTCCGCCTGGCTCGATACTCTCTGTCTCTTTCTACACGAGTTTTTGGCGCTTTTTTGAGTGGTTTATTTGCTTTTTATCGTTGCCTAAAGGCTCGCATTTTCTCCACATTTATCTTTTTCTTCATTTCACTTATTCTTCAATTCACTTATTCTTCTTTTCACTTATCGCAAGACGGAAATTATTAACTGATGAAAATTCACGCGCATTTAGTCTAATACGCAAGTGTCTACCGGTTCCTTACGCTACGTACTAACACAGTACGCCAGGCGCATGCGCATAGAGTGTGTCTGCCGTATGCAAAGAAGAGAGTAGAAATGATTCTCTCTCTCTTTCTACGCAACTGCTAGTTGGGGTCTGAGAAAGGGGACTCATGGCACGTATACACAACCTACACATTGCGCATATGCCTAGAGTATGTATGATGAAGTGGGAGAGTCGCTTCGACTATCTCTGTTGAGAAAGGGTAGAAGCGACGCTCCCACTTTTCCGTCTCAGCTGCCTGTTAAAGGGGAATGACTTCCCCTCACGGGGTCACTCATTTTCGTCGTCCGGTTCGGACGACTTTACTGCCCTACCGCGCCTAAAGAAGTTTCACTTAAAAAATTTGGATTTACGGGAAGGATATCTACCTCCCCTGGATGCAGGTGAAGGTATAAGTATAGAAAGGGGGGTTGTCATTAATAATAATGGTAAAGTTTATATTTATGCGACAAATAGCAATAGGTATTCGGTTCAAGTCCTGATACCAGTACTAGATTTAATGTCATCAAAGGAATTAACTTACAGTACGGGAGTAAGGGAATCTACTGACGATTCAAAGACGAAAAATGAACGACAGGTAACAAGTAAAGTCGAAGTAATAAAAGAAAATAAGTCCTCGGACGGACTGAGTTATGGAACTAATAAAGATAAAGTCAATTCAAGTGAGAATATTGGAAAAAAATTCATTCCGACGGGAAAGAATGCGTTCTTATCATAAAGGGTGATTTTTTAAGAGCTTGAGAACTTTTTTAAAAAAAAAAACGCATAAAATTTGCAAAATCTCATCGGTTCTTTATTTGAAACGTTAGATTGGTCCATGACATTTACTTTTTGAAGATAATTTCATTTAAATGTTGACCGCGAATGGGCCCTAGAAAAGTTGGCAGAAAATCCGCTTTTTTATCGACAAATTTTGTTCAGCGATGAGGCTCATTTCTGGTTGAATGGCTACGTAAATAGGCAAAATTGCCGCATTTGGAGTGAAGAGCAACCAGAAGCCGTTCAAGAACTGCCCATGCATCCCGAAAAATGCACTGTTTGGTGTGGTTTGTACGCTGGTGGAATCATTGGACCGTATTTTTTCAAAGATGCTGTTGGACGCAACGTTACGGTGAATGGCGATCGCTATCGTTCGATGCTAACAAACTTTTTGTTGCCAAAAATGGAAGAACTGAACTTAGTTGACATGTGGTTTCAACAAGATGGCGCTACATGCCACACAGCTCGCGATTCTATGGCCATTTTGAGCGAAAACTTCGGAGAACAATTCATCTCAAGAAATGGCCCGGTAAGTTGGCCACCAAGATCATGCGATTTGACGCCTTTAGACTATTTTTTGTGGGGCTACGTCAAGTCTAAAGTCTACAGAAATAAGCCAGCAACTATTCCAGTTTTGGAAGACAACATTTCCGAAGAAATTCGGGCTATTCCGGCCGAAATGCTCGAAAAAGTTGCCCAAAATTGGACTTTCCGAATGGACCACCTAAGACGCAGCCGCGGTCAACATTTAAATGAAATTATCTTCAAAAAGTAAATGTCATGGACCAATCTAACGTTTCAAATAAAGAACCGATGAGATTTTGCAAATTTTATGCGTTTTTTTTTAAAAAAAAGTTCTCAAGCTCTTAAAAAATCACCCTTTAGATACTACCACGCAGAGATACAGAAACTTCTTTAGAGACTACGTATGATTTTGTGAAAAAAATTATAAAGGAAGAAATAAGAAATTGTTCAGAAATTATTGAAGAAGCTTACGAAAACTATGTGAAAAATGAAAAATCAAGTAAAGAAATTGGTAAAGTAAAAATAGAAGATCAAGTTGAAAATTCGCAGTCTAGTTCGTGAAATTTTATGGAACTTTGTACATCGGATTCGAGCAAGGGGAACACTTATATTAGACCTGTAGAGATTATTGTACCTAGAGAAAACGTTGACTATCCGAATTCGATAGAGACGAAAGTAAACCGTCTTAATGAGGAGACTTGCCTTGGCTCCACAGGGATGTCTGTGCCAACGAAACGGGCAGCACTCGTTGGAGAATTAAGGGAGCTTAGCTCAAATTTTTTGGGAAAACCTGTGCCTATGTAAAGGACAGAAACTCCTCAAGATTATGAAAATTAAGTTCCAGAAGAAAACGTCGTTAATTCAAATTCAATAAAAACAAAAATATCGGCAGAAGATAGCGAGTCTACTTGTGTTAATTATGCGGGTTGTTCGAGCTTCACAGAAGTAACTGCGCCGATTGAACGGACAGAACTTGTTGAAGATATGCGAAAATTCGATCTAGATTTTGTGAGAATATCTGTGCCTATGGAAAGGACAGAACCCTTTGAAGCTGTTAATAATTGCAATGGGGAATTTAGAAAGTCAACCAAAGAACAAATACTCCGGGAGAATAGAAACGTTGAAAAAATCGAATGTGTAAAAGTTAATTATTCAGTTTTTTCCTAAGTATCAGAGTCATTAAAAGAAGTAATAACGATTGAAAATAAAGAAGTAGTTGGCCATAAACCTGTTGAACCTTTCGTGCCTACGAACTATTGCGATCAAACTGTCAATCTTAAAAATTATAAAGACTTGAAGAATTTACGAACAACTTGTACACTTAAACCGTCGAAAGAGGAAAATAATATAGAAAATATTAACGACAAAGAAATACGTTTAAGAAGCGAGAACCATAGCCCGAAATCGTATAAAACCGTGAACGTTCCGTTAACACAAAAACTCAGTATAGCAAATATCACTCGCGAAATTCAACCTTTTATTCGCGTAAAATCATGTTACGTAATATCAGAATCGATAATGATCGACCGCTATAATCAAATTAAAGAATTATCAAGGCTCGTCGAATTGACCGAAGAAGAAAAAGCCAGTATCGAGAAGCTTGTAGGAAAGCGCACATTTATACCAAATCCTAGGAGATACGTTCATGACCTTCCTATACTCGAGGCTACAGATGGCCAGAATGTACTAAACAAGAAATAAGCAAGTAAATAGAAGATATGCTCGGTAAAGGTATAATAATACCCTCTACCTCGCCATAGAATTGTCCTGTCTGGGTCGTTCTCAAAAAAGTCGACTTTTAGGGTAATAAAAAATGGAGTGTAGTGTTCGATTACCGATCGCTGAACGAAAAAACGATCGCCGACGCGTACCCCATACCCAATATCAACGATATATTGGATGAATTAGGGGGTGCACAATACTTTTCTGTATTCGATGTAGCATCGGGATTTCATCAGATAGAAGTCTCTCCAGAGGATCGTCATAAGACCGTATTTACTACTCCTCGTGGCCATTTCAAATTCGTTAGAGTGCCGTTCGGCCTTCAGAACGCCCCTCCGATGTTTCAAAGAGCAATGGACCTCACCCTAAGTGGGCTCCTCGAGAAATGACTATTTGTCTATTTGGTCGATATTGTCATCTATGTCTACAATCTCAAAGAACACGAGAAGATGTATCGCGAATTAATTAAACGATTAGAAGCAGCAAATTAAAAATTACAACCAGATAAATGCGAATTTTTAAAAAGAGAAGTCACGTATTAAGGACACATAATCGGGAATAATGGAGTTCGGCCCGATCCTCAGAAAATAGAAGCTGTATGTGAATATCCCATACTTAGAAATGTTAAAAATATTCAACAATTTCTGGGATTGACAGCTTATTATAGGCGATTCGTAGAAGAATATGCCAAGATATCAAAACCTCTCACGGCTTTATTACGTAAAGAAAATATATTTGGTTGGGGACCCGAACAACAACAGTCATTCGAAATATTAAAGAATAAACTTTGTACGGCCCCAGTTTTGCCATATCCTGATTTTTCCAAGCCTTTTAATTAAACAACAGATGCATCGGGTTATTTTATCAGTAGTATACTTTCACAAGGAGAAATTAACATCGATCATCCATGCGCTTACGCCTCCCGAGTTTTGAGTCTAGTCGAAGAACGGTACGACACTTACGAAAAGGAAGCATTGGCCCTTTCGAACAGCTGGAAGACTTAGCCTCTCCATACAAATCACCGACCACTGGTCATGAAAACGACATTTTTCAGACGCCCGCAGCAAACAAGATACCACTAGAGAAACCCACCGTAAAAATGAAAGCTAATATGCCTCGGGAGACGGACAAGAATAAAAACGACGAAACTAAGAATAAGTAAGTGACTGTTACGTCCTACCAACAGATATTGATTTGTTCTTTAAAACAAGATGTGGATGCGCACAAAGACGCCACAGGATTTTGGGCAGAAATTAGGTCTCGCTTGAACCGGGTTTCACCGTTAGGGAGGAGACCATCACTAACCTTAGAAATTTATAAGAATGGTAATAGCTGGTTACTCACCGGTTACGGCCGTTCATTGTGTTAGGCTGCGTGGTTGAACGTAGGGTGTAACGGGTATATCCTAATCAATCGTGATGGCTGGAATGTTGCTCAGCTTGATGGTTGTGCGATGCCTTCGCTGGACCACCTTGGTGAATCGCCGACGGGTCGCTGATTGTCGTGGAATAGCTTCAGGTTTCTTCCTTGGCACCGGAACCACTGGTTCAGGGACTGGGTGGTTCGGTACGGCAGGTACTGCTGTACTGGTTTCGGCGATAATGATCGTAGGTCCCACGTATGACACGTTCCTGATTATGACCGGTTTTGAAGGAGGCTGTATCGCACGCGTTCGTTGAGCTACTTTTGCTATGGTACGGTTGTTGCCCCTTGGTAAACGACAGTTATTAATGGGTTCACTGAGGGCGATCAAACCGGTTGCGATTTGCTCCGGTGTGAGCGTGGCCTTTAAGGAATTCACTAAGCTCAGTGTTTGAGCAACGATTGAGTGCACTCGACGAATCTGATAGTGTTTAGTTAAACAACGCCCAGTGGAAAGACAAAATGGGATTATTGAAGAAATGCATTCGTCAACCATAGGCGGACACAGAGGTGTCAGTAAAACATGTAATCGAATTCGTCTTGTGTATTATTGGAAAATATTAAAAACTAACGTCCAATTGTATATTCAACGGTGTTTACAATGTTAATTAAAAAAATTAGTCCGTGTAAAAACTAAACAGCCTATGATCATAACAGATACTCCAGCAATTACTTTTGCTAAAATTGCAATGGATATAGTAGGCCCTATGCCAAAAACTAAGCAAGGAAGTGAATACATACTTACAATCCAAAATCAATTAACAAAGTATTCAGTAGCAATCCCTTTACCTAATGCGAAAGCAGTAACAATAGCGGAAGCATTCGTCAAGCGATTCATTTGTTATTTCGGATCACCCAAAGCGGTACTCACTGACCAAGATAGTAATTTTTTGAGTATTTTCTTACAACAAATTGCGAAAGTGTTCAAAATACGTAAAATTAGAACTACGGCATTTCACCCTCAATCCAATGGATCATTGGAAAGATCGGATCATGTTCTTGGTGAATATCTTAAACAATTCACCACTAAACAAAATAATTGGGAAGAATGGGTTGAAATGGCTATTTACAATTATAACACGAATGTACACGAAGGTACTAAGCATACCCCATATGAAATGGTTTTTGGCAAGATAGCTCTTACCCCTTCTAGTATGGCCCCTGCCGAGATGGAAAAACTCGCCACGTACGATGAATATCTAACGCAACTGGTCACGCAAATCCATGAAATACAGGGTTTGGGACGACAAAATTTGATAAAGGCTAAAGAAAATTCCAAAAGATATCAAGACAAAAAAATAATCCCGTTGCATTTAAACCGGGTGAACCAGTATTTTTGCTTAAAGGACCAAAACCAGTTAAGCTCGGTGGCCACTACACCGGTCCGCATGAAATAAAGACTTTTTTAACAAATGGTAATGTACGTATTAAACTCCCAAACAGAGACATTACTGTACATTCAAATCGATGGAAGAAATTGAAAATTGCATTCTTTTTTTTCGAAAATTTTCCAGTAACATATTTTGCATAAAAATATATGATGTTTATATGGTACGCACTCTTGCTGCCCTTTATTTTTGGATATCGTGTAATAATAAACATACAAGTTGCATAATGAATCTGATAAATACGGATGAAAAATCAGAAAATAAAAGTAAAAATAAATATATCTAATACGGGAGTAAATATAAAAACTACAATGATCACTATAATACTCCATAGTGGTAATATAACAATACTGTTATGCCGGTACCGAGTAATTGGATTATTCGGTAGTCGGTATAATATTAAAAGTTATTATTTTTTGGGATCGTTTGCCGATAAGGAGATGGATCTCGAGTAAAAGATGGAAACGCGAATTTATATAAAAGGAAGTATTTATTATAAGCAACGGTAACTTTCCGTTGCCTATTTATATATCAAAGTAAGAAGTACAATAATGCGTTGTTTCGAGTATTAAACGAGGAACCAACCGTTCTCTTTTCAATCTAATTTAATACTGTCTTTTCGTAAAGCAGTTGCTAACTGTCTTCACAAAAATCCCTTAATTCACAATTTTAGCGTTAGCCTATCGCCGAACGCCGAGCGAGTCGCTCATGCTGCGTCGGCATTCTTGGGGTCGTTCATACGATCGGGCATTGGACTTCGTTTCTTGTCTTGAACGAATTCCAATGTTTCTTTACTATGGAATATTCCCGAATATACTAAATACGGAGTGGAATATTCCGCGGCACAACATCCCTCCCCCCTTAAAAGGAAACATTTTTTCTTTGAAAAATTTTTTCTTCGATTGGTTTCTCGTTTGAAGTTATATAACAATACAATAAAATTTTTTATTTTTTCATTTGTAACGATGAAGTTTTTCCTTTTGCTTCTTATCGTTTTTCGTGCCGAGCGAGTCGTTCTCGGTTGGGGGGACGGGTGCATAACCTGGCCAGCTCGGATCGCGGTTGCTCTTCTGGCTGTTGTCGTCCGATCGGCTCGAGGTTGATGTTTACCTCGGCTGTTGCCGGGGTCGTTGCCTCGCTTGTCCTTGTTGGTGTTCGGTTTCGTTGATACCTATAACATTTAAACAGAACATAGCCAACCAAGGCTATTGGTGCTACTGCACCCAGTGAGTAGAAACTCATATTGTGGATGTGTTGCATCCCGTCTCCGTCTGTATTGAGGCCGTCCATGATTTGGTCGGCTCGAGCTCCGAGCTTTTGAAGCTCTTCTGGGTTTCGCAGCACGCTCTGTAATGGAATTGTCCTCTCTGTCTGCGTAGGGGGCGCCTGGGCTTCAATTTCCGTTAACGTTAAATTGAACGATGGGAGATAGTTTTCCCGGATGATCTGTGAGGTCCGCCCGATGGTTTTTATGCTGAAATCTTGGGCGGTTACTATACATACGCCTACCAAAGCCAGTATGCCTGAATTTTTCTAAATTACCATTACTATGTATGACATGTTTTCCTTCGTGCTTTTTCAATTAAACAAGTTTTCATTTTACCTTGTTTCTCTTATTGGAGTTCCTTACCTTGCGCTTTGTGGAGCTCCCTACCCGCCTTTATTTAGCTTTTATTTCATTTTAGTGCTCTATAAAGAGCTTCAGGCGATTTGCATCCACTGCCTGAGTTTTTCGTCCCTTTCGGATGACGTTATTGACGGGGGGCCTCTTTTCTACTATTTCGTGAGGTCCCGTCCACTTCGGGGTCAGCTTGGCTGACCACCCCCTGCGCACCGTCTCGTCGCGGAGGAGTACGCGTTCGCCGACGCGGTACTCCTGCACCTGTGCGCCTTGGTCGTATGTAGTCTTCGACCGTCTTTTCGCGCCTTCCAGGTTGTCTCGTGCTACAGTCCATGCGGCGCGTAGTCGTTCGCGTAACTCTTGGACGTAGTCGTCGTACGCATAGGTGCGGCGGGGCTCCTGCTTCACGGCAGTCGGTAACTCCGCTTCGCGTCTATATACCAATACATGGAGTGACAATCCGGTCCCCGTATGTGGAGTGGTGTTGTACGTGAACATCGCGTACGGCAGCCACTCGTCCCTATTACCTTGATCCTCATTTATGAAATTTTTCAGATATTCAGCGAGGGTGCGATGCGATCTTTCTAGCGCGCCATTTGATTCCAGATGGTAGGCCGTCGTTTGTATCTTCTTGATTCGGAGCAGTCGACATATCTCTTTGAAGGTCGAGCTGAGGAAGTTCGTGCCTTGATCCGATAATATTATTTCCGGTGTCCCGTGCCGGCAAATCAATTCTTCTACGAGCGCCTTTGCTACTGTCGGAGCCTCTTGGTTCGGCAGTGGAATCGCTGCGCTGTATTTGGTAAGTGCGTCTTGGATCGTAAGTATATATTTTTTCCCGTTGACGCTTTCCGGTAGCGGTCCTACGATGTCGACCGCAAATTTTTCAAACGACCTCGATGGGGTGTCAGTTACCACCATCGGTACTCGTTCCCTTTTCCCGATTTTATTTTTCTGGCAGGATTCGCAGGATGTTATATATTTTTCCAAGTCCCTTCTTATGCCGGGCCAGTCGTACTTGGTCCGGATCCGATGCAGCGTACGCCTGATACCCTGATGCCCTCCTATGGGGGTGTCGTGGTATTCCTTTATGATTTTCATGCGATCTTCGAGGAAGGGAATGGCTACGCCACTGCGGCAGTCGCTGCGCTCTTTCGTAACACTGTCTCCGTCTGTGCTGCCGGAGGTTCACGGGCTGTGGCCCCCGCCTTGCCTCGCTTCCTCAGCAGGCTTGTGCGGTGCTCGGCCGGCAGTTTCTGCACTCGGTGTGCCCACCGGTGGCTCCGCCGTTGGGTCGCTGTCTCTCTCGAGCGGCCTTGCAACGTTTGACTTTCGCGGCCTTCCGCGCTTCGCGGGTCCGCTATGCTGTGCTGGGCCCGCTCCATCCTTGTTAGCAGTGCTCGCAGTCTTACCAGTGGCTTGCGTTGCTTGCTTGCGTGGTCTGCCCCTTCCCCGACCGCACGGCTTTTCGGCAGGGCTGTGGGGTTCAGTAGAGCGTTCTGCAGGCACGCTGCGAATCTCTCTATCCTCTTCTGGCGCATTGGCCAGCGCGGCCTCTCTCTCTGCCGCGTTGCTAGTCTGGCCCGGGGTATTCTCGGCTCTCCGCTTTGTGCGGCTGTCCGTACCCGGGCGCTTACTGTCCTCGTCTCTCTCGCGGGCGGGCTCGATCTCTCGCTCCAGCGAGCTACTATGGCTATACGGGGTATCTTCGGCCGTCCGCTTTGTGCGGTCATTCGTTGTGCCGAGTTGCCCCATCGTGCTGTCCTCTTTCGACACACGGACTTCGTTCTTCGCTCTCGCTTGGGCCCTCGTAGTAAGGCATATTCTACTAAGCGCATCTGCATTCGTATTGCGCTTACCTGCCTTGTACTCTACATTGAACTCATGTTCTGCCAATTTAATTTTCCAACGCATCAATCTCGAACCTGGGTCCTTTACTCCGAACAGCCAGGTGAGCGGTTGGTGGTCCGTCACTACTGTGAAACGGGTACCTTAAATATATGGCCGGAATTGAGCTAGGGCCCATACTATCGCGAGTAGCTCTTACTCCGTGTGTTGCTATGTCGACGAGTTATACTGGTTGCCTTGGGTATCCTCGACTCTCCGCTTTGTGCGGCTGTTCGTATACCGGATTGCGCTATCATTCTCTTTTTTGTGGGACTTTCTGTCCTGTCCCACTTGGGCTCGTGTGGTCGCATATGTGCGACTAAGAGCATCTGCAACAGTATTTCTTTTTTCGGCTTTCTGCATTTTACCGGACCCATGCCCCGATTTTACGGTCTTCCCAGGCAAGGGTTGCGATCCTAGGTCCTTCGATACGACCTTAAAGGGTGCGCGATCTTGCACCTCGTGCGTGCGCTGTCGCTTGTTCCCTCGTAGTTGGAATACACCGTTGTATTCGCACGCTATTCCTGCGCAAGCTGCTTGCTTTTCACTGCTGGGGGGCACCAAGTCGGGCTTCCGTTGGCGCTGCGCAAACCGTTTGGCCTTCTTCCCCGTGCTCTCTGAGCTAACGCGCAGTACCTTGACCTGGCAGCTACGTACGGTCTTCGCTATCTCCGACGGCTCGCATGTCACCGTCGGCTGTTGCACTTCCCCGTCGTGTTTAGGAACATTTAAACTCACTCTTTTAGTTCTTGACGGTGTGACACGGGGTCTCTCTATGATGCCTCGGCCGATCCTACTCCTTGTAGGTAGTCTGACAAATTTATTTTTCTTAGCGGCATCCATGTTAGGCCCGTTTCCGGAAGGAAGATTTATCTCTGTAAGCAGGCCTATGTATTTGCACGTGGCGGCAGTTCTACTGCGTGGTGACGAATATATCCTCGTTGCGCCGTCCCTTAGCGGCATGCAGTGCCCATACAACTTGAGCATCTCGCCATGCAGGATGTCCGCTTTATGCTGCTTGATAAAGTCCATGCCAAGTAATCCGTTGACCTTCAACGGCACATTGTTCGGAACGATGTAGAACCAATGCTCTACATTTAGAGCCGGTGTCTCGAGTACAATTTTAGCTATCCCGAGAGGGGTGAATTTTTCGCCCGCTACCCCCTGTAATTCCACGGAGCACCTGCTCACCATGGTCTCGGGCTTGAGACAGCCTTCCTTGATTATGCTGCACTGCGCTCCGGTGTCCGCTTTGAGGGTGAGTCCCCCGGTCGTGGCCAACGGTGCATCGATATCGAAGTCGCTGGCGGTGGCACTCGACGCCGGCAGCGTTACTTGTAGAAGCTGCAGCGTTGTCTTCCTCTTTCTGCACGCAGGTTTCTGCTGAGCCGTGAGTGTGTTTATCCTCATCGTTCCCAGCGGGCTGGCATCGGTCTCTGTTCGACTCGTTCCGGCATTTACTGTGGTTTTTTCATTCTGACCTCCGGAGTTCCTTGGACGTCGATTATGCTGCGGCGTCTGCGCTGGCTCGTTCTTATTTTGGGACAATCTTTTCCTACAGTCCTTCCACACGTGGCCCTTCTTCTGGCAGTAGTTGCAGGTTATTTCCACATTGTGGATTGACTTGTTCTCACTGGGTACTGGTAGGCTTACTCGTTCCGATCTGCGGGTGCAGTCTCGAGCCATGTGTCCAGTGTTTCCACAGGTGAAACAATTTTCGCTCTGCCGGGATGATGCGCCTTGGGACCTTCTGGGGTGGCTTAATACTCCACCTACCCCTTCCTTTGGCTGCACCATATTCGTGATCTCGATGGCTCCTGTAACGGACTCGTGGAGGGTGACGTAATTACGAGATCTCACCAGAATTTGGACCTGCCCATGCAGTCCATTTTCGAAGTTGGCCTGGGTGCTCTTCCGTGTTATTTTTTCGACGATGCGCATCTCCAACATCGAGGTGGCTTCCTCGCAGAGTTTTTCTATTATATCGACGGTGATACGCTCAGTCCTGGCGGCGTATACCGCGATGTCCTCACCCTGGCCCTGCCGGAAAGAGTTGAACTCTACTTGTAACGCAGGCAACGACTTCCGCTTTCCGTACAGGGCCTCCAGCTCGGTTTTAAGCTGCGCTACCGAGAGGATGACTTTATGCTTCATCTCTCTGGACAACCTTCCCTCAAGCTTGCTGCTGAGCACCAGTTCCAACAGGATGTCTTGATCCTGGGGCGCTACTCTCTTGAAAACTGTCTCGCACGATCGCAAGAAGGCATCTTGTTCGTCAGCGTTGTTGCCGTCGAAGCGCTTTATATTTTTCAAGGCCAGCCCCAGGTCGAGTGTCCGACTCAGTGTTCCCGACACCCTCCGTTGTTCTCTCTGGAACACGGGATCCGCAGGGGTATAATCCGATTCTTCAAATCGGGTTTGCCTCGATCGCGGACGTGGTGTCGGACGTTCTTCCAACCCCGTATTTCCCAGCCTCCGCGATAGTTCGGCGTTTTGCTCTCGTAGGGACCGGATGAGTTCGTACTCGTCCGCACCTACCTCGTTGAGCGTGTCCGCCAAGTTCCGTCTCGCCGACGGTGTTTCGGCCTCCCTGAGTTCGCGATCGAGTTCGCGTTGGCCTCTATCGTGCTCGCGCTGCAGCCTCTCGCACTGGCGTCGCGCTCTTTCCAGTTCGCGTTGGCTTCGGTCGACCGCTTCCAACCGATCGCGTACTCTCGCTGGTACCGACCGGGCTGTCGTACCGGTAGCTGCTGAAAAACCTACACGATCTATGGTTCGCATGTTTTCTATTTCCCGCTCAACCATTTCCTCGGTGATGTGCTCGGGAGTTCGCTCGCCAGTAGCCATATTAAACACGTCGTCGCTACCGTCGCTGTCGAAATCCCCGAACGACGCACCCCTACGTGGGTTTACGCCGAACTGGGCCGTTAGTCGGTCTGCAAGGGCCTCTTGTCTCGTCGAAGGGATTCGCCCCGACGGCGAGAGCTCGAATAGCGCCCTGCGCGCTTCGTAAACGATGTCTCCTACTGCCGCAGCTAAACCGGCTGTGGGGGCTACCCCTGCGCCAGGCAACGTTGTCTCTAGCGAGTTGCCCCTATGCCTTGATCGGGCTCCTCTCGATTCTGACATGTTTGCTAATTTCTCGGCGAACTCTACTTTAAAATATTCCCACAAAATCTCAAGAGAAATATATATCTAGTGGAATATTTTCCCAAATATCGGTTCTACGCTGGCTTTGGCAAAATTATTAATTTTGTTTTCAAAATTTCAAAATATTTGTCCTATCTGGCTTCAGTTTACTGGCTATATGTATAAGTATAAAGTAACCGCCACTTACAGAAAGATGATCTGGTAGACGGTCCTTTCCATGCTATTGTTCTCGGGTGCCGTTCCTCCGGTGCTGTAGACCTGTTGTCTCGTAGCTTCCCTCGAAGGCTGGTCCAGTTATCCTCCCTGGTACCGTTGACCCGTATCTCCGTTGGTTCCTGGGTTCGTCCTTGGTGCGTCGCCAACGATTGCGCGACGGCTTCTTTTCGAGTAGCTGCTGTGCGTACTCGGTTGCACACTTTGTGCGGTTTTCCGCGACTTGACGTGACACCGTCAATCGGGACTTTAAACGGTTGACCGATACGTCACCCCGCACCGACGTTCACTTCACGGCTTCGCGTTAGATTAGTCGGGTTTTCACGAACTACACTGGTGTCCTTGCACGCGTCGTAGTTGTCACTTCAGAGTATTCTCAACTTTGTCCAAAACACTTTTGTCCTAATAAATCACGAATCACTTAACTTCGGCAGATCCCACCGCTGCCACCAAATGTTATGCCGGTACCGAGTAATTGGATTATTCAGTAGTCGGTATAATATTAAAAGTTATTATTTTTTGGGATCGTTTGCCGATAAGGAGATGGATCTCGAGTTAAAGATGGAAACGCGAATTTATATAAAAGGAAGTATTTATTATAAGCAACGGTAACTTTCCGTTGCCTATTTATATATCAAAGTAAGAAGTACAATAATGCGTTATTTCGAGTATTAAACGAGGAACCAACCGTTCTCTTTTCAATCTAATTTAATACTGTCTTTTCGTAAAGCAGTTGCTAACTGTCTTCACGAAAATCCCTTAATTCACAATTTTAGCGTTAGCCTATCGCCGAACGCCAAGCGAGTCGCTCATGCTGCGTCGGCATTCTTGGGGTCGTTCATACGATCGGGCATTGGACTTCGTTTCTTGTCTTGAACGAATTCCAATGTTTCTTTACTATGGAATATTCCCGAATATACTAAATACGGAGTGGAATATTCCGCGGCACAACAATACATATTGTAAATCAGAAGATGAGTCTAGAACTATCATGAGCAAATTCGTTCAACAATTATCACCGTTCGTAGGGGCATTTATAGTCTCTTACGAACTTGCTGCCGCTGGTTTTTACCATGCTGGTAAAAGTCATATAGTCACTATTTTCAACGTACGAACACTAATAAGAAAATGGGAATCGACGATATTCCAATACCAGGAGACAACGTTGGCAAAAGCAATGCGAAATCGTCCGCCAAACACCATGTTATAACTTATTAATCAAATAACCCTCTATCAGATAAATAAGCATATTAAATATAAAAGAAATATGTTAATATACCAGGTGTATGCATAAGTTTTTTCTGGTTTTTTGGTAAAAAAAAACACGTAATTTTTAAGGGAAATTAATTTTTGTTTTATTCAAAATATTGGCCATCGGCTTCTACACATTTCGCCCATCTTTCAGGTAACTTATGAATACCATGCCAGAAAAACTGCTTGTCTTTTGCGGCAAACCATTCGTCGAGCCATTTTCCAACTTCCTCGAAATTGCTGAAGTGCTGCTCTGGGAGCGCGTGCCCCATTGATGCGAAGAGGTGATAGTCAGATGGCGCCAGGTCTGGCAAATACGGCGGGTGCGGAAGGATGTCCCATCCAAGCGATTTCAAGGTGTCTTTCACTGCTTTTGCTGTGTGAGACGGCGCATTGTCGTGTAACAAAATCACTTTGCCATGTCTTCTGCCCTATTCCGGTCGTCTTTCGATTAATGCGTGGTTTAAATTAATAATTTGTTGGCGATAGCGTTGTGTATTAACGGTTTCGCCGGGCTTTAAGAGTTTATAATACACAATACCGCTCTGTTCCCACCAGACACAGAGCATGGTCTTCTTGCCGAAGCGATTTGGCCTTGGTGTTGAAGGATCGGCTTCGCCAGGTGAAAGCCACGATTTTTTCCGCTTCGGGTTTTCAAAATAAATCCATTTTTCGTCACCCGTAACAATTCGATGCAAAAGTGATTTCCTTTCGTGGCGTTGAAGCAGCACTTCACAAGTCACTTTGCGATTTTCTATTTGACGTTCATTCAAATCGTGTGGGACCCATTTACCGAGTTTATTGATCTTCCCCATTACTCGTAAGTGTCTGCTGATTGTTTCTTGTGACACATGTAATGCTTCTGCTAATTGCCGTTGAGTTTGAGTTGGGTCATCATCCAATAACTCCTGCAATTGCTCGTCTTCGCATTTTTGTGGTCTACCAGAGCGCTCACTGTCTTTCACATTGAAATCACCACTTCTAAATTGTCGAAACCATGTCTCACATGTTCTAATCGATGGAGCGTGTTCACCATATGTTTCTACCAGCAAACATTGACTTTCAGCAGCCTTTTTCTTTTGATTAAATAAGAAAAGCAATGCGTGCCACAAATGTTCTTTTTCAGGCACAAAACTCGATATGATCACTGAACGATAAAACAAAGACGCTAGTTTTTGGCGGACTGAACTTGTGTGTGTTTGTAGGTTAATGTCAGACGAACAAAATGACGTATGTGTCAAATTAATATGTTGCGTACTTTTCGCTGGCGCCATCTCTTAGTTAAACCGGGAAAAACTTATGCATACACCTGGTACATATACAGGTTGGCCGATTTATCTGAAGATATTGAAATATTTCGAAAACTACGCATCGGATCAAAAAGTTCTAAATAAAATTTGTTCGCCTGAAAGGGGGTCATCCAATGATACCAAAGTCGACCCCTCACCCCCACCCCCTGGGTCGGGGGTACGGGCAACTTTGAAATCGTAAATGGGAACCCCTATTTTTTATTGCAGATTCGGATTCCCCATAAAAAAATAAGTAACTTTTATCTGAAACATTTTTTTTCAATTCGTGATAGATAGCGCTGTAATCGCAAGGGACCTGATTTTTGCGAATATCTCGAGAAATTACACATCGGATCGAAAAAAGAAAAAACGCATGTTTAATTTTTCAAAAAGCTATTCAGCGATACGAAACTCGATCCACCCTTTCCCCCTATTCCTACCCCCTGGGGTAGGGGTGGGGGCAACTTTGAAATCGTAAATAAGAACCCCTATTTTGTATTGCAGATTCGGATTCCCTATAAAAAATAAGTAACTTTTAGCTGAAACATTTTCTTTCGATTCGTGATAGATGGCACTGTAATCCCAAGAAACCTGATTTTTGCGAATATCTCGAGAAATTACACATCGGTTCGAAGAATGAAAAGAGACATGTTTCATTTTTCAAAAAGCTATTCAGTGATATAAAACTCGATCCACCCTCCTCTCTATCCCTACCCCATTGTGGTGAAAATGGAAGTTGCTTCAAAATCGTGATTGAAAAACCCTATTTTTTCCCTGGTTTTCCATGACAAAATTTTCTCACACATGGGGCTGCAATCGAAAGCATATATTCATTTATCAATAAGTTAACAACTACTTTTAGCGTTACCCATGAACAACGACGTGGACGTTGTAGTTTTTGTTCCCATCGGGGTGCTTGTTTTAGGTGAGTCCCCTTGCCTCTCACTGTTCAATAAATTAGATTAAATGTTCGAAATTGTGACCTTGAACTTCTAGACACTTATTTATTCTTTCCTCGAATGATTGTACACAGGAGAGGCCCTCACCCCTACCCTGAAATCGTAAATGGTCGTCTTTGACAACGCTGCACTGGCTTTTATAAGCCCGTAGTTTACCATACGGTCAAAGTGGCGCGTCAAGGTCAATATCAATGATTTTAACTGAAAACACCTCCAACATTGTTAATTCACTTGGCTATCTTTACCCTTCATTCCTTGAACTGAAGTACGAGTGCGAAATGAATGCTGCAACCATAGAAGAAAAAACTGAAATGATTCTGATTTTCGGTGAATGTAGGCAGAATGTTGACGATGCTGTTGCCTTGTATGCTGAGCGTTTTCCAGATAATGTACGCTCACGTTCTTTTTTTTACAAAGTTGTTTAATCCTTTATGTCTGACGGTAGTGTACAACCTAAAAAAAGAAAACGAAGAATCACAAATACAAATGAATTCCAATTTCTTCGCTAATGTACTATTTTCAGATGAGTCCACATTCACAAACCATGGTGCCGTTAATCAGCATAACATGCATTTCTGGAGTGTGCAAAATCCCCACTGGTTACGACAAGTTGAACATCAACGTCCCTGGTCGGTTAACGTTTGATGTGGAATTGTAGGTAACAAACTCATTGGTTCTTCTTTTATTCATGATACTTTAAATGGAATCAAATATCGAAATTTCCTGGAACATGAATAACAACCTCTACTTGAGGATGTTGCATTGCCCATTCGTCAAATTATGTATTTTCAGCATGACGGTTGCCCAGCGCATTACTCAATAACAGCACGGGAAGTATTGAACCGTGATTTCAATGGCCGATGGATCGGCAGAGGTGGCCCGATTAATTGGCCTGCTCGGTCGCCTGATTTGACATCGCCGGATTTTTTTCTGTGGGGTCATCTAAAAGATGAGGTTTTTCAACAAGCACCAACAACTCGTAAAAACATGATACAGCGCATAAGAAACGCTTGGGCTGAAATTCCCGCAGATGTGCTCCTCTCCTGTATACAATCATTCGAGGAAAGAATAAATAAGTGTCTAGAAGTTCAGTCACAATTTCGAACATTTAATCTAGTTTATTGAACAGTGAGAGGCAAAGGGACTCACCTAAAACAAGCACCCCAATGGTAAAAGGCAAGGGGACTCACCTAAAACAAGCACCCCGATGGGAACAAAAACTACTACGTCCACGTCGTTGTTCCTGGGTAACGCTAAAAGTAGTTGTTAACTTATTGATCAACGAATATATGCTTTCGATTGCAGCCCCATGTGTGAGAAAATTTCATATCAACAATAAAGTCAAATCAATGGATTTTGTCATGGAAAACCAGGGAAAAAATAGGGTTTTTCAATCACGATTTTGAAGCAACTTCCATTTTCACCACAATGGGGTAGGGATAGAGAGGAGGGTGGATCGAGTTTTATATCGCTGAATAGCTTTTTGAAAAATGAAACATGTCTCTTTTCATTCTTCGAACCGATGTGTAATTTCTCGAGATATTCGCAAAAATCAGGTTTCTTGGGATTACAGCGCCATCTATCACGAATCGAAAGAAAATGTTTCAGCTAAAAGTTACTTATTTTTTATGGGGAATCCGAATCTGCAATACAAAATAGAGGTTCTTATTTACGATTTCAAAGTTGCCCCCACCCCTACCCCAGGGAGTAGGGATAGGGGGAAAGGGTGGATCGAGTTTCGTATCGCTGAATAGCTTTTTGAAAAATTAAACATGCGTTTTTTCTTTTTTCGATCCGATGTGTAATTTCTCGAGATATTCGCAAAAATCAGGTCCCTTGCGATTACAGCGCTATCTATCACGAATTGAAAAAAAATGTTTCAGATAAAAGTTACTTATTTTTTTATGGGGAATGCGAATCTGCAATAAAAAATAGGGGTTCCCATTTACGATTTCAAAGTTGCCCGTACCCCCGACCCAGGGGGTAGGGGTGAGGGGTCGACTTTAGTATCATTGGATGACCCCCTTTCAGGCGAACAAATTTTATTTAGAACTTTTTGATCCGATGCGTAGTTTTTGAAATATTTCAATGTCTTCAGATAAATCGGCCACCCTGTATAATAATAGTAATAATAAGAATAACATTCATCATTGTATTCGAGTTTTAGAACAGACATTTTTCTTAAAGATTTCAAACCAGGCAATCACAGTTACCAATACGCCAACACAAATGAGACACCAAGCAACTCACTCAAAGACAAGGTACTAAATAAAACCTCTTGAAGAGAAAATATTGTAGTGCACCCGGATCAGTTTTAGACTTTAAAAAAAGTACAAATAAGTGTAAATAGAATGCCATAATAATCATTATAAGAACATTAACACATACCAGTATATACACGCATACATATTTCTATTAACATAACTAAATAAATATTGTAACGGTAATTTTTACCGTTAACATTAATTTCTGTCTTCCGAGGGGAAGAATTCGGGCTTGAACACAGGGATAATTGATTTAGACTTTTGGGTAGGCAAAAGTAGGGTTTATTTAACAAGTCAATCTGGTGAATATAGGTGTTCGGTTTATTGGCACCGTTTACCAGTACATTGCATTTCCAATCCGTTGATTCCTGCGATTATTCTACGATTCTTTCGTGTTTCTCGTTACACGTAGCTCCTCGAAACACCTAGCTACGTAGCCTGCTATTTGTATTATTCGTCGGTAGCGGGCCTGTCACCCAATATACATACTCAAACCACGCACGTGAATTTACTTTTAAAGGAGATATCTCTGTTATGATGATAATCCTCTCTATTTATCGGTTGTTTTGCTTCCTTCCTATATGCTTTAAAACTACTCGCTTACACGCTACTCGCTTAAATTCTACTTGCTTGAATACTACACGCTCAAATACTATTTACTTACATACTACTCAATCTAGTATTTCTATAAATTGTTTCTGAGATAACAACTCTTATTTTTCTTATTAATCAAACCACTCGCCTGTTTCTTCTCCTTCCTCTGTGTTCGTTTTTCACAGAGCTTAATATTTTTAAGAAATGTACGTAATTATCGTAATTCTTTCGATAATACACTAACTTGCTTTTCTTAGCTACGTCGAAAACGTCGATGAAAAAATGGAAATTTCAACACGTAAAAATCAGAACCACGTAAGACCAAATTGTAGGATGCACGTAAGAAGCACGTAAAATCACAAAAGCCAAAGCTGTAGACTTTTTAGCAAAGAGTTAAGAGTTAAGAGCTAAGAGCTAAGAGCTAAGAGAGCTTCCTCACTTCCGCATGCGCTTTTATACCCTGCCCCTCTGCCTCATTCCCCTCTACATCATTACCGGCTTCAATTTTAAAATGTAACACGATTTATAATTTTTCGGGTTGCCGTTGTCGCGCCACCCATCTTCCCCTCGCCACAAGCGAGGCCAGCTGGTCGCTGACCTGCTGTTTACGGCAGCGAGGGAATTCCTTAGGTGTGAAATAGCTTGTTTTTGCCTAAATTCGCTCGAGTTCGATAACCTAGTGCTCGCAGTCCTCGGTGTGTTCGAACGCAATCTCGCCTATTGTAGCAGCGAAATGTAATAAAGCCTACTAGCAAGTGTAACTATGTTACAATATACTGTTTATACTTGCATCTTGGAAAAGATAAATTATAAAAGTGTTTACACCATCGCTAAGCATGTTATCAAAAGGCCCACGTCGCATGTACTTATACGAACAAGTACGTCTTGACAGTTACCGTAGATGGCCAGTAAGCTTTATAGACCCGGTGCAAATTGCCGCTGCAGGATTTTATTACACTGGGCAGGACGACGAGATCAGTTGTTTTGATTGCAAAGTTATTATTAAAGAATGGGAAGTCGGTGATATACC